>LPNX010663721.1:84681-130304 GCA_001517045.1 Pseudotsuga menziesii | reverse complement strand
TGTTATAATATATATATATATATATATATATATATATATATATATATATATATATGTATGTATAATTGTTTGACTAATATTTCATTATATTATAGAGTCTTGTAAAATCTTCGCAAATCTTTCACCAAATGATAAGATATTGTAAAATCTTGGCAAATATTTTACTAAATTATAAAATATTGTAAAAACTTAGTGAATTTTTCATCAAATTATTAAACCTTGTAAATTCTTGGTGAATATTTTTTTAGGAAGACTTAGCTTTTGATTATGCAAATTACTAAGGTAGTGAAATATAAGAGCATATATCAGAGCTCATCTCTCTTGAATCCTAGACCCTCAAATGAGAAAATGTATGAATGAGGAGAGGAGGGATTGATTTATACATTTGACCAGGAATATCGGTTCACTCACAACTGAAGGTGTTGTTGCAACACAATTACACTAACTATATTTAGGAAAAGTGGGGACTCCCATTTTTATCTCATTCGTTAATGGTCCAACAAAGATGTGGGGACTCGAATCTTAACATACCAACAAATTGATAGAATCGAACACTTTACACTATGGATTTATTTTAGCACCCACAAACCATTATTACGACATGGAGTATTATTGAGACTTGCAAAATTAATATAGTGTATGAATTCCCATTTAGCTCATTTTGCAAATCTCTCATTTTTAAGCTACCCTATAATAAAAGAAAAAAAATTGCTTATTTGTTATAGATACGAATGCCATTTTTTCCTTTCTTTTGTTGATAATCAAAATATGAATTATTCCATTTGATTTAGATTTTTAGAGTTAGTTAGAAACTTGTAATGGTTATTAGAGATAAGAACATACACTAACAATAATAGAAAGCACATTAATGCATCATCCTCATATTATTATAACTACTCTGTTAAAGACTATTTTTTCTCAAATAAACAGAGGAGGTGTTTGTATCCATGTCCTTGATATTTTTGAAAGCATTCAAAATGTGGTAAAATTGTTTTAGCACCCTCATTGAATTCAAAATACTAGATATCAAATAGCATAATGTCTACATCTCGAGTCAAACATGCCCTGTTTATATTATATGCAATCATGATGGAAATGAAGTATTTTGTTCCAACTAAATCATATATGTAGAATACATAACTAGATCTATTTCAAATGATGATAGAAATTACACATCAAAACAAATTACCATAAATAATTTTACTTCTAAATGACCCTAGAAAAAAGAAAATATTGTAAAACAAGTATGAACTCGACAAATTTAGGTCACATATAAAGTTGATGAACTTGGCATTATGAATAAAAAAATCTATCAGTCATGAACTTCTCAATCAACTAAAATAATCTACCAATACTCTTTGGCCAACTCTACAAGAAGACAACCAAAATAATGACCATTCCATTGCAGCCCCGCCATTATAATCAGTGTGCATTCATTTATATTACAAACATCTCAAACATAAACAATATCATACATAAAACAAGAACATATACACTCTCATTAATGCCTTAAATCCAATAATAATTGCAGAGATGGATCCTAATAAAAGCACATTTTAAACTAAATTCAGTTTGAATAAATAAAAACCATGTGGCATCTCTCCATCAAGTGTAGCATGCACTAAAAACATATAAATGTTAGTCGATAGTTTAAACATGACAAGGTATAAAATAAATAATTTCTTTTGAGCTTTATAACACTTTCATGGTACCAATACTCCTAGGATAGAATAAAACCATAATAACACTAGATGAGCCCTAAGAATCAAGAGTGACCTAGAATTCAATAAGCCTAAAAAAAATCCATGACAAAAAGCATGATAAAAGGTAAAATTACAATATAATAATCTATTGAAACTGTTGATGAAAAGCATAAAAACATGATAAAAACAATACCACGTTAATTATTAGGTAAAAATCATGATGTGAATTTGTATTCTGTGATAAATTGCATGTACAGAACGTTCCTTTAAGGCATAATATTTCGACAATGGAGATGTTATGAAAAGATTAAAATGTTGAGAAAACAAAGAATGAAAAGTTTAATTGCATCAATTGGAACCTTCACCATGCAAGCGCAATCTGATGTGGGTGAAGCATGAACCCATGTAGCATTTATATATAGCAAAATAGCCCCTCATTTCCCCTCTAATACTTGAAATCAAGGGTTGAAAGAAGGTATCACATGAAATTAACTAAAAATACAAGCGAATGCAACCATATGCTTGAATTACAAGGAAAATGGAAGGCATAATAACCTTTCGGAGCCTCCATTGATGAAAATTCGGGAGATGGAGTGATTTCACTATATTTTCTCTAGAAATTTGGGGTGAAAGATAGATTGGAGAGAGATTTTGCTAGGGAAAAAATTGATTTTTTCATTTTCCTCATTAATATACGGGAGGGATATTCATTTTTTATTTATCTTTTTCTAATAAATATTGAAGAATATATTTTAGCTGAAAAAACTATTTCCATATAAGAAAATTGCCCACTAAATTTTTGTAACCCCCTTAATATATCCCATGGGTTATATATAGCCCCTAAAATTATCCATGTTAAGAACCCCCCTAAAATTCCTTATTACAAAACTTTGGGGGCAGTTACAAATCACCCTCATAGGTACCTACATGGGCGGTTTCAACCCCCTCATAGGTGCTATGGGGGAAGTAATAACCCCCCCTAAAAATCCATCTTACAAACCTTTAGGGTCGGTCTTAGCAAAACCTCCCCTAATATCATTGATGCTAAAATTTTGTATTTTTAAGGGTGGTCCTGGAAGAGAAAAGAACGATGATAAAAGTGACTTTGGGGGTGGTTCTACCCCCCCACCGAAAAAAGTGACTTTTAGGGGAGATTCAACCCTCCTTGTAGACACCTACGGGGGAGGTTTAGAAATCCCCCTAAAAGTCCTTATTACAAACATTTTGGGGTGGTTACAACCCCCCCTCCTAAGTCCCTAGAGGTGTGGTTCTAAACTCCCCTCATTCTGACATACAAGGGAAGTTTCGAAACTCCCTCGTAGTGACACATGAAGACAGTTTAGAACCCCCCTCGTAGCAACATACACAGACGGTTTGAACCTACCCCTATAGACATATTAAACTATAATAAAATATATTTTATTAAAAATAGAAATATTGCAATGTCATTAGGGAATAGAGGAATCAAACCACCAACCTCCTGCTTGTAATGAATGCGCTCTTCCATTGAGATATCACCCTTTAAGAATTAGGGGAATTTAATAGTGGTTGCATATTCCATGACAACGATATGGTAATTAAAAGAGGATGGATTATACCATAAGTATAATATCAATAATAAATAACAAAGAGTAGGTTGTTTCATCATCAAAAAAATTTGTAAAAGGTGTCATTTAAGCTAAAACACATGCCAACTATAAAAGGCATCCTTCCTATAATTGTTCAATGATATTATGCCCAGTATGGAGGTGAGATGGAAGGCATATTTTACTTCTCATAGCTACATAATTACCATCAATAATCATACCCTAACTAGAATTTTTACTAATGATATTACATGCTACATATTTGTCATAAAAATACATAAAAATCAACAAATAACATCAAAGATGATAAGAATTTACATGGTTACTGAGAACTTGGCACATATGTCTGCCTCTGCAAATAAGGAGCTAATGAAAACAAGGGATTTGTAACTCCTTTCAATTCATCTATTCAACATAGATGTCAAACACTATAGATCAGGTTTCCTTCTTTCAAAGGCCCAAATAAACAACCCAATGGTCCTTGTGGGAATCTAAATTTATTTTTATGAGTATCAATGGTAATATACAACTATAGTGACCAAAGAACCTAAATAAAAATGCAAGATAGTCCTATAAAAACTTGTATTCCATGTTTTCTACTCAACACTATACACATATGTATCTTACAAAGAGAATGAACCTTTGACATGTTAGAACCACAGGTTTGCATAGATTTAGTATTCCATATTTAACTTGCAAGATATATTATTCCAGATTATAATAATGAACTACCATACTAGATAGAAGCCTCTTTTTGAAAATTTTATAATTTGAATGCAACCACTTATAAGCAAGAAATGCCAAGCAAACCTGGCAAGATAATAAGCAATTGTTTGAGTAGTTATAGAAACAACACATTTAGCCTTTAAAAGCTCATTTAATAGTAAGTTGATCAAAATTAAAAATAACTAGTTATCATCCAACAAGTTTTTAATGAAGGTAACTCTGGTTCATAACTTAACTCTAAAGAAAGATAAAAAACCAAGTGAAATACAAAAATCAGTTTACACATTTTATTACAACATTTTCCAATTTCTATCAAAGGAAGCGAATGTTGGATTTGTTCTAGTCTTGTTTGAAATCTTAGGGCACTTATCACAAGGAAAGGTTTCAATAGTTGACATATGGGTTCATTTGAGCACTGATTCTTAACATGCATGGCATTTAACCATAAAGGAAACTCCTTATTTAATTTAAAGATCATAAACATGGTGTGCAACATAAAAGTTTAGTGCAAAAATCTTATTGTTTCTACATTATATCCAACTATGCCTTGTAGATATGGAACAATATTATAAAAATGACTAGTCTGGACTAGTTCACCTATTGAGGACCTCAAACCAACGCATGGACAACCCAACAGGAAAACTCCATTTTGCACATTCTTTCTTTAGTTTTTCCAAAAATGGCATCTTGGTGGGTCCACAGCTTGAGGACCGGTTTAGGCCAATCCTATACTGAACCCACTGTAATATTTTCCATTCTCTGTTACTTTTATTTTCTATATTTTTTCTTATATTTTTAACATTATCATCCAAACCTCATCACACTTGTGAAAAAGGTGGAATTTCATATCCCATTCAAAATTTGACAAACTTCACGATTTTTCAAGATTTCAATGTTCTAGGACTTGCAGAATGCAACATTTCCAAATCGAATTCTAACATGTATGGGGGTATGGGATTGCCATTTAATTAAGATAACCAAGCCATATATGTACCCCGACATTGGTGGTTATGACTATTAATCTCATATGTCACGACTTTGACAATTATTTACCCTTGAACACGCCAAAGCCACTAACTAGGCATGTTAAACCCTTTTCCTTCTTTTAACATTTAAAATAGCTAATTTCATCAAAATAGGAGGGTGTTGATTTAAGAAACAATAAGTGGATGTACTTGGATCCACAAGTAGCACCAAGCCCTATTATTAATGTCCATGGAATATTGAGGCAGCGACCAAGGGAAGCAAAGGGTATTATTAATGATGAAGATCCCACTATAGGTAGGGAGGGATTTTGATGATATGTAGTTACTAGTTATAGAGAAAGTGGCTATCTCAACCAATTTGTCAAGAAACTTACAACATAATGGAAAATTTAAATATCCACTCAGCATTATGTCACTAATAGCTACGCTGAAACCCTAAGAATTGTTCCATTTGTGCACTTTTCCTTGCACAATTTCTAGCGAACAACTGTTTCATTTTTCTTAATCAAGAAAAAAAAATGAGAAAAAAAAATTGGCAAGAAGAAACAACTCCAATCTAGCACATCCTGCCTTACCTTGGTGTATCTATAGAAAAAATAATTATCATTTCTCATATTAGGCATAAATATAGTGGATGTTGTTTTAGCATTAGTTATTCATTAGCCTTAGTTTCTTTAGTCCCAAGAAAAAGTATTTGCATACCAGTGGTGTACGTTGTGAATCAACAAGGCCCAACTTAGCTTGTATCTTGTCTATGTTTTCTCGTCTTTTCTTTCGGAAAAGCTTTCTACCTTCTCACCTTAGGATAGCAGCATCATCTTCTACTCGCAATGTTCCCTTTGTCAAATTCTTTCTTCTCTTCCTGCACATAATTACTATTCTTTGATTACCAAGACAATCGTGATTGTAAGGATAATTCCCTAAATACCACATATTTAAAATCATATAACTATTATCCACTACATACTGTGAATGAGAACAATAAATTGCTTATACTCACCAAGTACAAAATATGACAGACTACTAATAAACTTGAAATTGATTACATTAATGGTTACAAAATAGGGACAAAATATTTTTGGTGAAGTAATCTTCTCGGTGAAGTTAGGATTTGCCATAAATTAAAAAGGATTCTTAAGAAAATTGGGATTATAATGCACACAGGAACTTGTTATTACTTTTGGGTTCTACCTATCTGCTTGAAAGTTGTATCCATCATTTATTTTATACCAACAATTAAGTTTAAATTTCCATTCGAGCTTAGAACATATGGTTTCTTTGAATCTATATTATAGCTTCCAAGCATTCTGCAAGCTAGTGGTTAGTAATTATAAGTTACAATTCACAATCTGCATGAAGGAAAAAATTTCAAAACTAAGTTGATGATGGCAATACCTAGTATTTTTAGAATATGATATTTGCAAACATAAAATGTGTGACTTAATTTATGATACTTACATCCTGAAATAATTTTTTTAATCTAAAATCTAATCAGACATATAACAAGTTGTTTTTCGAGGTTTTCCATTATATTCAGAAGAAGAATTGAGAAAGAAAAAAAAGAGAAAACAAGAATATCATTCTATAGGTGAGGAATTGATTGTGACTTGTTTGCACTGGCTTAAACAATTACAAGCAGACATATTAAGGAATTAGCATGCATACACAACAATATATTGTAATTGAGTGTTCCACAATCAAAAGAAGGCCTTATCAATCTAACGAGGACTTATCAATCACTCTGAAATCAAATATACAATATCACTAGAATATACATCAAATGGAAACTACGATTTCCTTAATACACCACTGTCTAATAAAAATGCCCTTTATTCTATCCCAACTGGATATTAAAGACGATTCCTCATATCCCTTAACATATGAATAATAAATGTTGGAGGATCATTCACACAGACAAAACCAAAACGTATGGTACAGGATAATTTTGTAGAGTCATTTGGAACAAATTAAAAAAACCATCGTTAAGAAATAAAACTATTTACTTGATTAATACACTACTAAGGTATTTTCTATTTCAATTCATGTAACATTCAGAAACAATAGTTTGAGAAACAATGAGACTAAGTTCAAGATTTACTCCCTTAGGTCGATACATTTCATAACAAATTTATAGAAAATTTATCTATAGATAAACCCCAAAATTATTTATCAAAGCATCTCAGTTAAACCTCGTAGGGAGAATCCCAAACATCCACAGTGATACTACAAAATCCAAATACCATGTTCGAGGGATGGGATCATTACGCCTTAAAACCCTTCTCTAAAAAAAAAGCATTGTAACCCAGACTGGGCGTTGCTATAAACGGAACTAAGACACCAATCCAAACTAAAACTAAAAGCATTATTCCATTCATACTATGGGAGTAGGACCAAAGAAAGCATGGAGCTTAATACCATATTAAATTGAGCACATAGATCTGTGGACAAACACACAACTCACAAGATAGATCACACAATTTACTCAGCAATTGAAGAATGAAACAGTGCAAAAATGGCTTGCATCTGTGAATGCTTTCATTAATAAAAAAGTAATTAGATAATAATTACAATGAAGTACAATGGCTAAATAGCCTCATGCAATTCGAATCCTATGTGAGGAAATTCGAATTGGTTTGAATCTACTTGACTGAATGGTTAACTGACCTTGTCTAAATCATTATCAGAAGACTAAATGGTTAATTGACCTTGTCTAAATCATTATCGAAGTTCATCGGAGTTCTAAATCACAACTCAAGTGTCTAATTTAGTGTTAACTAAGCCTAACTAACTGTGGTAGGTGAGAAATGTGCCTCTCCTGCATGCAACCATGCAAACCTAGCGCTAACTGAATGTAGAGCACTAGAACGGACTGTAATTGACTCCTAACTTAGCTTGACTAGTCACCAACTCAACTCAACTGACCTTGGTTGGTATTGGCACTCCCAGCGGCTCCTAATTTGTAGGGATTGATCTAGGAGGCTCCTAAACTGATGCATGCAAGTGCAATCAGTGGAAGTAGGCCTCAATTAGTGTTCCCCTCACTTTAGTAACTGGAACATGTTCCCCAATTAGGCCAAGTGGACCCAATGGTGCTATTGTCTAAAAATAGACTGGAAGGACTCCCGATTTAGACATGAATCCTAATTTAGACATATGACCAAATTTGACAAGGGAGGATTAATAATCCTAACACCCCCTATGAATGCTAACTTGGACAATCTATGGGCCCTGGTAACTAAGACGATAGGTCACCCATTACATCAAGTAAAGTAAAGTAACTGCTCAATACAAGGAGCTGGGGAAAAAACCACATGGGAAAAAATCCCCCCTTCTAAGTAAGAAGATAGAATCAGGATTCAAGTTTGAATAACTTGAAAATGTGTTGCTGCAATCTCTATGATGTAGCGAAGTAGCATGCATGATGTTCTATGCACAAGTATCCTGGGGCCTAGCATGTAGAATTCTCCTTCTTTTCCCAAAATGATGATGTAAGGAAGGAGGAATGTAACATTTGTCTCTTGATGGATGAAGAGGTGTATGATCAGCTCTATTCTTATGAATGTAGTGAGAGTGATCCCTTTCCATGTAGCATCTTACAGGGAGTCTATTGCATCTCTCTGAAATAGGTAATATTGCATGACATAGCGCAAGGGTCTTTCCTTTCTGAGTGTCAGGTGGTTTTCCAATCATCTTCCTAGCTTCCAGTTTGAAAGTAGGAACTAGATCTAGATCTGAATCACCCTGAATCTCAATCTCATAAACTGATACAACTGGATCTACAATATTTGTGGAAGTTGCAAAATAATTAGATGAAATTATTTTAGCTTCCCTTGAAAGTGGCTGCTGAGAGTGCACTGGTTCTGAAAATGGCATGAAGTGTGAGAACTCATATGCCTTGGAGGCATGATTTTCAACACCCTTCGCTCTGATGTTCCCAGTAGAGATATCTATGATCTCCACTGAGTCAAGAAAAAAGATAACTCTCTTTGGAGAGCCAGTATGAGTCCTCTGCTATACAGATAACAGGTTTGAAGCTAGGGAGGGAACATAAAGCACATCTTTGAACCTTCCATTTTCAGGATTGATAGAGCCCTTCCCTATGGTTTGAACATTACTGTTATTTCCCAACTGAATACTAGTACCATCAAAAGACTTTAAATAAGATAATGATTCTATGGATGCAACCATATGATTGGAAGCTACAAAATCAATGAGGAAGGCATGTGCTGTTGAGAAGTTAGCCTTCAGTGCATGACCTGTTTCGAAGTAATCTTCAATGTCTTCTATGTGGTCAGCCTTCCTCGTGCTAGCAGGTGTAGTAATGTTATGTGTCTTCAGAAGAAGAGTCATTTCATCAAGTTGTCTTCTCATACAAGAGTTTTCTGGATGAAATCCTCTTCCACAGTAGGAACAAAGAGTCTTTCCTTTTCCATTCTTCTTGCTTCTTTTCGAGCCTAAAGGATGATTTGAATGCTCTTTCTTCACAGCAGAATCATCCTTTTGCTTCCCTTTATCATTCACTACCTTAGGTCCTCCTGCAACCAGTGCTTGATCTCCAGAATATCGAATGATCCCCATTTGGATCAAGTTGTCATGCTCATGAGTGAGAGATTCAATGAAAGTATCAAGAGTCGGTATCTTCCAATTTGGAGTAGTGAGCCTCACCGATTGAAAATTTGATACATAGGCTAAGTAGTATACACTGAGTTTTGAGAGAATGGCAAGGATGAGTTTAGCATCCTCCTTCTCAACCTTCCATAACTTCAACTGGAATATCAGGTTCTTGAATTTTGTGAAGAATTCATTCAGTGTTTTGAAGCTGGATGGATGAAGAGAGATCAACTCATTCTCTAGCTAATAGACCCTCGGTTCATCCTGCTTATTAAATATGGAAGAAAGCTTATCCCAAATCTCCTTGGGAGTCTTTGTTAGGGCGTGCACCTCAACGGTCCTTAAGATGGGTAACTCTGCGGGTTTGACTCAAAATAGTCTTAGGGGTGTCGGGGGTTGAGTCAAAGTCTTCTATTGTAATAAACCTGTGGCTTAAGACCAGGGTTTAGGGTTTTGGGTGCCCATGGTATTGAATCCATGTTTTTGTAAACAGTGCGTTATAAATAGGCACTTGTGTAAATAAGAAAGGTTAGGTTTTATGATGTAAGAAAGATTAAGGCGAGGCTAAGGCTGATTTTGTAAGGAAAGGTTAAGTCCCAGCTGTGTGCGTGGACGACCTCTGCAACTGTGTGCGCAGATGGTTTTGTAAGAAGATTAAGGAAAGATCTACAGTTGTGTGCGTAGAGGCCTGCTGCTATGTGCGCGGCTATTAAGGACTGAAGGGATCTGTAGCTGAGTGCGTAGATCAAACTGTGGTTTTGTAGCAAGTTGAATAAAACATAGTTTGTGGCCGTAGCCCCTACACTAGGGGTGAACCACGTTATATCTGGTGTTGTTTCTATTTCTATTGTCTTTTATGCATTAATAACTGTATACATTTGATAACTTAGATCACTGCTAATAACAATCTTTGCTGTGAATTCCCTGTAGCGGGTTAAGCAAGTCACGGTTGTTTATCTATCTGTGAAGTTGTATAAAAGTGAATGACAAAGCTGTGTAATTGTTGATTAATAAGTTTAGTAAAGGCTAAGGTACAGTAATATCCCTCTCTGCTGCAGAAACCTGATTCTGCGGCACCCCATTGCTGTTTCGGGTGAGACTGCAATCTATGTGCAGGTTGTTGCCGAAAGGGCCAACACAGTGGGTCTTTTGTTGGTGCGACATAAAAGGATTAAACCCAGGTCTGCCCTATTGCCCAACAAATTGGTTCTGTTGCCGGTTGAACTCAGTATCTGCTCAAGAGGGGTTTACGTCATACCTCGAGGGCTATGTTCTGGAGGCCCTCTGTGACAGAAATAGGTGATTGGTTTGCTGAGACTTATCTGCAATTCGCGCAACAAGAGAACACAAATCCGCATTGTAGTGCACGTGACTTTTTACAAAGGTATGTTTTTTGTGATGCTTATGAAATTTTCTTTGGTAGTATCCACATAGAGTTGCATCAGTGGTTGTCTAGGTTAACAGAAAGAAGGCTGAACTGCCAATCTCGACGGGTTCCCACGTGGACCCCCACAAGGGTCAATCTTGTACAACACGTGAACAACGAGGTATCCCGCGCTGTTGATTTCTAGACGACGCGCACATTGGAAGCCTTCGTGACAGCGTTTGCCATTGACACAAGTACCTCCTTCAGCGAAGCTGAACGACAGTTCTTCAAAGGTGCCCGTGGTAAGTTTTTGAATTTATTAAGCTTGTGGATTAAAATACTATTAGATGAAAAGGGTATATTGTGGTTTGAATCAGATTGATAGCTTAGTAGTACTAACATATGTTTGCAAGTGATCATACCTTCGACGAGCAAAGTGGTTTGCTGCGAAGTGGAAAAAGATACAAAAGAGATTTTGACTCCTGTTCCTTACGTCCGACTACCGCGTCTTCCCCCCTAAATTCTGAAGAGTCGGGCTCTGAAGAAATCCCTTCGCTTGGAAACCCTCCTGTCACCCTGCAGCGAAGCCCTGTTATCCCTGAAATTCTGTCGCAGTCTAATAGTCAACCAAGTCCAAGTATTCCGGCCACAGGCTAGTCTATCCCTGTAAATCCCTCCCCATCAACGTCCTGCCCCCCTCCTAGAACCGCCATGGCCCACCTGGTTGATGAGATTAAGCTCCCCATCTTCAAAGGCACGAGATCAGAGGACCCCGAACATTTCTGGTTTTTATGTGAAGCAGTATGGAATGCGAAGAAAATTACAGACCCAGATGTGGGAGCCGCGCAGCTCATTACTTCTTTTCGGGACAGGGCTTTGACCTGGTTCATGAAGTTCTCCAGTACTCAGAGCCCTACGTTAGATGAGATTAAGGCAGCCATAACCAAAGAATTTAAAAATCCTAAATCGAAATCGCAGAGCATCACCGAACTCAAAGAGATTCAACAGCGGCGTGACGAATCTGTGTGGGACTTTGACCAGAGATTCAAAGTCCTCCTCGACCAAGTCAGCTTTACCATTAGTCCTGCGCAGCACAAGGAATGGTTTATCGCGGAATTATTACCACATATCCGAAATTCGCTCATGCAACAGAAGGTTGCTGACCAGCAAGAGGCTCTGGAAATCGCAATGAAGCTGGAGACTGCCCCCGTCGGAGATGATTCTGGTATTGCTCAAATCCAAGCGCAGTTAACTGCGATGGCCCTGGAACTTCATGAGATGAAGAAGGGAAACCCCGATCGCGAAGAGGTTTGGTGTACGCAATGTCGGACCAAAGGTCACGACAAGGAACGGTGCCCTCTGGTAAGCAAGTACCTGCATACAGGTGCGCTGGACCCATTTCCACCACAAGTCCTATACTGTGAGCTCTGCAGAACAACAGGTCAGCACTGACCCGAGAACTGTCCCCTACTGCAATGGTATGGACAGGGGCCTAAGAACCCCTACTGTAATTTCTGCAAGTCCGTAGGTCATAATGAGGATGAGTGCCGCACCTATGATTCTTACCGGGTGCACAATGAAGGCCCCAATAGTGATAGCTACAGTTACCAGGGAGGTGCCTCTGGTAGAGGTTGTTATGGAAGCCGTGGTGGTATGGCCGGCCGAGGCCGAGGCCAGTTGGTATGTTACAATTGTAACCAAGCTGGGCATTTGGCTCGCGACTGTCGGAACCCCACTACGACATGTCGGTACTGCCGCGCGGTAGATCATGTGATTGAGTAGTGCCCGCAGCTCATAGCTAAGATTCAGGCACGATAGAGTGCCCCTACGCGGAATATCCAGATGATTTCAGTTGAGCCCAGACCTGCCACAAATATCAATGTTGTCACACGGAGTGGAGCTACGAAACACCCACAGGATATAGAAATACAGCCCGTCGACGCTCGGGTTCGTAAGGCTCCTGTGAAAATCCCAGCATTTGATCTCACAAGAGAAAGAGAGACATTTATGGAATTTAAGAAATATTTTGCTGGTCCTAGCACATCCGTTACAACTGCACAACCTCAGCAACTATCCTCGCGACCCCAGGAAGCCTCGCGGGATAATGTAAGTACCCTATCCTCCTTTTTACAAAGTTTCCTCAAACTATTACGAGATCAGGATGCTCTGACTGAGCTCCAGAAAGTCCTTGCTTCCTGCGGACCTCACCACAGTTCTGCTCAAGACAAAACTGTTCATAGAGTGAACAGAACCGGCAGGGAAATGAGATTGAATGCTCAGATAGGGGCATATAATCTGACTGATGTTATCTTGGACTTAGGGTCCGACGTCAATGTGTTAGCTAAACAAACCTGGGAACACATGGGAAAACCCCCCCTCGCCTGGTCCCCTATCTAGTTGCGGCTACCCAACCAGCAAAGGATTGTGCCTCTAGGAAGTTTCCTGAGTGTCCAAACAGATATTGCCGGGGTCAGTACTGTCGTGGACTTCGAAGTAATTGAGATCATTGATGACAGCGACCCCTACCTAGCCTTGTTAGGAATTGAATGGGTAATGGAAAATGCTGCAGTTATTAACCTAAAGAAGAGACAGATGATCTTCGAAGGGAAAGACTTGAGAGTCATCCTACCCCTGGATCCTTCACAAGGGGAACGGTACATAGGACCACTCTGACAAAAGGATCAGGATGATGTGGAGCCCATATACACTATCACTGCGCAGGACAGAGGTTATGAGGATCCTCCTACCGCAGGTTGGGAGTCTGGTAACTCCTGTATGACCAACTCGGAGGATGACTTAGAGAGTTGGCAGAACCGCTTATATGAGCTCCATGAACATAGCAGTACCAGACCTATTAAATCCCTCAGATGGCTCAGCTCACAACCAAGCGCTCTCCCTACTTTTGATGGTTCGACAGACCCTGGCCCCTTTATCATACAATTCTCAGGTCAGATACCGGAGTCACAACAAATGACTTCTCTGGAGTCAGCACTTAGAGTCATAGCAGCCAGATGGTGGAAGAGCCATAAGCCGCAGATTCCTAGCTGGGAATCCTGTCAGAGGCTCCTTCGGCTGAGATTTAAGGACCATCCTGAGGAGGTGCGAAGCAAGTTTGACAGAAAATCTAGTCCACAAGCACATTTGGCAAACTGCTATGAGGCGTGGAGGTATGTACCTCAGAATGAATGGGCACATAGATTCGTCCATACACTGGCACTGATAGCTCAGACCTGGTACGAGGAAGCTGAGCTCTACCTAGATACTGTAAGTTGGGACTGTCTTGCCCATAGTTTTCTACATACTTTCTCTACTAATGATGTCTTCCTAGCTCTAGACGCAGCTATCAGGATCATCCATACCAAGGTCTTTGATGACCGAGAACTAGTAGAACACCGACCAGATTGGACAGTGCAAGAAGCTCACGCACTAGAATGTTATAACTTCGCCATTGAGTAGGATGAGGACCCGCGCAATATCGCTATCCCTGAGTCAGAAGGATGCTGCGATGTGCAAGGACCAGCCATCAAAGCCCCAGAAGTAAATCAGCCCCTGAAGACACGCACAGTTAACATTGGCTCCGAAGAATAGCCTAAGCTTGCCACAATCGGTGACTATTGGGATGATGAAATGGTCAGCAAGGTAACCCAACTTCGCCACGAGTACCAAGATCTCTTTCCCACAAAGTTTTCCGAAATGAAGGGTATCTTGGGTGATATTGGCGTAATGAAGATCCCTTTGAAACCTGATGCAAAACCTCTGAAACAACGGCCTTATAGATTGAATCCGAAGTATAAAGAAAAGGTTAAGGCGGAGCTGGATAAGATGCTCGCCGCAGGAATAATTGAGCCTGTTGAAGAATCTGAGTGGGTCAATCCTATGGTGGTCTAGGAGAAGAAGACTAAGGGTGAAATCCGCATTTGTGTCGACCTCAGGAAATTAAATGATGCATGTCTGCATGATCCCTTTCCAACCCCCTTGACAGAAGAAGTGCTCGACAATGTTGGAGGTCAAGAAATATACTCTTTCACTGATGGGTTTTCTGGCTACCATCAGATCCGAATTGCTCCAGAAGACCGACATAATACAACATTTGCTACTGAAATGGGATCCTTTCAGTATACTGTCATGCCCTTTGGGCTGAAGAATGCACCTGCTATATTTTCTAGAGTCGTCATCTCTGCGTTTAAGGAATATATACATAAATTCTTAGAAGTTTATTTTGATGATTGGACTATTTTTGGGCTAGTAAAAGACCACCTCACTAGTTTGAGACTTATGTTAAACAAGTGTAGACAGCACCAGATTGCTTTGAATTTAAAAAAGTGTATCTTTTGTGCCCCTTTTGGAATTCTCTTTGGTCATGTTGTCTGTAAGCAGGGATTGATGATGGATCTTGCGAAGATAGCTATTATTGTAAATCTGCCACCCCCAAAGTCCATCAAACAACTGCGCACAACACTCGGTCACACTGGTTACTACAGAAAATTCATCCAAGGATATGCTCAAATTACCGCCCCGATGGAAAGGCAGTTGAAGAAAGATAATAAGTTCGAATGGACATCGGAGTGCCAGGAAAGCTTAGATATTTTGAAGAAAAAAATGGTCACTGCCCCTATTCTAGTATTTCCTGACTGGAACAAAGAATTTCATGTGCATGTTGACGCATCCTCCATTGCTCTAGGGGTGGTATTGGCTCAACCAGGCACAGGTTAGATCGACCACCCTATTTCTTTTGCCAGTAGAAAATTATCCACTGCAGAGAAAAATTATACTACAACCGAGTGGGAAGGCCTTGCTATGGTGTATGCACTACAAAAGTTTCGACATTATCTATTAGGATCTCATTTTAAGATGTTTACTGACCATTCTACTTTGAAATATTTGGTTAATAAGCCTGTGCTAGGAGGAAGAATATGCAGATGGCTGATTCTGTTCCAAGAATATGACTTTGAAATCATAGTTAAACCTGGGAGACTGAACCTGGGACCTAACCACTTGTCGAGGCTCGAGTCGGGCGAAGAACCCACCAGTTTGGATGAGGGCCTCCCTGACGCGCAGCTGTTTGCCATCCAGATAGTCAATGACTACTTCCAGGATATTGCTCAGTACTTGTCTATAGGGTTTCCACCTGCTGAATTGCCAACACAACAGAAGAAGCAGCTGGTAGTGCAAGCAACGGACTTCACCCTAATAGTCGGCCAGTTGTACAAGATGGGACCAGATGAAATACTGCGTAGGTGTGTTTTGGAGCATGAACGACCCCTGATTCTGGCGCAGCAGGAGGTCATTATGCAGGGAAAGCTACCGCACAGAAGATTTTGACAGCCGGCTTATGGTGGCCCACCGTTCACAAGGATGCAAGACAATATTGCCACAGCTGCGACGTCTGTCAGAGGACAAGCAAACCATCTCGGTGGGATGAAATGCCTCTAGTTCCGCAGGTAACCTTACAAGCTTTTTACAAATGGGCTATTGACTTTGTCGGCCCCATCAACCCCCCTGCGAAGAAGTCTGGCGCGAGATATATTATTACAGCAACTGACTACCTTACCCGTTGGGATGAAGCCCAACCAATCAAAAACTGTAGCACTGCTACAGCTCCGCAATTCATCTTCGATCACATCTTGTCCAGGTTTGGGTGTCCTCGCGTCCTTATGAGCGATCAAGGATCACATTTCTTAAATAAAACTATTGTAGTGCTGACTGAAGAATTTCAGGTATACCATCAAAAAAGTACAGCCTATCATCCACAAGAAAATGGGACTGTCGAAGCTTTTAATAAGATCCTCGAGCATGCGTTGACAAATATTTGTAATGCTAACAGAAATGACTGGGACCTTCGCATTCCAGCAGTGCTATGGGCTTACAGAACTACTTACAAAAAATTGACAGGCCATACACCTTTCCGATTGGTTTATGGGCAAGAAGCCGTCATGCCCATGGAATACATTGTTCCCAGCCTCAGAATATCTGCCTTCACCGAGATGGATGACCCAGCCATAATAACAGAGAGATTGAAACAGATATTAGAACTCGAGGAGGATCGATTTATTGCAGGTTTCCAGGAACAGGTGCAGAAAGCTCGAGAAAAAGCGTGGCATGACAGACAAATTAAGAAGAAACAATTCCAGCAGGGTGATCTTGTGCTCCTCTATGATAGAAAATTTATGAAGTTCCCCGGAAAGTTTAAGACACATTGGAAGGGACCGTATATAGTACAGAAAGTTACTGATGGGGGCGCAGTCCAACTAGCTAAGTTAAATGGAGAACTCTTTCCTTCTATGATAAATGGGAGTCATATAAAGAAGTACAGGGACAGGCCAAGTCCTTAGAATTGAAGGTAGCACTAAGAAATAAAAGTCTACGTATCCAGCACAGCTGCTCGCCACACTGTGGAATGTCGTAATTTGAAGGATAAAGTATGGGAAGCCGAAGGTTGGTCAGGGGACACAGGTTCACCCTATGTCGAGGTGGAAAGTGGTTGTTATTTCGTAGGTTGGAACTGTGTCGCAGCCTAGTATGAGATGGATGGGACAAAATACATTTGACGGTGGCGGCACGTGAGCTACTCTTCATAACTGTAATTATGAGATTTCGGGAAAATATTAGGCTGGGTGTGACGAGATTTCTGGTATTCAAGCAGATTTGATGTCATTACTACACTATGATTACATATTCTGTAACGGAATTCTATAAGTAAGCTACATTGGCTTGTGGAATCTTCCTCGAAGCACTTCTTGGGGTTTGCTCGACTGGAGCCATGTCAAACAATTGTGAGGTCTAGGAGCTAGTACGAGAGTTCAGAGAGAGAGGTCTGCAGAACCTTTTGAGTAATCCACCAGTACAGTCGTATTCGACTTAGGTACACAGGAAGGCAGAAGTTTGCTCTAAACCAGGCGAAGGCAGGCACAAATTTTCTCTAACATGGAGCCACGAAGGCCATAAGACCTCGCCAAACGACTCTGGTGAGCCCCACCCTGAAATCTTTCGACATAGCAGAACCATGGTAGCTGTGTGTCTTATGCAGTGTGACACACAATTCCAGGGGACCCCAAGCTGTGGCTGGTTAAGTGTCGCCAACCCGACCAAAGGATGGGGTTGCAGATGGATCCACAAGGCCTTATTCAGCATCAATATCAAGCAGCAGAAAGAAGCAGGAAACCGGCCACTAGCAGGAAGGAATCTAAGAACCAGCGCACAATGTCTTCGCCAAGCAAATTTTACCTCTAGCCGAGCAGTTAGGTGCCCCGGGACGGGACACTGGTGAGTCTTAGGGGCCTGTTAGGGCGCGCACCTCAACGGTCCTTAAGATGGGTAACTCCACGGGTTTGACTCAAGATAGTCTTAGGGGTGTCGGGGGTTGAGTCAAAGTCTTCTATTGTAATAAACCCGCGGCTTAAGACCAGGGTTTAGGGTTTTGGGTGCCCATGGTATTGAATCCATGTTTTTGTAAACAGTGCGTTATAAATAGGCACTTGTGTAAATAAGAAAGGTTAGGTTTTATAATGTAAGAAAGATTAAGGCGAGGCTAACGCTGATTTTGTAAGGAAAGGTTAAGTCCCAGCTGTGTGCGTGGACGACCTCTGTAGCTGTGTGCGCAGAGGGTTTTGTAAGAAGATTAAGGAAAGATCTGCAGCTGTGTGCACAGAGGCTTGCTGCTGTGTGCACGACTGTTAAGGACTGAAGGGATCTGCAGCTGAGTGCGCAGATAAAACTGTGGTTTTTTAGCAAGTTGAATAAAACACAGTTTGTGGACGTAGCCCCTACACTGGGGGTGAACCACGTTATATCTGGTGTTGTGGTTTCTTGTGTTGTTTCTATTTCTATTGTCTTTTATGCATTAATAGCTGTATACATTTGATAACTTAGATCACTGCTAATAACAAGCTTCGCTGTGAATTCCCTATAGCGGGTTAAGCAAGTCACGGTTGTTTATCTATCTGTGAAGTTGTATAAAAGTGAATGACAAAGCTGTGTAATTGTTGATTAATAAGTTTAGTAAAGGCTAAGGTACAGTAATATCCCTCTCTGCTACAGAAACCTGATTCTGCGGCACCCCATTGTTGTTTCGGGTGAGACTGCAACCTGTGCACAGGTTGTTGCCAAAAGGGCCAACACAGTGGGTCTTTTGTTGGTGCGACATAAAATGATTAAACCCGGGTCTGCCCTATTGCCCAACAGTCTTCAATCCTTTGATGTGGAAGACAAGATCTTGATAGATTGAGATGCACATGCATACAAAGGCTTCATCAAGCGTATTCTAGTACTATTCTTTGTCATAATTAAGAACTGGATCTGCCTCTAAATCCATTGTGAGTCTGTAGAGCTTCATGGTGCGAAACAATGACTCCATGTCCTCCTTCGACTGGTGGTAATTGAAGGAAGTGAGCTGCTCCATTGGACGGGCCATTTTGAATGTAGTGAAGAAGGCAAAGTTTCTATAGCGAATGCAGTGAGGAGAAAGAGATGCTTGTAGTGAATGTAGTGAGAAGAGATGATAACCTATAAATCACACAATCAAATAGACAAAATAAGGTCGATAGTTTGCACTTTTGGAATTTTCATCACACCCAACATAGTTGATCAAGCAAGCTTGATCAACAATTCCATTACTTGGGATATTAAGTGGTAAATTCTCTGCTTCTGGTGCAATATTGGAAGGAGAAAATTTGCTCAAAAAAAATGATCTAGTTGGAGATCTGAGGAGGAGAAGTGCCTTGTCCACAAAGGCTCTAATACCATATTAAATTAAGCACATAGATCTGTGGACAAACACACAACTCACAAGATAGATCACACAATTTACTCAACAAATTAAGAATGAAATAGTGCAAAAATGCCTTGCAGCTGTGAATGCTTTCATTAATAAAAAATTAATTAGATAATAATTACAATGAAGTAGAATGGATAAATAGCCTCATGCAATTTGAATCCTATGTGAGGAAATTCAAATTGGTTTGACTCTACTTGACAAAATGGTTAACTGACCTTGTCTAAATCATTATCGGGGGACTGAATGGTTAACCGACCTTGTCTAAATCATTATCGGAGTTCATCGGAGTTCTAAATCACAACTCAAGTGTCTAATTCAGTGTTCACTAAGCCTAACTATCTGTGGTAGGTGAGAAATGCACCTCTCCTGCATGCATCCATGCAAACCTAGCACTAACTGAATGTAGAGGACTAGAACTGAATGTAACTGACTATATCACCTCTCTTGAAACTTGTTATCAAGATGTGACCAAGGTGAAGAATTTTAAGTAGCAGAACTTGAGAAGGAAATTTGAGAATCTGAAGATGAAGGAAAACCAAACTGTTGATAATTTTATGACTCAAGTTTTGAACATTGCAAACAAGCTAAGGAGGTATGGTGAATACTTCTTAGATCAACATGTCATTGAAAAATTGCTGAGATGTTTTCCAAAGAAGTTTGAAGCAATGGTTGTTCCAATTGAAGAGTTTAAAGATCTCAGTCAAATGCACATTGATGAGATGATTGGCTCTTTGATTTCTCATGAATCAAGAATGAGCAGGTATGATGATACTCCATTAGAAAATTCTTTTAAATCTCAGTTACATGTTATTAGAGGTAGAGGCAAAGGAAGAGATAGTATCATAGGAAGACGAGGTTGAAGTGTTGATCATAGTGACAGTAGGAATGATTCAGAATCTGAAGAGATGTTGCAGCAGAATACTCCTAGTGTAAGGGGGAGTAGCAATAGAACACGACATCCAATAAATCAAAGGTATGATAGATCGAAATTTCAATGTTTCTATTGTAAGAAATTTCGGCATTTTGCTAACAAGTGTTGGAAGAAGAAAGCACATACTAGTAAGTTGTCTACACACATCACAGAGGAGACTGAAAATGAAGAGAATCCTATGTTTTTAACTTGTAATTTCACCCAGGAAAGTTCAAATGATATATGGTTCTTGGACAGCGCATGCAACAACCACATGACTGGAAACAAGGAATTATTTTAAGTCTAGATACAAGCATTCAGTCTGGAGTGAAGTTAGGTAATGACAATAAGGTAAAAGCTAATGGTAAATGTGTGATTGTTGTATATGCCAAGAATGGTAAAAGAAGGCAATTAATGATGTTTATTATGTTCTTGGTTTAATGTGTAATTTAATAAGTGTTGGAAAATTGTTAGAGAAAGAGTACAGAGTGTTCTTTAAGAACAAGGTATGCACTATTTATGACAAATATCCAATTAAGCAGTTGATAGCCAGAGTAGAGATGACAAAGAATAGAATGTTTCTGCTCATTATGACAAATGATTTGACTAACTCTTTGAATTCTTATAAAACTAAGAGTTAGATCAATCATGGTTATGGAATTTGAGGTATGGGAATTTACATTTCGGTGGCTTAGATTTTCTCAAGAAGAAGCAGATGGTAAGAGGGTTGCCGAGTATTGAGCAGCCAACAAACTCATGTGAGAGCTACACATTGGGAAAGCATCATAGAGAGAAATTCATTTATGGAGTTTCATACAGAGCAAAAGCACCATTAGAGTTGGTAAACACAGATTTGTGTGGACCGATCCAAACACCTTATTTGACTAGTAATGTTTATTTTATGACTTTCATTGATGATTTTAGTCAAAAAAATTCGGTGTATTTGTTGAAACAAAAATCTCAATCTTTTGATGTGTTTAAAATTTTTAAAGCTATTGTTGAAAAGGAGAGTGACAACTTTATTAAAGTCTTGAGATCAGATAGAGCAGTTGAGTACATGTTAAATGATTTTGTGGAATTTCGTCAATACTTTGGAATTAAAAGACAGTTTACTACTTGCTACACTCCACAACAAAATGAAGTAGCAGAAAGAAAGAATCGAACCATTATGAACATGGCTCGAAGTATGATGAAGGAGAAGCATCTTCTAGATGAATATTGGGGAGACGTTGTTACTTGTTCAATATACATTCTGAACAAAATCCCAACTAAGAGCATGAAAGATCGAGTTCCCCAGCAAGCAAGGAGTGGTAAGTGTAGTGACATATCTCATTTAAGGATTTTTTGGTGTGTAGCTTATGCACATGTACTTGAATAGATGAGGAGAAATTTATATGACATAAGTTAGAAATGTATTTTTGTTGGATATAGTGAAGAATCTAAATCATATAGACTCTATAATCCCATCACCAAGAAGTATGTCATCAGTAGAGATGTGGTGTTTAAGGAAGAAGAATAATGGGATGGAGACATAGATAAGTTAGTTGAAGAGGACATTGTTACACCTCACGCAGAAGATGAAGAAGCTAAATAGGGCATACATGGAGGACAATTAACTCCACATACGTCTACATCAGCAGTAAGAACACCTGTTAAAACACCTAGAATTCATGAACATGGTGAACCATCAAGTGTTGGTGGATGACAAGGAACAAGATCAGAGATAAGTAATGAATCAAATCCTACATTAGCTACATTAAGAAACAGAGTTAGAGTTCAGAAGGCTAGTCGTTTAATAGAACTGTATGAGAAAAACGAAGAAGTAGATCAAGTTTAAAATTTTGCATTAATAGCATGTGATCCTGTAAATTTTGATGAGGTTGTTAAAAAGCATGTTTTGATAATAGAAATGGATGAAGAAATTTATGCCATAGAAAGAAATAATACTTGGGATCTTATAGATTTTCCTGATAATAAAAATTGTATTGTTGTCAAATGGATTTATAAGACTAAGTTAAATATTGATGATGATGTTGAAAAATACAAAGCAAGAATTGTAGCTCAGGGGTTTAGTCAACAACCTGGTATTGATTATAATGATACTTTTCCACTTGTAGCAAGACTTGATACAGTAAGGATGGTATTAGCTATTGCTTCTCATAATAAATGGTATGTACATCAAATGGATGTAATGTCTACATTTTTGAATGGATATTTAGAAGAAGAGGTTTATGTGAGACAACCTCCTACATATGAAATAAATGGACAAGAAGAAAAGGTCTACATATTAAAGAAAACATTGTATGGATTGAAGCAGGAACCCAGAGTATGGTACAACAGGATTGATGAATACTTGAATAGTGAAGGATTCAACAGAAGTCCAAGAGAGCCAACCTTGTATACAAAGGTAAACCAAGAAGGTAAAATACTAATTTTTTTCTTATATGTGGATGATTTGATATTCACTGGATATATTTTAGTAGATGAGTTTAAGAAATCCATGAAAATAGAATTTGAGATGATTGATTTAGGAATGATGAAATCTTTTCTTGGTATTGCAGTAACTCAATCTGAGAATGGTATTTTTATCAATCAAAATAAGTATGCAAATGATGTATTGAAAAGATTCAGAATGATGAATTGTAAGCCAACTATAACTCTAATTGCAACTGGCACAAAACAAAGTAACGAGGATGATGGGTCAAAATTTGATCCAACGTTGTATAAGAGACTAGTAGGAAGTCTCATGTACTTAACTGCAACAAGACCTAATATAATGTTTGCAATAAGTTTTATTTCATTATTTATGGAGTCTCCAAAGAATACCCACTAGCAAGATGGAAAGAGGATTCTACGATATATTATTGGAACAACAATTTTTGGTATCCAACATACATCAAACTCAAATTTTAAGTTGATTGGATATACTAACAGTGATTTTGTAGGTTCTATAGATGATAGAAAGAGCACATCTAGATATGTATTCAGTTTTGGATCGGGATCAGTAGCATGGGCTTCAAAGAAGCATCACATAGTGACATTATCCTCTATT
The DNA here is from genome assembly GCA_001517045.1 of Pseudotsuga menziesii. Lineage (NCBI taxonomy): Eukaryota > Viridiplantae > Streptophyta > Pinopsida > Pinales > Pinaceae > Pseudotsuga > Pseudotsuga menziesii. The sequence continues at coordinate 106,591 of LPNX010663721.1, read as the reverse complement.
TGTTGATGTATTTGTAACTCCGGAATGCATTCACTTGTATATCTTATGTATTGTACCTCGATGTTTATTTTGAGAAGTGTCTATAATGTATTTGAGTCATGTCATACCTTGATGTTCCTATCAGGAGATTCAATAATGTAAACAAGTCATGTAAAGTCATAGTGGGTACCCTCCTTATTGTTCAAGGGTTAAAGTCCCCACAATTGTGGGGCACTAGGGTTATTAGACTTTCTAGAGAATTCGGCCCTAGGTGAGTTAATGTAAGTCGGGTCATTAGTACCCCAATTGTGGTTACTCGAGCCTACATAACTGAGTTAGGATTACTCGATCATACATAACAGAGTTAAAGGTTAAGTGAATGAAAGAATATAAATAGAGAGTGAGACTCTCTATTTATTACACACACACACTCATTCACGGGGGAGTATGAGTGAGAGAGAAGAAGTTGTTGGGACAAGAGAGAGAGAGACTACTGCTGTCGGGATATCATCTTACTGTTTTTGGGGTTTTTCTTTTGTTGTTGATTCTATATCAGAGTAAGTTGAGGGGTTTTCTCCTTTATGGTTTCCTTGAGGAAAATATTTGTGTCTTTTTTCTCTTGTGTTTGATTGTTGTGCTTGTTATTCTCTCAATTAAATATCCTAAGATAGTGCTAACTTGAATGATAAAAATCTAACATGGTATTAGAGCTAACCTGAGAAGAAGACATTATGAAGTTGCAGAAGCTAGGGACTTTTAATTTTTGGGACTCTCTCCACCATCCATCAACAAAAGTATCCTAGGCTAACTCTCCATTGAATGGCACATCTTTCTGTCAAAGTGGAATTCGATTCTGGGCATTTTCAGTTTTGGTTCGGGAAATTAGGGATTTTCACGGAAGAATAATTTTTGAGTGATCCCAGCATAGGATTTATCTCCTCATAAAAATCGAATTTTAGAGGCCTGGGTCGAGATTTTTGGTTGGGTATAACTCCGACAAAGTCAAACTCTAGTTTGACATCGAGCTAGAAAAACCCTAAATACTAAAATTGATAAGTTTTGGTAAATTCCCTATAGCTATAGATAATAGAAGTATAAGGGGTTGAAACTTTCATAGGGAGAATATAAAATCTTGGTGTACATTGTGTCCAAGTTTCAGCCTCAGATTCACTATATTCTAGGATATATGATTCTTCCAAGTTAGGGTTCCAGCCTCTCCTAGGATTCATCCCCAAACTGGACACCTCGGGAGAATTGCTACATATTGGGCTTCGAAGGTCCAAATGAAATTTATGAAGATGTTCCAAAAAGGTCACATAATGTACTTTTTTTGGTCCAAGGTTTATACCTGGAAGATGAAACAATGACATGTGGAAGTCCATACAACTTTCGCTATTTTGAAGAGTCTTGAAATAGGTCACCTTGGGAAAACGATCAGAAGTTCCAATTGGTGAAACCAATTTTGATGAAACCTATTGTGTTGGAAGAGGGATAGGTGAGGATACCTCAGTGTGAAGTTTCAGACATAGAGGAGCAGTAATTTTGGAGATACTACAGAAACAGTATCAAGCATTTATGTAGAAGAAATTGGTAAACTAGGGCTTCCTGTTCTGGGAGCTTCCCTCCATTGTTTTCAGAAAATGAGTACATTGGACAGCTCACCTTGAAGAGGTATATATTTCTAGCCAATCATATATGAAATATTCCAAGTTTTGAAAATTAGATTTTCTTTGACAAACCCTAGATCATCTAGCTTCGGAACCAGGACAGACACCTCAAATCGGTAAGATCTAATATTTTGCTATTTTCATTTTAGGTTCTCATTTCAAAGTGATATATCACATCAAATTGATGATAAGATTGTTGAAGTTGACAACTTCCAAGCATGGAGGTATATGATCTCTCTGAAGAAAATGAATTGGACACCTACATAAGTAGAGAGGTTCTAGTTCTAGAGGGAGAGAAGGCTAAAAGCCTTACACCAGAAGAACTTGGTCAAGGCCAAGAAAATAATTGTTGATTCAATCATGGATCATCTTATATCACAAGTGTCTTCCCTAAAGACACCGAAAGAGATGTTTGATTCCTTAACCAATCTATTTGAAGGGAAGAACATAAATCGAAATATGACTTTGAGAAAACAGTTGAAGAATGTGAAGATCCAGAATGCAGAGACCATACAGTCATACTTTATGAGGGTCTCTCAAATCAAAGAACAACTTGTAGCAGTAGAATAATAAGTGGAGAATGAAGGAGTCGTGATAGCTAGCTTGAATGGCCTCCCAAGATCATGGTATTCATTCATGCGAGGAATGTGTGCTAGAAAGAAGTGATTACTTTCAGTAGACTCTGGGAAGAGAACACACAAGAAGAAGCTTGACTCATAATAAGAGAAAAGAAGATGGGAAGATCAAGCTCTCACCATCCAAAGAAGATCCCTCAAGTAATGAGGAATATAAATAACTCAACTCTTGAAGAACCTCTTATCCATCTTAGCATTTGGATAAGAAACGTTGCTATTATGAATGAAGAAGATGATGAAGCTAAAGGCTCAATAACGGGTCTACCCATGAAACAAATAAATATTAGTATTCAATTGTCATTTCATGATATCATTTTGTTATGCATTTTTGAATATTCAGTTGATATATTATGCATGATAGAATGTTTGCATTAATGACAGTATACTACTAATATGCATGTGATGGGTAAGTAGCTCACGGTGCTATACAACTCTCCATTTCTACTTATCTAGAATGAAACCTCTTTGCTGACATATTGGATTAGTGCACAATCTCAATGTTGTCCTGGTAGAGATGGAAGGCATCTAGAAAAGTTTTCGTGAGATATGGATGAATGTTGTATTGGCTAAAATAGTTGGATGATCATATATTTATGCATAAGAATTTTCCCTTATGAATATGCCTTATGAAATGTTTCTAACCATACAACTAATGCATTTGACTTGTAGGAAAGATCATGTAAAATAGAATACAAGCAAAGAAGGATGAGACTTGTTCCTAAGAACAAGTGATGACAGTTCAAGATGAAGAATAATATGACGAATGTAGCGACATCATTGATGTAGAACCTTACAGCTATGAATAAGTAACCAAGAAGAAAGGGAAGACCAGTTCAAGAAGAATGATGTCTAGGATGCAGCATCGAGACCTGAAGGGAAGTCGGTAGTATCTTCCATATGGATTTACAAGATCAAGCATGCAGTAGATGACAACATCGTGGGATACAAGGTAGGAATCATAGCACAATGCTTCTCATGGAAAGAAGGAATAGACTATGAAGAAACATTTACAACCACCAGAAGTTAAGGCACATGATAGGCAGACTCATGTGTTCAAATTAAAGAAGACCTTGTATGAGTTCAGAAGACACCCATGGGATAACGCATACATGTTGAGTTTGATGAGGATCTTAACCTTTGCTACAAGGTTGAAGATGAAAGCCTATAGAGGATGACAAGATCACATATGGGTGCGATAAGAACTTTTGAAAAGGTTCAAGATAGAGGATCTTGGTATCCAGTGACCCTAGATGGATACATAGAATATTAGTGGTAGAGGAAGCTACTTGTCACTCCGGTACAGAATGTTTCAAGCATAGAGTACAAAAGACAGGGGAGAATGATGCTTTGCTTCAGAGGGAGTGACTGCAGAATATCCTGAGGTTCGACATGGTACGACAGGATGGACAGATTACTTATGACTCTAGGCTTTATGAGAGTAAAGTGGATTCCAACCTTTGCTTCAAGGTTTAAAGTGGAAGACCAGTGATGCGCCTGTTATATGTCAATGACTTGTTCCTGACAGAAAAGAGGAACTCATTAAAGTTGCAAGAAGGAGACTTGTTGCTGAGTTTGAGATGAAGGACTTGGATATGATGCACTAATTTCTAGGCATAGAGGTGTGGGAGAATGCAGATGGAATCTCCTTGGGATGAGGGATGATGGACCGCAAGGCCATGACCACACCTATGGCATCGAACCTGAAGCTATTGAGTGATGCTTCATCAGATTCGGTTGATGCAACGATGTATCATCAGATAGTTTGTTCCTTGATGTACCTCACAAATACAAGACCAGATATTTGCTTTGCTGTGAACACCTTGAGCCAGTACCTGACAGATCTGAGACATGTTCACTTGATTGTTGCAAAGCATATATTGAGGTACCTAAGGGGTAGAGTTGATTATGGGATCAAGTATGAGGCAAATCAGAAGATTAACCTGGAAGGTTATGTTGATTCAGATTGAGCAGGCAGTGTGATCGATAGGAAGAGCACTTCAGGGTGCTGCTTCACTATGGGATCATGTATGATCTCTTAGTTTAGAAGGAAACAGTCTTGTGTGGCACTGAGTACAGCTGAAGGAGAGTATGTCGTAGCTTGCTTAGCTAGTTGTGAGGCAGTATGGTAGAGGAAGCTATTGTATGATTTATTTGATCTCTAGTTGGATGCTACTTGTATATAGTGCGACAACCAGAGTTGTGTGAAGTTGTCTAAGAACCTGGTGTTCCATGAAAAGTCAAAGCACATTGAAATCAAATATCACTATATCAGGGATATGGTGCAAAGAGGAGCAATGAAGCTCCATTATGTTGCGATGGACGAACATATAACTGATGTGTTGACGAAGCCATTAGCCAGAGTGAAGATTGAGTACTTCAGGGAGAAGCTTGGTGTTCTTCATATCGAGGTTCCCTTCAAGGGGAAGTGATGAGTCTAGGAGCCATTCTAACATGGTGAGAGGATTGGTTCCTTCCATGGTTAGATGCAAGGGCTAAGCCATTCTATCATGGTGAGAGGATTGGTTCCTTCCATGTCAGATGTGAGTGTTGAGCCATTCTGAGGTGACCGTGAGATGTGTTCTCACATGATCAGATATAGGCGCTAAATGCCATTCTCTGAATGGAGGCACCTGGTCAGTTACCAGGAATACTCAGTCTGGGACTGAGAGCCATTCTGACATGGTGAGAGGATTGGTTCCTTCCATGGGAAGATGTAAAGGCTGAGCCATTTTGTCATGGTGAGAGGATTGGTTCCTTCCATGTCAGATGTGAGTGTGGAGCCATTCTGATGTGACTGTGGGATGTATTCATCCCACATGATCAGATATAAGCTTTGAATTCCATTATATGGGAGAATGGAGGCACCTGGTCAGTTACCAGGAATACTCAATCTAGGACTAAAATCCATTCTGATATGACTACGGGATGTGTTCATCCCATATGATTAGATGAAAGTGTAGAGCCCTTCTGACATGGTTGATGTGTTCATCCCATGGTCAGATATAAGTGTTGAGCCCTTCTGACATGGTTGATGTGTTCATCCCATGGTCAGATATAAGTGTTGAGCCCTTCTTACATCGTGATGTGTTCATATAATGGTAAGATATAAGTGTTGATCCCTTCTTACATGGTTGTTGTGTTCATCCCATGGTAAGATATAAGTGCTAAGCCTTTCCGATATGGTTCTTGGATGTGTTCCTCCCATGATAAGATGTGAGTGCTGGGCCTTTCTAACATTACTAGATTGGTTCCTCTCATGGTCAGATGTGAGTGCTGGGCATGCCTTTTTGACATGGTGTTCGATGTGTTCCTCTCATGGTCAGTTGTAAGTGCTGGACGGGTCATTCTGACTTAGGGTCAGATATAAGCGCTGAAGAAGACCTACATGGAGGCTAGGCCTACAACCGGCATGAAAAAGGGATGGATCTATAGAACTTCCTATGATGAGAAGAATCAAGATATAGCACCTATGATGATGATCCAACAGAGATGATCTAGATCTAGAGATGATCCAAATCCAGTGATGTTCCAGATCCAATGATGATCGAGATCTAGTGATGATCTAGATCCAATGATGATGATCCAGATCGAGTGATGATCTAGATCCAGTGATGATGCTCCAGATTGAGTGATGATCCAGATCCAGATGAAGATGACTTGAAAAATGAACATGACTAGAACTCGATGATGATCCAGATGATACAGAGAAGAAGACTTGTGCTGATAAATTGTGTCGAGAGAATACCTTCGTAGTTAAGAGCGAGTGTTGATGTATTTGTAACTTCGGAATGTATTCACTTGTATATCTTATGTATTGTACCCCGATGTTTATTTTGGGAAGTGTCTGTAATGTATTTGAGTCATGTCATACCATGATGTTCCTATCAAGAAATTCAATAATGTAAACAAGTCATGTAAAGTCATAGTGGGTAACCCTCCTTATTGTTCAAGGATTAAAGTCCCCACAGTTGTGGGGAACTAGGGTTATTAGACTCTCCTAGAGAAGTCAACCATAGGTAAGTTAATGTAAGTGGGGTCATTAGTACCCCAGTTGTGGTTACTCGAGCCTAAATAATTGAGTTAGGATTACTCGAGCCTACATAATAGAGTTAAAGGTTAAGTGAATGAAAGAATATAAATAGAGAGTGAGACTCTCTATTTATTACACACACACTCTCACTCAGTGGGGCGCATGAGTGAGAGAGAAGAAGTTGCTGGGACAAGAGAGAGAAAGACTACTTCTGTCAGGAGATCATCTTATTGTTTTTTAGGTTTTGCTTTTGGTGCTGATTCTATCTTAGAGGAAGTTGCAGGGTTTTCTCCTTTATGGTTTCCCTGAGGAAAATATTTGTGTCTATTATCTCTTGTGTTTGATTGTTGTGCTTGTTATTCTCTCAGTTAAAGATCCTAAGATAATGCTAGCTTGAATGATAAAAATCTAACACTCTTGAGGCAGAGTATGTTGCAGCAACAACAATTGTATGTCAAACTGTGTGGATGAGAAGAACTCTTTCTGAGTTATAGCATGAACAAGATGAACCAACTCAATTTTTTGTGACAATAAATCAACCATTGCACTATCAACAAATCACGTCTTTCATAAAATAAGTAAGCATATTGATACAAGCTATCATTTTATTCGAGAACTGATAAAAAACAATGAAATGAGTATGGAATTTTGCCGATCAAAAAATCAGTTTGCAGACCAATTTACAAAACCTTTGGGAAAATAGTTGTTTGAGTTTCATACGAAAAACATTGGGGATAATAAGTTGTAGCAGAGATATAGTATTACAAAGTTTTGATTTTTGTGTGTAGTAATTAAGGGGGAGAATGTTGGAAGCCGTTAATTACTCCACCGTTGGCCGCCGAAATTTTAAAGAGCCAACACCGCCCAAATGTGTAATCACAAAGGTTTTTGAAGACCTGCCACTGCCACACCGCCTTATTCGAAGAGCTAGTCATCGCATTAGTTTAGATTATTAAATTGTGAAAAAACATCACCATTAATGTGTTGACTCTACATAATCGGGCCAACAAGCACATGTCATTTCTAAAGGGCCAGCACAGTTTTTCATTTTGTTAGTCTGTAACATAGCATTCAGTTTTGCAGAGATAATTTTATCATGAAGGGTCAATTAACAGTAAATGACCGATTATGATGAAACACTATAAATACTTATCCTGTAATTGTGATAGATATAGATATAGAGTTGAAGTTAAAACTAGGAATTTTTACTGTGTATTTTTTTATTATGCTCTGTTATTTGAGTTTGAAAACCAATATTTATTTTGAAGTTAGTTTGTTGTAGCAACTTGAGATATCAGAGTATATTTTTAAGTATAGATGTGTTAAATGTGTTTGATTGTTAAACAGAGTATCAGTTTAAATTTTATGAACGTAGGGGTCATCAAAATGAAGTTAAACTGTTAGCTGCAACTCTACTGCAACTATCATGTAGATTACTGTTAGCTAAACAATCAACTGCAACAGTCCTATAGGTGACAATTTCTGAAGTTAGAGAGTTTTGTGTGTTGCTGAGAGTAAGATCAACACTCCCCTGCCTTCCCACAATTAACAAATAAAGGTTTATCCAAGCTATACAAGTGAATACTTTGTAAAGTATGCCCTAAGTGTTGTGTGATCCATATGAAACAGAATCTCAATTACATCCCTAAGTAAGGTTATCAATTCATATGCTTAATTATAACTTATGCTATGCACTTTTAAGATGCTAGGAGCATATGTTAATCATATTGGAATCCATCAAATAGATTTTAATGTATTTGCAAAGGAAAATAAAAGTGGCATTAGTAAACATGCTAAATAAGCTTAGGCCATCAACATCCATACAGAGGATAGTATATTTCTCAAGAAGTCAAACAACCATGAACAAGCAATGAAGTTCATCAACTCAAATTTGTCACATGAAATACAACTATCACCACTCATACAAATACATAAAAATACTAGAGTGAAATGTCTTCAAACTTAAAACTAAACCATTTTATATGCTAAAAGCAAAATCACAAGTAGGATAAGTTAAAATGACAATACAACTCTATAAAGACACTCATAGCTATAAGCAATATAAAGATGGAAAACATCACATTTTCAACTCGGTGATGAAATTAATTCACCTTAACTCACCAAGTACGATGTAAAAATCAAACAAATGATTAATCAACGATACAAACATCTTTATTAAAAAATAATGAGAGTGTGGTTTTTTGGGGTCATTACACATTGATTAGTGATCAATCCAATAGTTGCTAAACCAACAGCAGCAATAAATTCACTAATTACATATTGTTAACATCACTGAACATTGTCCACTCTGGCTCTTTCATTCAGTTAAGGTGTGGGTCTCTTGAGAAAAGCTACCCTAATTCAATTCCCTTAAAAATGACTTAGTTAGGAAGAAACACCAAATAATTCTAGCCATTATAAGATTTGGTATAGCCCAAGCCAGACTAAATAGGCCTGATCTACTTACCCGACCATTTGCACTGATCGCGACCTGGCTGGCGTGAGCTGTCACATCACGCGTTGCTGGTTGTCCGATCGGTGCAAACTGTCTGGTAAAAAGTTTACTCCGACTAAATATGATGCCAGTTAGTAACTTTGACGGAAAAAAACATCCATGAACCTTGAATCATATGTTTTCTCTAAACACATAAAAAGCAATTTCAACCTTTGATTCTCTCGATGCCAATTAATATCTCTGTTTGGTGCATGGTGCTGAGCATTACCGAGCACATAGAACCGTATTCTCGGCCATTTGGTTCTCGCTCGATGGCCATTAATGATTAATTCGAGTAGCCGTCGTTACATTGGCTACTTGACTTCCGAAGGTATTAACTCTCCTCATTCATAATTGGAGGTGATCCATACAACTTAATATAGAATGGATTGTATGCCACTCTCATTTGTAATATCTATTAAATATCTTTTCTCATTTATTAATAGGAAACAGTAGTTATTTATTAAATATCTTTTCTCATTTGTAAGACCTTTCTAAAATCTGCACCATCTACAATTTAATGAAGAAAACATTATAATGTTCTTTCAATTCTAAGATTTTAAGCTTTTTTTTGTAAGAAAGATCGGTCGTTTATAAAATAGATACAGAATTTAAGTTATATATATTCAAAAAATTATAGGAAAAATCTCAAAGTATTAGAAACATTAAAAATCTGCCCAATAGCAGTTTGCAGAGACTTGTATTTTTATTATTAACGTGTATAATTATTTATTATATCAACGTAAAGAAAAATAAGGTCTATGGATAATGGAATGCCACCGACAATTGTACGATATTTCCATGTGGGAGCTGTAAATAGTAGTTATATTTCTATGGAACGAGTCGTTGATTTTGGAAACAGTAGTTGCTACTAACAATCAAAGTAGTTATATTACAAAATTTAATGGTTTTTAGATATATGGTTTAGATACAGATTGAGTGGTCCCAAGTGTGTTTCTTTCTAGATGCTTATATGGCATTAATAGTATGTTTTTGGAAACAAGAGTTAATAGTTGTTAGTGATAATTAAAGTAGTTGTTAGTAATAATCAAGAGTCATAAAATTTGAAGGCTATATATAACTTTTAGTAAGCTTGAAACTTGACGTATTTTCTATGTCAATAAATTTTTATATTAATTTTAATATAAGCTGTGGAGTAAGTGGAGTAACAGAAGCAGAATATCGAACATTGTTCGGTCTCCTTGCTGCTCAAAAGAAGGGCTCAACCGGGGGACCTGGAGCGCCCAGGAGGATATGATTCTGTCTGAATACATTCGACTTCATGGCGATGGAGGATGGAGGAAACTACCCCAAAACGCAGGTGAATCTGAACGGAGTAAGCTAGCTGTGAAGCAATCCTCCCTCATTGGATGGAGGAGGAGCAAAGTTAGCATTGACTTTGCTCCTCCTCCGTCCGATGGAGGGAGTTTTGCTGCAAATCTGAGGATTATAGCCGTATTGTGATATTAATCCACTCTCACTCTCAACAATGTATTCATAGCTAAATAAGAGTAGAGCGTTTGTTTTGCAGGCCTTAACCGATGTGGAAATAGTTGAAGAATACGTTGGGTAAACTATCTTCGTCCCGGCATCAAACGCGGAAATATTTCCTCCGATGAAGAGGATCTCATTATTATGATGCATCGCCTTCTTGGCAATAGGTTTGTATATCAATTATTCACGCACTAAAATTCATTGATTCCTTATGTCCAAGATTATGACGTACAGTAATTAACATGCATACAGGTGGTCGCTCATAGCAGGACGACTTCCTGGGCGGACAGACAACGAAATCAAGAACCATTGGAACACTCACCTTAGCAAGAAGGTTTCAATCAACCGATCTCAAACCAACAACCGGCAAAATCTGATCAACACATGTTCAAAATCTCCTTCTGTTATAAAAAATCATGTGTTGAAAACAAGCACCCCCATCAGAATTAAATCAAATTATTGGGTGAAACACTCTGAAATGGTAAAAGTCCAAATGGATGGAACGGTTCTGGCTGCAGTAATGGACGTATAAGTTCACGTGATGGCTTCTTCAAATTGAGTAGTACACGCTCTTCCAAGTCATGGTGCAACTTACTTGTGAACAATTCTATCAGAGAAGACGATCTAGCCGTTACAAATCCGGGACTAGATGTTAATCTTGTTCAAATACAAGATGTAACAAAATTTTCCTGTTCTATGTTCACTAGTTTAGCGGTCCAGCAATCGCCACATTGCGATGATTTTATGTGATTTGAAGGAGCTACCGTCTCCCCAGTGTAATATGATCTCTTCTTCATCCATTTCTTGGACAGAATTTGGATTCGAAGAGTTCTGCATGGGACCTGCTACGTCATTGGGAGCAAAGACGGCAAGGTGTGAAGGGATGTATTGTAATATCGATTTTCCATCCGCAGATGACCAAGGAATCGAAGAAACCTACGGTAACAGCCAGCATGTAGATTGGATTCGTGAACTCGATTAGTAAGTCAATCTCCAGTTAAGCACGCTAACTTAAAAAACGATGTGACATTATTCTGTAATTGTTCAGACTTTCCAAGTTTTTGAAAAGATTCATTCAGTTTGGATGAACGAAAGGGGAGTTCATTATCTTGGAGTATTCGGTTTTTATAACTTTCAATTTGGATGGAAATGTAGGTCTTCATATATATACATATATTAATTAACTATTATATAATATAATTAAAGAAAATAATTACTCCAGTTTTTTACTTTCAATTTGGATGGAAATGTAGGTCTTCATATATACATATATTAATTAATTATTATATAATATAATTAAAGAAAACAATTAAATTATGTATTCAATTTTCTTCAATATTGAAGAATCCTTCAAGCGGATACCAAAGTTATAACCTATTATTTTGGAGAAATCAATAAGGATATTGAAGTATATCAAGTTAAAAGTATTATTTTAAGAAATAATAGGGATATAGAAGGATATCAAGTTATACTTCATTATTTTGGAAAAGAAGATTGTTAAGGCTTTAATGATGTCACATTACCTTTATATAATGTGGAGCATTAGATTTAATAGTTCTTATTGTACACATTTATCTTCTATATCTAAGAAGGAGATATTCTCATTTTAGGCATCATAGTATCTTATGGAGGTTCCTCTATGTGGAGAGGATTGGTATTTTAAGGCGTGGATTACCCTCATATTGTCTATTTTTATGTTATTTCTGGGACTTGGTTACATAACAAAGATCAACATATGGTTAGAAAGTGAAGGATACCATATCAAAGACCAAGTGAGTTTTAGAAGGTATCACTCAACCACACACCACCTCGTTACAATTAGGATTATTGTAGATGAATGTCGTAATAATAAATCCATTCTTTCTTTTTTCTTCAACCACACACCACCTTGTTACACTTAGGATTATTGTGGATGAATGTCACAATAATAAATCTATTCTTTTTTTTTTGCTTTATAAACTTTAGAAAAGATTATGAAACAATCGCTAGAAATAACTTGTGGAATAGATTAGAAAGATGAAGGCTACTTTCCAGTTGAGAGCTTCCACGATAAGCTTATATTAGAAATTTATTGCCAAGTTCAAGAACATTGAGGAGTCGTCAAAAGATATTAATTGTAATATTGGAGTTAAGCGAAGATGAACATTTAAAACACATTCACATTTAAACACATTCGTAAATACACCTAACCGATCGCTATAAGTTTTTTTTTTGAAAAGAGTTAAAAAATGGTGTCATAGTACAAAATGTCATAAGTTCAAAAATGCAGCTTTAAGCCACCAAAATAGACATCGACGATACAAAATGTCTACATAGGAATCTATGTATGTGGGCATGGTTGATGATCATGATAACATACAACTTCCTTGGCCAAACGCCTGAACAACCTAACCCACGGACGGGGTACCCCTACTATATGTCTCTGCATAGCCTTGAGAAAGTACTCAAATTGCACCATGGGTATCATGTGTGTTAGTCAGGTGATGTTTCCATGTATGTTTTGGAGCGTCTGCTCGGTGCCAGCGCCGATCATCTCGTCACCTCATCCCCTACGTCGATTTTGATGGAAACCATCAGGTCATTGTGTACCCACGTCGATATGATTGTTGTATTCTTTATAAAATTTAGATATGTAATATTTGTCAAATTTTCGTGGTCACTTGCCATGGTATCATCTCTTCAAATATGAAGCGAAAATTTATGTCATCATCTCCTACAATATGAATTTCCTTCTTTCTAACTAATAAAAATGTGAATATCCTCGGTGCAGTACCGACAATGACTCTACTTCAAGACAAGCTACATTACACCACTAGTGAATGTGCACTGAAAATCACCCTACTTCAAACCAATCTACATTACACCACTAGTGAATGCCCTCTCTAATTTTGAACTAAACATAACCATTGAAAGGCCATTTCACCTGTAGGAGGATAAAATATCAAGTAGAATACCATGATTTAATATTAAATCAACCTCGTGCCTCAAGTGTCATAATTTTTCTCTAGCTTTGGCTACAATAAGGACAAAGAGTATTTTTAAATGGGTATATGCCACAAAAATGATTTTGTTGGGTCACTTAGAAGAATCAATAGTTTTTGTTTTGTAGCAATAATAATAATTGTTAGCAACTGTGATGACATTTCCACATTGCGGCTCTTGGCTCTTGTTATTTTTATTTTTTGTAACTCCCTTTTCTATTTATTTTTTTTACATTAAAGCTTGTTAATTATGAAAAAAAAATTAAATTCCTATTTTGATATTTCTATAAAAACTAATAGTTTAATTATCTTAAGCATTATTTAGTGAATATGTTAGTAAATTCCAAATGATTAGCCTATCCATAATTGGTCATTCATCTTTGTAAAAAAGGTTTGGTCATAATATCAAAGAACTTTTAAAAAATGGCCCTACCTTTTAGATCATCTTTAAACTCTTAATATAAGATATAAACTAGTGTGGCATAATATTATATCATAATATTTTTATTATGCACATGCAATATAATGATACAATAAAAGGTAAGTGATTTTTTTTCATTAGTATTAAAGGTAATTTGTCATCTTTTACTAAGAGAACATATACATGGCACTAAATGTTCTTAAATGGACAGAGGATGTAATGAACACCATGATTGGGTTAATAAAAGTGAAATTAAGTAAAGGTAATGATTCGTGCACCATTTACCAATCCACCCGACAAAGTACCTTTTAATCGCAATGTAGTGTTATTTGTACTAGAGGCTCATTCCTACACCTCGAGAGTCCTTGCATCGAAAACAATTTTGATATTTTATTTTTAATCGCAATGTAGTGTTATTTGTACTAGAGGTTCATTCCTACACCTCGAGAGTCCTTGCATCGAAAACAATTTTGATATTTTATTTTCCTTCCTCTTTCTGTTTGGAGAGAAAGCCCTTAGGAGGGTTTGGTTACCTACGAGCTATGTTATTTTATGGGTTTGGATTACTGCAATACTAGAGCACTGTTCCTCCTTGCTTATTCATTTTATCATCTTGGCTCTGTGTGAGAGAGAAATCATCATATTGCACAGGGGTTACCATAATATTTTGTCCTTTTTTCTAAAATTTTCAGGTAAATAGTACATCTCTAATTTTTTTAACATGGTTTTTTTTAATTATTATTTGTAGAGTAATAAATTTGTTAACAACTTTTACCTATATGCATTCTTATTGGTGGTTAAGTATTTACAAGATTTGACTTCTAAAGGGCGTCTCTCTAGTGGCTAGGACAATAATTTCACCATAGAATCCTGAAATGCTAGAGGTGGGTTTTTGTTTTGGTCTCTTTAATAAAATTTGTTGTTTTTCATTCTACTTATGAATTATTTAACTTCCATATTGTCTAACCATAGAATTTTTTTGTTTGCATGTGTTGTAATTGTCCGATCAGACAAAACCCTTGTCAAATTATTACCACAACATCTTATAGTAGGTATGCACATTTTTTATTTTAAACTTAATGTTAAATGGGAGGTCGAACTTGTCCCAGAAAATAAAGGGTTTTGACCCTTTTAGCTTCAAGTTTAGAAACTGTATGAAGTTTCAATTTAAATGTGAATGTGTGTTAAATGTGCATCTTTGCTTAAATGTTCATGTGTTTAAGATGCTTTAAATGAAGTTGAGTAGTCGTAACCATCCCTTAGATTGGAAATGGATTTCACAACACTGCTGATTGTTGGATAACATGTGGGGCTTATGCTTTGTCCCCCCTAGAAATCATCATTAGTGGCAGTACCTACTCCTCCAGCAACCATCTAATGATGAATATATAGAAGGAGAGGGTGGTAGTGTGTATAATTACAGTACCGATAGTGAATTATTAAAGGATTATTAATGAAGTTACAGGTTCTTACTATCTTGTGTGGGATTATTCATATACGTTTTTTAGTTTTTATAATTTGGGTTTACACCAACATTGGTGGATTGATTTGTCTACGTGTATCTAGTATTCTAGTTTTGTACCTTCTTATTCTCCTTACTACCTTTTCTCTTATTTTTTTTTATGGATTTGGCATAGCTTGTTATGCAAATACTTGTCCTTGGTAAAAGGGAATAGGTTGAACCATGTTTTGTTGGGCTCGAGGGGTAGAAGACTACAAAGAAAGTGCTTCCAATAAGGGATAATACTAGTTTTTTTGTTTCCCACCATATTGTGCATTAGTTTCTTCACATAAATAACTTTACAACATTGATTATGCTATTGTGGTGCACTATATTTTTAAGTATTATATCCTAAGTGTGAGGATAAACAATTAGGCTCTTCAGGTCAACTTTACCAACTTGGTTGCAGATGGGATACCCATACTAGTTATCGTGAGTGGTGCAATTGCACGAGTTTTTATTCTAAGAGATAGAGCCTATGACACTATATGTTGCATGAGATACCCCAACTTATCCTATGGGGTTTCACTATAGTAGGGGGCACATGGGAGAATGATGTATCACTACCGTGACTAACTGTAAGTGAGATAAAACTATTCCACTTTCAGGATCACTTCATCCTTTTTAGGAGGAAACATTTGCTCTATCTTTAATGATTTGGGGAGGTAGAGACTTAAGGAACCAATAAAATAGAATGGATTCCTCAAGCATAAACTTATATGCACTATGCCTACAATGTCATTCATGAATGTTATTGGTGATATGGGTTGTAGTATCTTAGTTAAACTAAAACACTAACTCTTTTTCTATATCATATTGGATAGGTAGTTGGAAGAAGGTTAAGAAACCCATGGCTACGGATCAAATGCTTCATGAGACCTAAAAGGTTTTTCATACGCCGCTTCACAACATTTCTTGTGTGGGTGCACTAAAAAAATGAAGCCTTTAGGAATTCTCTATAATTCTAGTATATTATCACCACAAGTGAAAAGACATGACATTCTTAGAGGGATTCTATATTGAACTGGTCTTTTTGAATTTAGATATATATGAGGGAAGCTTATTTGGAATGGTGGTCCGAGAATGGTCATCATGTGAAAGTGGATCATTAATGAGTTTGGATAAATATGGAAGATATAACTGAGCCATAAATAGGAGGGTGGGTCTAAGGTTAGAACCTTCCATCATGGATGATGTGCTACCAGGTACAACTATTAGTGATGATCATGGATGATGGCCTACCAACCTCAAAGCATGGACTAATAAATGATGACAAGACCTTCAGCTTATTGTAGAAATATTTTCCATTTTCAAATTTCACAGTTTAAAGTGAATATTGACAATGAATTTGTTTGTAATGATGTATTTTCTAAGATAAATTTCGAAGTGTAAATTAGTAATGAAAGTCTTGCAAAAGGTGATGTTTTATATTTTTCAATTTTCAAGTTCAATTTGTAATTTTTAAAGCGCATTGATAAAGAGAATCCATGAATGTTTCAACTCCTTTTTTAGAGTTCATTTTCTTCTTAATTCTTCTGTTGTTTTTATATCTCTCAATATTAAGACAATTTAACCAAACATATCTTTCTAGTTTACAATATTAGTTTTTTTTAGCGAACTCAAGTTGTTTCAATAACCATTTTTTTTCATTATAAAAAAAAATGGTCCAAAGAACTTAAATAGCCTAAGCTTATAACGAATAAGTAATCCATGCATTAATAATGATAAAATTTGAATGAATAACATTGCCACTTTAAAATCCCAATACCTCAATTAATGTTTTTCAATATTGTTGGGCATTCAGTTAGTTTAGTGCCACCAAGTCCTTGCTTCGAATCACCCTAGGTTAGGCATAGTATTCTATACCAATTGATTAACTAGGGATGTAATCCATGAATGTGGGAAAGAATCCCTTGGGTTCCCCCATGAAGTTTTCCTTTGAAAAACATTGTCACTTTGAAGGGCCAACTTCATTTACACATTATGCTTGCAAAAAATTATTAATGTTATCTAAAACTAGATTTTCATGGAATCCATAGGATACAAAGGGTAGAATTACAAATAATTGGCTGATAAAAAATGACAAAAATAATATCACAATAGAAATGTAATGGCCCAATACCTGGGGGATTAACATGCCTTGCCCCTTTAAACAAGCATTGTCCTCAATGCTTAATTAATTGTGGATGAATTTTCCCAAAGAAATCATCCTTCCAAGTTACATATTATATCTAGACTTCTTACAATTAATGAGGAATTCTATAGTTTCTTCCACTTTTGTTTTTCCTATAAATACTTTATTGGTTATCCCCATGATAATGATCATTTTTCAAAAAAATATCCTCACATGGTACCAAAGTTTATACCTATATAGCCTAATTTCATTCTAATTTCTAACCCCTTTTGAATCACCAAAAACTAATATTCCAATCAAAATGTATGATAATGTTTTGTTGACACACCTAGTAAAGCCCTAATTTAGGGTTTGCACTACCAGTTCTCCTTTAACCTACTACAACTTCACTAATTATAATATTTTGTTGATTAAATTTCTACAAGTTATACTATAGTATTCCATCTTCAATCTACCACTAATACCATGAACTTCACACCTTCCAAGATAAATTTATAGTGGAACTACAAGAATTTATTGCTTTTTCCGTATTTAAAGAGAACTAAGGTGTGTACGTTTCTACTTTGCTAATATTTCCATAGCAAATATAAATTTGGACATGAAACACCCAAGCTCATATCCTATCCAGTTAAACATGTGGAACTCAATTGGACCTCACACTCTGTATATATTATTGTTTTAATGAAGTCACGTGTTTAAGCCTATTTTAGTAACAAGACAAAATCCCTAAATTGTATAATATGTAACTCCAAAAATATAGGGAATCCAATTATAAAATTTTGGATAGAGATACTTCATTGATTCTTATTTGTAATCCCATAATTCCCTCACCAATCCCCTATTGCAAAAAATAATAGAGAGAATATGGTAAGGATAACTCATTTGAAGGATCCAAACTTAAAATTACTTGCTTCGATGCAAAAAGTTATGGTCCAGATAACTCAAATAGTGTAAGAATGGAAATAATAAGTAACATTGTGCTTAATAATGATAAAAATTGAATTAGTAATAAATCCACTTCTCGGATGAAAACTTGTTTACACCTTATTTTTAAAAATAACTATTGACTATCCTTCGAACTATATCGCCTTAGGTATATATATGATATAAAGGGTACATTTACAAATAATGAAGAGGCTAGTAATGAAAACAATCGTTTAAATATCACAATGTAATATCTAAGACGTTGGAGCTTAAGATAAATGTTCTTTTATAGTAAGAGGATGGTAATACCTCTATTTATTCAAGGAAAATAAAACACAAATTAAATTTCTAGATGATGTAGCCACAAAGGTTATTATCAGAGTCTACAATGGAAGCCTCACACAAAGATCCACCTTATTAAGTATCTCATCACAATCGCAAAGGAGTTGAAGCATTCAAAGGATTTTGTAGCTCTTAAAGTATTTGCTGCCTCTTGATACACCACTTAGCCACACACACAACTCCACTCACAACATTTGTTAAATAAACAACAAATAAAATAAATCACCACAGATAAATTGGCTTAGGAAATTAAAAACACATAATCAAAATTTAAAGTTTTATTGTTTTCCACTAACAAATATCTATAGACCTCTGCTACTTACACAGAGCCACACCTCGACTTCTATTCACTCCACATATGATTTCAAAAATGTGAGAACCCACATTGCTCATTAACGACACAAAACATAGGCCTAATCTTGGACCTCTCTACCCACTATGGTCAGTTTCTCTCTTCCATTGCAGTGCTCCCAAATACCTCAAGAAATTACTACAAAGGTAAAACACCCTCTTCCAAACCAACTAGAGAGAAATTCCCTCTCTCCTTCACAAGCAAGTAATTAATACCTCACTAATCAAATTTCAAATGGTTGAAAGGTTCAACTACTAGGAAACCAATCATTCCATTCGCACATATCAATCTCCTCTAGTGCACCTAAATATGTTCTTGTAACTATCATGTGGGGCATCATTAGAGGAAATTTCAACTCAAAATGGGCCTTTAAACCCTAATTAAAATTCCATGTTATCATGTGTTACCCAATGAAATTGCTTTAAATTTGAAATACCATATAGGTCTTAAACAATTTTTTAATATAAATTTGGGGATAGGTATCATAAAAAAAACTACTTTTTTTGTTCGCATTTTTGACATATCTCACCACGTTTTTTCAGGTATTTCTTGTTTATGGGGAAGTAGGGTCTATCAAAAGTATGTAGAGTGGGTACTCGTTGGATGTGTAATTTCATTCCGCATCCAATGATCTCTCCCGGTCGAAATTTGAGTAAACACACAGGGAGATATGTCGAAAATACGAACAAAACAAGTAATTTTTTTCTTTTCTTCCTCCAAAATTAATAAATATTATTTTATTATTTTAACTATTATTTTATTATTTTTCTTAGGAGGCCCATTTTGAGTTGAAATTTCCTCTAATGTTCAACTTCTTGTGCAACTGTTGTAATTGTTTGCCATGTATCACCATCTGGACAAAATGGTAATTTCCTTATTTTCACTTAGGCTAAAGGATCCACATATAGGTCAAGGCTAGTGGACGCTCTAACCAAAATCCATAAAATAGATAAAGGCCATACAAAGTTGCAATATTCTTTCACATCAAACCTTTCATAGCACGAACATGTAGTTTCTACAGTAAGAGTAATTCCACTCATCCTATGGCACATGTTTCAAGAATAGCTTTTGTAGAAATCATCAATCCATGAAAATACTAAAAATAATAGCTATTATGAACTAACTATTGTAAGTGAAGGAGACATATAGAATAACATGTTTCACTAGGGATTCTCTTGCATCAAACCCCCATGTTTGAAAAATTATTAGCATCTTGCTCATGCAATCATTGATGAATAAATAATCACTAGAAAAAACAATCTTTCTCTTCTTCCTCCTCCTCTGCCACTCTTTGTATCACTCAACTTTACTTCTTCTCCTCTTTGCGTTCCTCTTTTTCCTCTTCGAAATTTGCAATGGTTCAATCTTCCAATGTAAGTAATTTTTTTCATGCATACTCAATACTGCCACCTCCTTTACTTGCAATTTCTACATCGATTCCACTACTTGTTGCAACACGTCCACCTCTGGAAATAGTTGCAAATCTCACCTTAATGGTTCAACTACCTCAAATCTTATCCTCTAAATGGTTACTTTTGCAATACCAATGGTTCTTACTTACTCCCCATCCTCCTTCTATACCATCACCAAAGTCTCAATGAACTATACTAATGTTTGTTTTCCAAGCATATCCCCATTTCCCTTCACTATAACAAATCCATTGCTACAATGCTCTTCAATTTGTTGTACATTTTCCACCACTATAACATCCTCTTCTTCCAACCCTAATGTCGCAAGACCATTATTGTTTGCTGCTCCACTTACTACTACAACATTACCCTCTATTGCAACACCACTAGCTCTTAAGTTTTCTTCCCAAAATTCTTTACCTCAATATATTCATTGAAATCTTTCGTTGCACTCTCATATGGTATGCTATCCACAACATGCATCTCATGTACACTTTACTAGTTTCCTCACCCACTTGTACCCCATTGGCATAATAAACAATCTACACAACTACCTTCATGATAACTTCACTCTACTTCTGTTCTCACTGCCTACTATCATGCATTCTCTTCATTTTCCCCTCATTAATTGTCAAGGATAAGTAATAAGGATCCTCTAATTACCACACCTCCTCCACACATATGTTTCTCTTGATGGATAACTTCAACCCATCCTCAAATTGCATGATGTTTTTTTCACTATCTTGTACAAAACTAGATCTAATGTCCATTCTAAAAACCTCCTCAAAATAACTCTCCACACATGATCCAGATGGAGATCGGTGGCCACCCACCTATTCCACTGGCTCAAAACATTTGTCCATTGTGGCAGTTTCCTAGTTATTTTTCGGCAGTTTTTCGAGTCCTAAACTTCCGGGGCCGTTTTGAGGCCTTAAACGACGTTTTTTGGAGATTCGGGGCCAAATGGTTGCCATAGGCATACATTTGGCCGACCAAAAGTTGTAAAGCTTAGACCGACCTTTCCAACGAGTTCTCGAACGCCCAAATCGGAGATCGTATGCAAAAGATTATGACCCCGGGAAGTTGACTGTTCAACTTACCACCATGGGGCCGCAAACTTTATGACGGTTCATCTTCTAGGGTTACGTTTTGGGACTTTTGGGGTTCTCACCTCATTTTTATTATAAATAGGCCCCTTTGGCCTCATTTTGTATTCATCTTGGCACGAATGAGCGTAGCGGCCACATCTCTTCTCAGAGATAGCTACCACCATTCTAGCAATTGTATTACAGTTTGTTCTATTTTCGCCATTTAATAGAATATGTGTTTACTGTATCTCTATTATATTTGCAAAATGTCTATTATTATGATTCTGTATATGTTCTTTCATTTCGTTCACGCATAAATCCGGATCAGTGGTATCAGAGCAATCTGCTCTTTGTTTGTTTCTCGGCGCATGTCCCCAACGAGGTCCGAGTACAGAGAATTTGGTCTTGAACTAGTTTCACTTGATCATTCTCGCCGTCCCAAACGACCTCCCATGGCAG
>LPNX010663721.1:58982-82900 GCA_001517045.1 Pseudotsuga menziesii | reverse complement strand
CATTTAATAGAATATGTGTTTACTGTATCTCTGTTATATTTGCAAAATGTCTATTATTATGATTCTGTATATGTTCTTTCATTTCGTTCACGCATAAATCCGGATCAACACATGTATCATTCTGCTTTCAATTATCTAACCTTCTACACAGCCTCAATAATGATCATATTCTCCCAATTTTGTATTTTGTCTCTACCTCCTTGGTTTTTATCCATTTTTATTTTCTTCCACCATTCATATGAATGACTCTTTAATTTTCGACCTGAAATATCCACTTGTTGGGTTTCTTCAACTATAAGGAAATAAAATAGTGTTGCAGGTCTTCAATCCACTTCATCAGTCTCTATGGTTCTACAGTTCCATAAAAATTTGGCATCTTTATCTTCATTTGGTGTCACTGCACATATTCCTCTTCATGCTCCTCTTTATTTCGGATCACTTTCATTGTGAACATTCCCCTCTACTAACCTAATTCAAAGGATTCCATCCTCCCCATCATATGTTTCATAATCCTTGCAACATCTTCCACCACTAATGAGCCAACATTACCACTTATGGTTCTTCCTTTCACCACAGGAATCCCTCTACCTATCATGTTGTAGTTTTCCATCCAAAATGTGTTATCTCGCATTGCAATTTCAACACGAATCCTTATTTTTCCTTCTACTACAAGTTAATTGTAGCATCTCTACAAACTCCACTTACATATTTTTCAACAGTGTATCCTCCATAACCTCTACCTGTCATTGTTCAATATTGAAGTTGTATCTCACCTTACAACATATTCCCAATATAAATAATAGAGTCATGCTTTGGACACTCACTCAAAGAAATCTACCCAGCATTCCACCCTTGTTGGAGTCATCTACATTTTCCCCTCCTCTATCTCACCACATTCCACTTCTCCTCATTGCAACGGTTCTACCTAGCTCCACTCTTACATTGGAATCATTTCAATCTTCAATAATTATGCTCACTTTTAATCTACATGTTCTTCCTACTATGATACCACTTGATGTAGCCACAAAGGATTCTCTCGGATTCCACAATGGAAGCCTCACAGAAAGAGCCACCAACGAAAGTATCTCACCACATTCAAAAAGGAGTTACAACATTTAACAGAGTTGTATCTCACAAAGACGGTTGCAACCTTTTTCTACAACACAAAACCACACACATAGATCCACTCACAACACTTATCAAATAAACAACACATAAAATAAATCAACATTGATAACTCGGCTCATAAAATTAATAACACAAAATCAAATGAAGTTTGATTTTTCTCCATTGACAAATATCTACAAGCCTATGTTGCTTACACAGAGTCACACTTTGGATTTTGTTCTCTCCACATACAATGTCAAAAATGTGAGAACCCATGTTTCTCACTAACCACACAAAATAGAGGCCTAATATTGGACCTCTCTTCCCACTATGTCCAATGCCTCAAGTTCCACTATATCACTCCCATATATCTCAAAATTTTACTACAAAGGTAAAACACCTTCTTCCAAACCATCAAAAGGAAAAATCCCTCTCTCCTTCATGGGTAGGTAATTTAATACCTTACTAATGGAAGTTCAAATGGTTGAAGGGTTCAACTACTAGGCAATGAATCATTTTAGAGAATCCAAATCTATTAGAGTTAGTAGATGTGTGTCTTACTACAATTGAAAGGGTTCATGCCTCATAAGGTTATTATGTAGTGAGAGATCTTCACAAAAAGACTTGAGCTTGTTTATATGCATAAGATACCTCAAAAAAATTCACATTATAAAAAGTAAATTGGCTAATTCATATGTATGAATGAATAGGTATGAACCAACATTATTCACATGATTTACTCTTACAAGTGTGTAGCAAAGATCGTGGAACACACACAAGAAAACCATGTATTGATCTACCTAGTGAACAACGCGATGAGTCAAGCTACAAATATTTGGCACCAACTGTTAAGGTTTCTCTATTGTGAAGAATATTCCAAAAGACTACAACCAACCCATGATCATACACATCACAACAGTCCATGTATCCATGATTTCAATCTATGAAAAGGGTAGGTATATTTACTATTTTGTAATACCTAATAGCTATCTAGGGCATGAATATTGTTTTCTTTGTATTAAATTTTATCTTTTCATATGGTAAAGGGGAAGAAAATTGAAGTTAATATTCCTTCACAAGGGGAATACTTAGATATTGTTTGTTTGGAATTCAAGCACAATATGGGTGAAGCATTGTGATTTAATTGACCAAAGCTTTTAGGTGATAAAGGTGAAATAACTTTGCATATGCAAAAAAACTAGTAGCTTGTGAAAAGCATGAAAATTAGTTGAAATATTGGATGCCAAACTTTGTAAGGGTTTTCTAGACCTTTCATATACATTTCCATAAGAGATTTCGCCACACTATTGCCATTCCCAAGCATTCAAGCTATTCAAATCAGGTTATCCGAAGGGTTTGCTAACTTATTTTTTCACATTGTGTTATATTCCCATTTGTTACATTTGTAGTTTGGAAGTGTGGGTTTATTGGTTGTAAAAGGATAAGCATGGTAAAAGATCTAAAGAGAGAAAGGATGCAAGAGATTGAAGATATAAATAGAAATGTTCAAGAAAAAAAATCTAAATTGAGAAGAAGATTGAAATTATCTGAGGATGAGAAGAAAGAGATGCAAGAATAGATTGTTGTTTCATGAATAATTTATCATGGGAATCATTCAAAGTTTGCAACTTGAGTTGCAATTCATGGACGGGATTTTGGCAAAGTTCTAGAACGATAAAGAAGTGGACGATAATAAAGAGTTTACCATGCAAATAATATCATCGTCTATCATAGATTCACCAACCATGACTGAGTTATGCATCATAAGTAATTCATCATGTTATCTCTCTGCCCATCAAGATGTAGATGCTTCTTTTGGTGAATTTTAAAAGCATACTCAAGATATTGGTTCTATGTTTCTAACCAAGTCTAGATTTAATTAAAAGGTTCTTGGAATCAATGGCCAAAGACACACCAAGGAATGACTAATACCATACAAATTGAGGAAAGTATTCATTATGCAGATATGGGATATAGAAAAGGAGAAGTTGGAGAATGCTCCAATACAGCTAAAGCAAGAAAATATTTAAGAGAACAACCCAAGCCACTAACTCTATAGAAACATACCATGTAAGGAGATGGAACACCATTCCATGATTGTGAAAGTGGATGCAAGTTATATTAAATAAATATAGAACATTTTAATCATTAGAAAAACATCAAAAAGGAATGCAAAGCATATCCAAATAGATATGAGCATTCCAAAGGAGGAGTTAAAACATTTTCCTCTCATCAGAATAACACAAAGGATATCCCTAATAGGTATGACAAGCATAAGTAGTCCAATGTTTTCTTCAATCATGAGAAGAATACCCATGTAACACGAAATTTGTAGTATGCATATCCATGTACATTTTTGGATAAATAATCATTGTGTGGCCATGTATTGGAAGAGAAACTCCACATAGAAGAATATCAGGAAAATCATGTCCTTCAGGAAGGTGTCAAGATGTAAATATGTAAGACCCTATCTTGGTGATTATACAAAATTTAGAAATTAGGAAGCATTAGCAATAGTTAAAACCAAAGAAACAAATTTAACTACCAAATAATTCAATATTCACAACATATTTATAATTTCACGAATTGGCATTACCAATAGATATAACCATAAATGGATAGTTACAAGAGACCCAAATTTGAAAGATTTTAATATTCCAAATACATAAATAATGAGAATGGAGGTCAAGAATACATACCTAAACCTGGGAGAAAGACTTACAGTTGCATTGATGACTAGTTTACCGAAGTAGAAGGAGCATGCCATTGAGAGAAACAACATGGGTGTTGGTTTGTGGATCATGATCTTCCCAATTCAGAGATATTATCGTTAAGTCATGTTTGCACCCTATTTTTATTGTACACTCATCCCAGCAGGGGGTGTGAGGGGACATTGCCCCCCTGTGAGGGTCTGGGGAGGACCATCCCCTCGACTAGGGGATCTGGGGGCTAGCCGGCCCCTGAGAAAGGGGTTTTGAGGGAGAACCCCCCGAAAGAAATTTTTTGGCATGTTTGTTGGCCAACAGTTTGAGGTCCCATGGTATTGGGTGACCCATGGTATTTTCCCATGGTAATTCCCCTATAAAAGGAAAGCATTGTATTGTAGCAATGTAAAAAAAACTATGTGGTTGTGTGAGATATACAGTGAGAGAGTGAAGAGGAAGTGCAACGGGTGTGGTGCAGGTTGTATCCCTTCATTTTGTTGGATGGTATAAAAAAAGACTAGTAATTTATGTGTTGACGTAGCACATCTTTGGTGAACCACGTTATATATGGTGTCTCTCTTGTAATGTTTTTTATATTTGCATCATGTTTATTGTTTATTGTTATTTCTATGTGATCCTATTTTTTCTAACAATGGGAACCACAATTGGGAAACTACTCTCCTCCCAACCAACCTCTCAGTCATAGACTGAGAGCCCCTGATCCCTCACTTCGTAATGCTAATATGGCTATACATGTCACCAAAATCCTACTCTACCCTCGGCCTCCAACCCTCCATCTCCCTCATATCTCACATAACTCCCCCGGAAGAGGAGGAGGTCAGAAATTAGAACCTCCTCTCAAAATCTGCTTCCTCATATTGAAGATTTTCCAATCTCCCCCAGGATGGAAATATGTCCACATGAAATAATCCACATGCAAAATTCCCTTAAATAGATCAATAGATCCTAATTACGTGTTTTATAATTTTCCTTTAATAACCCTGTCCTTTATCTAATACTTAATTAATTAAATTAAGTTATTTACTTATGTTCTTATGAGTCCCCCTTTTAATACTTTAATATAGACATATGAACCTACATAATTTAATACTATTGTGTAGGGATAGGACCTACACATGTGGTCATCACAAATATGTCCCATGCCTACACTATAACCTTGGAATTCCCCCTATCACTAATACAATATGTGACAGAGGCGTGCTACATACTCCCCCCCTTTAAGGAACTTTGTCCTGAAGTTATGGTTACACGATTCCTAACCATAGCACTTATACTTCCTCCATTACACACCCTCTCCCATAATCATACCATCTAATCAACCTCCAAACACCTCCAATACTTTTGATGGTCCCGCTCACCATGTCATGGGTCCTTTGCTACAACTAGTATAAGGGTTTCCATCATGGTATGCCTGTAGTAGGCATCAATAGTCTCAACATATATAGGATGAGGTGCAAGTATAACTCTCACTATATCCTCAAATTCTAGCATCAATATAAGGATTAATACATTTTCGGCCTTAGCTAGGCATTATGGTCCCAAGGCTTCATCTAGAGGGTGCCAAGAATATAGTCCAATGCACTAAATCATGCACACTAGGTATCTCATAAGGCTGTCCCAAAACTCCCTCCACAACCCCTACTTGGAAATGAACCCCAGGCATTGAAAGTCCTTCTCCATATACCTCCCCTTTGACGATATACCTCAATACATGGACTTTCACAAACTATAAAAAGAAAAGGAAGTGTTGGTAAGGTATTACTGAGTGAGTTGCTCCCCATCCCATAACTCCCTTCCGGTTATGGGCTCCCACGAGATAGTGGTTTCTAAAATTACCCAGCCTCTAAGGATCTATAGTCAATCATTAATCATCATGGAACATGCCCATATAAGTTACCACATCACTTCATAATTATCTCATGTCAACAAATCAAGTACAATTATTGCATCACATCATGCGTACTAAGAAATCAAGAAACACATTTTACCATAACCATCTCACATCACCATGAATAATGTAATCATCATCATGACTAAAATCTCATAACATCATTATATAAAAGAGAACATATGAAACTATTCTCAACATAGGACTCCATATAACCACACCATAATAATATATATGGATCATAATAATGGGTGATTCATATACCAAGATTGTATATATTTCATCAAAATGTAATGTAACACATCCCTCATTATCTTCCTCATAACTGTTGTGATAAATGTTGGAAATATTTGGAGTCCAAATTACGATAGTAAAATATAACAAAGGTTGATATTTAAGACCAAGAAGCACTACATGAACCACTTTTCCATTAGTGACACTTTCTTCATAACAACACATGTGTTGACAATTTGCAATACATTTGTGAACGTAGTTGTATTATGGCGTGTATATATATATATAATGTCATTCATATGTCATTATAAAAATTGAAAGAAAACCATTAAATATCATTTCAATAGCACATCCTAGGAAATAAATATGATATGCATCATATGGAATCACCCTCCAGCGAGACATCAAAATAAATATCCTCACCATAAACACCATCACTTACTAGAAAATAAAAGCATTACATGAAATCATCATGTCATCGTACATCATTACAACACCCAAATAATAAGCTATCCTTCCACAAATAATCACATGCCATACCATCAAATCATTTATCAACACATACACGAGTTAAATACATAACTGTTCATAAACTTGTGAATGTGTTAATAATCTTAGCACATAAGATTTGTACAAAAAATAAGACATCATGAAAATTCATATCATAATTAATCAACTCAAATCAATTTCAGTAGTATGCATGAAAAATCAATAATGCGATGGTATATCGCCTCTAATTCCATAGAATGATAATCAAGTACCAAACTAGTATATAGATATGATTCAACTTTTCAATCTAGGTCGTCTTTACATAGGGTTCATCATTAAATACCTTCATGAATTCCCTGAACAATAATTTGTCAAATATGTTTAATCAACACATCAATAAGATGTAGGATTTTCATATATTTTACTACTAAAATATTCAATTACTCCTCAATCATCTATAGCTAGAGAAATGCATTCTCATTGGGAGAATGAAATTTACCATAAGTGGTTATTGGAATCTAGGCTAATGTTATTAGTGCATCAATTAGCTTTACTATTATATCCACTAGTACATATATATCCATATCATGTCCATAGCTTTGTGTGAGGGTCAGCCTTGGAACAATATGTGAAGGGACTAAAGATTTTCATGGTTGTAGTGTTGTCCCATTAGATATCGAATGTTGTTAAGTCTCTTAGTGGAAGGCTTTAGTAATATATTATAATCACGTGTTATACTGAGCTATCCTCTTGAGAGGTTGGTTAACTCGATTGTGAGATGATAGGTAACATGTAATAGGTTTTACAGGTAAAGCTTAATTGAGCCATCCAATACACCTAAAGCATGTGGGTGACACATTTATGATCATTGTGAATCTGGGTGCAAGTCAACAATGTGGTCATGGACCTTGACCACCTAATCAACCCTTAGGGTCCTAAAACTTGGAAATTAAGACAATAGTTATTTAATGGCTATGACAAATTTTGCATGTTGCGGTTAGTTAAGAAATTATTAAAAAAAAAAAACTAATTGTTTCCCATTCTCGGAATACTACAAGACATACTTAGATAAAATTTAAACAAATTAGGGCCATTTCCTATTGCACATTATAATCAGATAGATTCTATAGAATTTAATACCAATTCTACTTAGAGTTTTGTGAAATAATCATGTCAAAAATAAATTTGACTAGAAACTCAGTTCACTGTAATGTGAGATGATTTCCATCTATGTTAATAATGTGCATAATTAGTTTACCTTAATAGGTTGTCTAGTTTAAAAATAGCCATAATGTAAAGTAGCCTTAGACTATATTATTTGTTATCACGCATTAGGTTTATTTTAACCTCTGATTTATAATGGCCTTGTAGAAAAATGTGTTTAATAGCATAAGTTGTGAATTCGATTAAATAGAGATAGTATCATCACCAACATAATAACTTGAAAGTCTTGACCCTTACCATTTGGTTGTCAAGTGAAACAAATGCGATTGAATAAATCCTATATCTTAGCACCTATATTCCATCATTTGTGTTGTATTCAACAGTATGCGTGTCTCCATTGTGTTCGACAATGAGCTTTTGAATGGAAATTTTTAGAAGATCGGGATATTAAATTATTGAGGGTCGTTGGACCTCGGACTGAAGTCAATTGGGGTTCCACTATCTGTGATTGACCTTCACACAAGCTTGAGATGTCAGCCCAAAGACTCTTTTCATAAATTTTCTCAGACATCTGGAATCAAATTCTACAGGTTCTGAAGTCAACTAAGCTTTACATATCGTTGTCTATGTTAAATTCCTAGAAATGAAAATGGAATAGGGCCATGATTTGTCACAATACCATCTTTTCCTTGGATTTCTATGGATCTAATCATGTCTAGTTATTGGTTGAAGCAATATTCTCTTATCATTAGCGGGTAGTTTGACATGATTTGGGATGGTAGTACATTCTGCATATTGATGTGGTTTACTACATTTTAAATGTTTCACATCTTCAACATCCATTGAATTTGGGTTTTAACACATTGTCATCAAAGGAAAAATGGCTAGATCCAATGATAGTTTGACAATGTTATCAAACTACTTCCTCCCCATGTAGTGATGGGAGAGATTTTGTTTATTGAGAAGAATGGTAATCAAGTATTGAACTAGTATCTAGATATGATTGTGTTTTTCAATCTAGGTTTTCTTTACATAAGGTTCATCATTAAATACCTTCATGAATTCCCTGAACAATAATTTGTCAAATAGGTTTAATCAACACATCAATAAAATGTAGGTTTTTCATATATTTTACTACTAAAATATTCAATTAATCCTCAATCATATATAGCTAGAGGAATGCATTCTCATTGGGAGAATAAAATTTAGCAATAAGTAGTCACTAATATAGGTTAATGTTATTAGTGCATCAATTAACTTTACCAATATACCCACTAGTACATAAATGTCCATAGCTTTGTCTGAGGGTCGGGCTTGGAACAATATGTGAAGGGACTAAAATATTTTCACGGTTGTAGTGTTGTCCCATTAGATATCTAATGTTGTTAACTCTACTTAGTGGAATGCTTTAGTAATATACTATAAACACATGTTATATTGAGCTATCCTCTTGAGGGGTTGGTTAACACGATTGTGAAATGATAGGTAACATGTAATAGGTTTTACAGGTAAAGCTTAATTGAGCCATCCAATACGCCTAAAGCATGTGGGTGACACATTTATGATCATTGTGAATATAGGTGCAAGTCAACAATGTGGTCATGAGCCTTGACCACCTAATCAACCCTTAGGGTCTTAAAATTTGGAAATTAAGACAATAATTGTTTGATGGCCATGAAAATTTTTGTACGTTGCAATTAGTGAAGAAATTAAAATAAAAATAATAATAATAATAATTGTTTCCCATTCTCGAAATACTTGAAGACACACTTGAATAAAATTTAAACAAATTAGGTTCATTTCCTAATACACATTATATTCAGATAGGTTCTATCGAAGTTAACACTGATTCTGCTTAGAATTTTGTGAAATAATTATGTAAAAAATAAATTTGACTACAAAATCGGTTAATTGTATTGTGAGATGATTTCCATCTATGTTAATAATGTGCATAATTAGTTTACCCTAATAGGTTGACTGGTTCAAAAATATATGTAATGTAAAGTATCCTTCAAATATATTATTTGTTATCATTTATTAGGTTTATTTTAACCTCTGATTTCTAATGGCCTTGTAGAAAAATGTGTTTGATAACATAATTTGTGATTTCCATTAAATAGAGATAGTATCATTACCAACATAATAACCTGAAATTCTTGACCCTTACGATTTCGCTGTCAAGAAAAACAAATGTGAGTGAATAAAGCTAGTATCTAAGCACTTATATTCTATCATTTGTGTCGTATTCGACAGTATGCTCATCTCCACTGTGCTCAACAATGACATTTTAAATGGGATTTTCTATAAGATTAGGAGATCAAATTATTGAGGGTCGATGGACCTCAGACTGAAGTCAATTGGGGTTCCACTATCTGTGATTGACCCTCACACAAGCTTGAGATGTCATCCCAAAGACTCTTTTCGGAAATTTTCTCTGAGATCTTGAATCAAATTCTACAGGTTCTGAGGTCAACTTAGCTTTACATATCGTTATCTTCATGTTAAATTCCTAGAAATGAAAATGGAATATGGTCATGCTTTGTCACAATACCATCTTTTCCTTATATTTCTATGGATCTAATCGCATCCAGTTGTTGGTAGAAGCATTTTTATCTTATCATTCGCGGGTGGTTTGACATAATTTTGGATGGTAGTACATTTCACATATTGAGGTGGTTTCACTACATTTTAATGTTTCACATCTTCAACATCCATTGAATTTGGGTTTTAACACCTTGTCATCAAGGGGGAAATGGCTAGATCCAATGATAGTTTGACAATGTTATCAGACTACTTCCTCCCCATGGAGTGATGGGAGAGATTTTAGTTATTGAGAAGAAACACTAAACAAAACAACATATAGAAAATGCAATGAATCAACTATGGAAATTACATTAACAAAGGAAATGTGCACCATATGAACAATATGAAGTGACCAAAATAACAATAATGAGAATACAACATCAAGACCTATATAAATAGCCTAACTAATAGAAAATAACTTTTTTGTCTCTTGCCTACTCCAAATTGTAAAATAATGTACATAATTGAAGGATATGAAGATATAAAATGGTAGAAGGATGAATCATGATGATTAATGGAATTAATGTGAACTTCCATTGAGAAATTCAATTTCACCAATGTGCTTTGTGTTTCTCTATTGTGGACTTGTTGTAGCTGCAACTTTTTCCCAAATTTTAAAAAAAAATTTGGACCCTCCTTTAAATTTTATCTTGCCTAGATTTATTTGGTTTCCTGAACTCTGTTTTTTCCCTTTGCTATAAATTTGGATTGTTTGAAGTTGAATTGAGGTCAACTGTTTTCCTTCTTTTCGGAAAGCTACTTTTTGTCTACTAATGATTTTGACTGTGGAACTTGAATTTATTGGTTTTTGGATGATTTTGTTTATCGCTGTTGGAGGTCAGTTGAACAATGAGTCGGGGCGGTAGTTCTTTACATAGCCGCCATTACAGAGGGTAAGTAATGAACGTCCTGATGGACAGTTCTTATTTTCGCAGATGGGTGTTTATCTCTTTTGTTTTACTGTTGGCGTTTATTGTTTTATCACTTTTGGAGCATTAGTCTTCTAAGTTGTCGCTGTTTCGGAGGGCAGATGGCAAACATTCCGATAGATTAGTTCTTATCCTTGCTGATTCCGTGGTTTATTGCTTTCCATTATTTTTGTTTTCTCGTCGTTATCGAAACGGTTTATGACTTTGGTTGAAATCCGTAGTCTGATTGTTTTCTGCTATTGTGGCTCCTTAGTAAACTAACCATCTGACATATAGTTGTTCCCTTCGTCGATGATTTGTTTTGATTTTCTCCGATGCTTGGGTTTATTGATCAAACATTTTATTTGGCGATGTTTTTGTTTTCGCTATCAGAGCGGTGTTGATGATTGATTGGAGGGCTAGTCCTTTGTGTTGCCGACACGGCGGCAGCATTAGGCTTTAACTCGCCAATCCGTAGTTCTTAGTTCTTCCGATCGTTGACGTTTTCATTTGATCTCGGAATTCGTAGTCTGATTGTCTTCCGTCATTGCGGCTAGGTAGTACACTATCTCTCCAACATTTAGTTGGTTTATCTGTCGATGCATTACTAGTTAGTCCTCTGAGCCTCTAATCTCTGATGTTTTCGGTTAGTCACGGAGCCCATAGTTTGTCCACCACCTACCATTGTGGCTCCTTAGTGAACTAATAGTCCTATGCTATAGTGGTTTCAACCGTGGATTGAGGTTTTTCTTGCCGCCTTTTTCACCAAAAGGTATATATATTAAGGCGGGGTATTTGTTTATTATTATCCTGGTTGAAAACTCACGTCTGCTTTGTCCCTGTCAAGTCAAACTGTATCAACGTGCTTCGCTATTGGGATTTTTTTCATTTGGGAGCACTGCCATGGAAGTTTCAGACCTTCCTGTCGACTGCATAGCTTGCTTGCCATGTAGGCCAACCATGGTTTCTCCTTCCTTTTGATTTTATTGGTCATTTTGGGAAGTAGGGTCTTCCCCTGGCTAGGTTTTCCCACCATTGTGTAGTTAGTCATCCAAAATAACTTTGATTCGTGCCGCATGAGGAATCACTTAGCTTCACAGTTTTGGTGATGGGGTTTTTCTTGAGCCTGTTTTTGAGCTGTTATGGAAGCTCAATCCCGATCCGAAGTTTTGGGTAGTTGGTGCAGACAAGCATTACGCTGTCTACACTGAATTTTGTGGGATTGTTTATGGATGTCCAGGGAGTTTTTATTTTTCATAAGCGCTTACCCGAGTTTCAAGGAACTATGAGGGGTTTTCAGCATTTTGGTCAAACTGGGATTTCTGCATTTTAATTACACTATTGATTTGTGTGGTTCTTGTGTTTGAGGATTTAGAATTTTTTGATTGCAGTCTGATTTTAATGATAGGTTCTCTATCGGAGTTATGTTTTAGTTGTAGATAGACTTAGAGAATTTTAAACCGTGCTGCAGAAGTTCCTTTGCTTTGTCATTTTCTTTCATGCATTAACATTTTGTATAGTTACTTGTGAAAATGCATATGGGTGAGGTAAATAGTGTTATACATTTCTCCTTCATTTTTAACACTAGCTAGAAGTTCCAATAGTCTAAGAACATACTATGTTTGTTGCCAGGGTAGCCATTGCAAAGGAGATATGTCTAAAAGACAAAAGAAGAAGGCTCCTATTGTAGAGGGAGAACCAGATGTGGAAATCATTACCAAGGTGGAAGACATCTATGAAGATACCAGAGCCACCATTGGAGTAGAGCCAGATTACAAGTGGGGTGAAATATACTGGATAATTGCAAATCAAAATGTGCCTGATGCAAGGTTCGAAGAACTGACTATATATACAAACATCAAGAAATATGCTCTTATGAAAGTGGCCACAAGACTTGAGTTGTTGCCATGCTCAGAGGTGATCAGTTGGATTCTTCCTAGGGCAGATGTGACCATGATGATATTAGCAAATAATGCCAAACAGGGCTATGCTACATACAATGCTTCTTATGTCTCATTGGCATATCACCTTCCTCCTACTCAAGTATACTTAACTGAAAGTTGGTTGAAAGAGATAAATTTGGACTTGGTTTAAAGAGTCAAAAGGATGATGATACCTGGGAAAAAATTTCGAACCAAACCATCAGGGGAATATGAAACAACCACTCTCCATAACCCTTATAGATTCATAGCGCTTATGCTGAATAGAGTTTTTGGGAGAGCTGATGGAAAAAGATTCAAATTGGGTTGGATACCAATTATTTTCCATGTGGCCACTCAGGGGACCATATTCAACTAGGAAAACATAGTGTCCAATAGCCTCTCAGCCTACATATCTTCAGCTTTGCGAGGGGTGTCACAAAAAAAGTTAGAATTCTACATGAGCTCTATCTTAGTGGACTGTATATTATGTACCTAGTCATTTCCAGCCTTAAAGTGTAATTGGGATAGGGACAAGACCCCTGTATACACTGCATACAAACTATTTTGGGCACACAAATATTATAGCCACTACAAAGAGATATGTGAACATTTCATTATTCCTTTGTACACTTTAATCTTCTTGAAAGAATGCAAGTGCATGTCCAAGGAGGCATTCAAAGTCATTGAATAACATGGGAGTTACTACTTGACTGAAGAGGGAATGTACATCAGAATGTATGGTGGCTCTAGGGCACCTTCTCTACTCCCTAAATATTCCACTGATTATGTGGTACATAAAGAAGCAGTTAGGCAGGTATATCTTGATGGTGTAGGAAGCTTCTTGTTTGAACATAAGAAGGCAGCCTATCCTGCCATACCTTTCTGGTTAGGGAGTTATAAGTTTACAAAGGTTAAACAGGCTGTTGAATTCATACAGGAGCTGGAGCAATTTCGTTTTGGTGAGATGAACTTCCACAGGAATGACTCCCAAAATAAGGTTGCAGAGCATTGCAAAGAAGCAAATGTTCATTTTGAATACACAAATTTCTGGGACATGGATGAAGAAATATTTGGAAATGCAAAGAATATGACTGCACTGAAGAAGAGATTTAAATTGAAGATCACCATTATGGGCGGTAAGGGAAAAACTGCATAGAATAAAGCTGAACAAGAAGAAGCCAAAAAGAGGGAAGATGATGCTAGGAGGCTAGCACAAGAGGCAGAGAGTTGGCTAAAGAATGAAGAAGAAGGAAGAAAGAAAGTTGTAGAGGAAGCAGCAAAGAGGGAATATGAAGAAAGAAAGAAGAAGGAAGATGCAGAGATAAAGAAAAACCAAAAAGAAAGCAAGGGTCAGAGGTTAACAGGATCGCAGTCAGACCAACAAACTACTGACCCAATAGATACACAAGAAGCACAGGATATTACAGATGAAGGGCATGGACAATATAATCTTGACCCTCTAGAGCCTACTGCAACTTATGGAAGCACTCAAGAACAAGTTGTTTTTTTCTGGATTGAATTTGATACCTTTTATGCAAAAAGAAGGAGAAGAGGTCCTATTGGCCAAAAACCCTGACCAAGGCCAATAACAGAATGACAGCCCACACACTCGACTTACTGCAATGTTGTATATGTTTGGAGTGTCTGTCTCTCACAGGATCAAGGCCCTGTCGCTTGTATAATGTGCTCTCAAAATAGAGAGTCTCTTTAGGTATATGTGGAAATATTTACTTAACCAAATCTTCTAGAAAATCAGAGAGATTCAACCTAATGACTAACTAATACTGAAGACTATCTTAAACTAATTACAAAAAAAATGTTACTCCTAATTCTATCCTATAATGACCAAAATGCAAGCTAACTATCTTAGCTGAGAGCATGAATAGGATGTCTATAGAATTTTAATTCTATAGATATCCTCATTAAATAATCAAACTATGCACCAAGAACCAAAACTGACAAAATCAAGATATTACTAACCTATGGAGGCTAATTCAAAATCATCTGCATGCATAATCGAAGATTTAAAACATAAGACAAAAATTGGAATTCATTGCAGAAAACAAAATGTTGGATTTTAAGAGCTGATTCAACAGACAGTCAAATTGGCACATTTCTCCTCGCCTCATCTAGCTTGGCTTTGAATCTAATAGCCCTGATCTTAGAAATCTTGCTCTGTTTAATCAACCTTCGATTTTTTAACAGAAGATTTTTAAATTGATCTTTATATTCCAGCTTCTTCTCCCTCAACAAATTCCACTTATCAATCCAAGAGATTAAATCAGTTTTTAGACCTGTGATTTCATCCATAGCAAATGTCTTGATAACTTGAGCCTCCTTTAAGTTAGTTTCTAGAGATGAGATGACTTGAGCTTAAGGATTTCGATTGATTTGTTCCGTCGATCCTCCATTCGACCCTCCTCTTTCTTCCTCAACTATGTAGGGCTTCTAATCAATTTCTTGATCACATTCATGATTTAGTTGCTGAATATTAGCAACATTATCCTTGGAGACAGACACATATTTTAGATCTAGGAAAGCTGGACCAATGGGAACTGGATTGGGACGGGGTTCCAACACTACTACATTTCGACCAAAATTCGACAGCTGTATTGTCGGATTTTCGACACTTCCCTGTCACATGTACGACACTATGATTTTTTTTTAAGCGTCGGTGGGTTTTCGTCGGTCATCCGACATCTTTTTAATCCGTCGGTTAAGAGGCACCTCAGTTTACCATCGGTTAAATATAAGCGTCGGTTAAGCGACATGGAGAACCGTCGGTGAAGTGACGGAGATAAAGAAGAACCATCGGTTAAGCAACATAAAGAACCGTCGGTGAAGCGACGACGATAACGATTAAGCGTCGGTTAAGCGACATGGGTAACCGTCGGTTAAGCGACGGAGATAAAGATCAAGCATCGGATAAGTGACATGGAGAACGGTCGGTTAACCGACGGTAGTGAATTTAAAAATAAAAATAAAAATACCTGCAAATTGGGAATACAAAGAATGCCAGGATTATTGTGTTATCTCAAGTGAAGGGTTAAAGCATGCTCAACACCAGATCAGTCTAGCAGATATCTATGCCCATTGATCTACTACGCTCATCCACTCAACCTCGAACGTCCTCATTTTCTTGACCATCTGGACAGTTTCAGAGCATACCATTTAGTCCATAAAACAATTTACAATTGTTGAAGTTGCAGAGTTGCTGAAATTGCAGATTCCAGGCTGGATTTCAATTGCTTTCCAAGTTGACACAATGTTGTCTAATATGGGTTTTCACTCCAGGAAGCCAGCCTATTTACCTCATACCAGTTGAGAGGCATAGTAAATTACCACTAATAATAGGGTTGAAGGTGAACTATGGAGGCATGTGAAAGATATACAGTTTTATTGATAAACTAAGCAGGATTATTCCAAGAATTGGCTTGGCCCACTATCAACCCTATGTGCTCAATCACAGTGACTTCAAAACCTACTGGGGGAGCTCAAACCCACTTGGATTATAATAGCTGTGGCAATGTAAACTTTTAAAGCATACAATTAAATATTTTAAGAGCAACATATGCTATGAGCACTGAATAGCATGTTTCTTCTTGCATGGTCTAGTAGTTGTCATATAAGAAGTTTCCAACATGTTTTTTTTGTTTTTGTTTCCAAGCTTCTTCTCTGTGAGAATATTAACTAGGACCAGTTGCTTGTAGCAAAAATGATGTGATTATTTTAAAATCAATTGTATAATTCTCTCCTCAAAGCTGAAGTTGAGAGTTTAAATTGATTTGAAACTAACCGCTACAAAATTTTCTAACGTAACAATTACAATTGTCACCAAATGATATGGCTTGTGTTTTATGCTATTGTAAATATGTAATTGATATACTGTTGGTAGTCTGTAAAAAACACTGAAGTCTGC
Organism: Pseudotsuga menziesii; assembly: GCA_001517045.1. Taxonomy (NCBI): domain Eukaryota; kingdom Viridiplantae; phylum Streptophyta; class Pinopsida; order Pinales; family Pinaceae; genus Pseudotsuga; species Pseudotsuga menziesii. Next base: position 65,960 of record LPNX010663721.1, on the reverse strand, counting down.
AATTAATACTTGAGAGTGGGCTATTTTTGTAGATGATTCCTTCCAGTTAATTCTGATAAAATATCAACTATGCATTTGTTTCCTTTGTGGTTGCTTCCTTGTCATTTTTTGGTTCTTTTATGTAAGATTTGATTTTTAGAAAATTTCCATGTTCTCTTTCCCCAAACTCTGTTCTTATTTTTCATTTGACTACGTTATGTTTCTTGTGCGTTGAAATGCTTTGTGTATTTATATTTCAGATGATTATCCATGATAAAAATGAGTCTTTAGCATAGGAGAAATATTGACTAGTCAGGCCTGTAAGTATGGTATAAATAAGCCTTTTTTGGCCTTAATAAGCCTCAGGTTCTGTTGCATGCATAGCCTGATAATTAATGTACTAATTTAGTCATAAATAAACCAGTCAAATATCTTCAGGCATCTGAATGTACATCATGTCCAATGTGACGCCATCCTTCAGAGTTGGCTATCTAATGATTAATCAACTGCAAAATTCCAGTGGGAATCCAAATTACACACCAAAATAGGAAGTCAATCAGACTATTATTAAGACTTAACTTGCTATACTTATTTGCTGAAAACCTTCTATTTGGCTAATGTTCCTTCCAAATAGGATCTGACTCCTTTTTATTTTTACTCTCCCCAGGATATGCGTTTTCATGGAGACTTGTTGTACAAATTGGATATCAACTCCCACGAGTATGAGGAATACAATTTTGACTTCCATAGAAGGAAACCAAAAAGTCAAGAGATTGGGCATCAAATGAAAACCAAATATATCCAGCACCAAATGAAAACCAAATCTGTCCAAGATAATGAGAATTTTGCAAAATCAAATGTAAACTTAAAAAGGAATAAAAGCAAACATATGACATGCAAGCATGAGCCAACCATGGAGAATTATGACAATGTAGATAAGGAATCCAAGTCTATTCCTGCTAACTTCTGGTTGCGTGAAGAAGAGGACCTAGAAAGAAAGAAGAAATTGTTTTCTTTTAAAAAAATGACAGATGCATACATGCATCCTTTTTGCCTAGACGTTTTCATTTCAAAAAGTTTTGTTTGTACCTGCATTGTTCACAGAGTTACTTGTAATGTTGTGGCAGTGGCGCAGTCAATTTCTAAGGACATGAAAAGTGACCTAATATCTAAAAAAGACTTAATTGCATGTGCAGTAGTGGGTGACATCCTCACTCAGCGTGCAATTGCAGATGATATTTATACAGCCGTGTATACACCAAGGAAAGGAGACAAACTCGAAGGGAAACTTATGGTAGTTCTCCAGTCAATCATTGACCATGGTGTAGATATCAAGGTCAGATTAAAACAAAGAAGGCCAAAGAACTGTGGGTATATGGGTGCCGGTGTAATGGCTGAAAATGAGGAAAAAGGTCTAAAGTTCCTACTGTGATTACAAAGGCAGGGATAAATAATTTTCACATGTTTCCCTGTTAATGTGTGGCCAGTTCTTGAAGATGCTATGTCATATGTTTTGATTTGTTTTGCTTTTATTTTTTCAAAGAAGTTTATTACTGATGAAAGCTGTAATAAAGCACAAACAATAACAGATCAATACATGCAATGATTGATATAACTCTTCTTATCGGAAAAAAGTATTGATATTCATATTCGTAGAAAGTCTCTGCATCCTTGACAAGGCATCTTGGTTGGATGCATGGTGAAAAACCAGCCATATTGACTTCTGGACCATTTTTTCTGTGTTTTAGGTTCACTATATAAAAGCACAAAAATGGTGGGTACTTTTTCTGTCAGTCAATGGACATTGTCTGGACATGCAAAACTCTAAAATTTTCAATGATTGTCGAGGTGAAAACTAACATAATTTTTTTTAAGTTTTTTGGCAAAATTCTTTCATATCCTTGTTTCTTACTTAGATCTTACATGGGAAAGAGTTGCACTCGCATTCCTTTGACCTATCTAGGGTTGAACTATCTTATCTTATCTACCTTCAGTGGAGGCAACATTAGCTCATCAATTGCAAGATCTGGCTCTGCCCCAAGGAATATGGCAGCTGAAGAACACTGACAGCAAAATGGCAGAAATCATGTGTTGAACTGTATCAACTGCCTTGTAAATCCATTTTTTCATTTTAGTCACTGGCATCCTTGTAGTTTGTTGCCGATACTCCTCTTTTGGCTCTGCATAAGTTTCTTTGTAAATTAAACCTTGTTTGTGTTGTACCTGTATCGTTAGTTGTAAACCCAGTGTATTTGGAATTTATCTTTACACTATAGTCGAGACTTCGCATGAAACATCATCACGTCTAGTGCCTCACCCAAATTTGGTTAAAATCCCAAATAGAAAACAGTTAAGTCCACAATGTAATAATTGTCCTTTTAAAAAAGACTAGAAAGTCCGGCAATGACACTGTCCTAATCACTAAAGTTTTAAATGTGGCATTGGGGTTCTATAATGTCTATTGCAAACTTAATATTAACAATTATCATAAATGTTCCTACAACCTTTGTTACTTTTACAAGTGTTTCCTATCAATACGTGCAAACAGCACCTGGGCTTGTTATGGGAATTTTTTACAATAACACTAGTACTTCTTACACTGACAGGAGCAATGGTTCAGAATGGCCAAGGACAATAATGCTTTTGGAAAAATTTAAACATTGGGGAAAAGATTAGTAACACGCCTACTCCACTAACCAACTAGGATCCCAACGATCACTGCTGACAAACTCTTTATATTACTTGTAGATTTAATATTTTTGTACAAGGGTCCAGTTTGGGAGATGACTCCTTAAGACTCAAAATTTGCAAAGGCTACGCTGGTTTTATTGTTGAGAAAGTGAAAGCTACATATTCAGGGTGCTTAAATATCCAAGAAGTTTGTGCAAGTATTCCATCCCTATTTCATTTGGAAGTTCTTCTCATGGCTTTTCATTCTTCAAATGCATTTGAAAAAATCAAAATGGCAGAGAATATTTTTTCTACCCTCAGCAATGTAAGTTGTCCTCCAGTGGAACTTAACAGCACACAATTGGTTTGCTGGTCTTTGCTAATTTCAATACTGATGTTGATTCTTTGGCACATGATTCTCCACTCTACAACCTTCCCATCCTAGTTGATGTTCATTTTGTCCATGGTTGTCTTTAATTTTATCATTGCTCCAGGCAGGTTTGTGGAAAGTGTCTCTGAGAAAGATCCCAGTTTCAAGAGAGGACACATTTTGGATAGAGCAGACATCTAAAGATACTTCATTACTCACACTTTGTGAGCAGTTAGTTTTTTGTGTATTGAAGGATGGGAAATCAAGCATTTTACTAAAAATATTGACATCCCTTTTGAGCATGCATATCGGGGCACTGCGAAAAGCTGTGCTTTTTGTTCGTGATGGAAAAGAATGCAAAGATGATGCAATGTTTTCACTAAATTTGCTGCTTCAAGCAGGTTATGACAAGTCAAAGCAGGTTACAACATTATGTTTTTATTATGAGTTGGCCAATTAAGGAAAGATATAAACCTTGAATAATAAAAATTACCAATTTAAGCTTTTCATTAAGCATTTTTCCCATTGGCTAGTGACTGAGGTATTTGCACATCAACAAGGTGAATACATAAGAAAACACATCATAATTTCTGAAGCAACACTAAATAACAATGTAGGTGAAGTGAGCAACAACATAGCACATAAACATAGATCAGCCCTTGACAGCAGGCCTTAACCATAAAGATAAATCAAATAAAAATGTTGAGAGCAGACCTTGATATTGATACATTACAGTTCAAGAACAGATCTTGACATAAGGATAGATCAGACCTTGAACAGGAATGGGGTTTATCAGTTATGTTTTTAGCCATTAGGTGTTTAGGGTTTTAAGTTTTTCATTAGAAGCAAATTTTTCTGGCTGGTGTAAAGCATAGCAGCATCTAACCTTCGATGAGCTACACAAGGTAAAAGATAACCCTCCGTTACTAGAAAGGTTATGTTTTGGGCATAGCACAGATAAAAGACATTAACTACAAGAAAGGCCCTTTACTGAGCATAGTAGTATTCCTAGGACATCTTGTTTTTGCATGACCCACAAAGCAAGGTCTTGAGTCTTACATAAATACTGCTATTTATTAATTTATAGAATCATATCACAACAGCAAGAAATTTTTTGAAGCAGGATGCCCAAAGAAAAGTCTCATATTAGTGTTTAACATAGATATATAAATAAACTGTTAGATGTCTAGAGAATGTTAGCTGAATAAATGCAATATGTAAAAAGGGTTTAGAAATTTGATCCATGGGTGAAATTTTTAAAGGAAGCATATCAAAGGCAGTAATTAATAAGGAAGAATAAGCATGCATTGTTAACAACTAAGGTCTCTCACTTTGAATGGCAATGTTTTTGCACTTATCATTGTTAAGGGTTAATCATAGATCTAAATTGCATTTCTCTCTAGATGGTCTAGCACAGGCCCAAGTGGACCTGGTTGCTCTTGCCTCATGGACCTGCCAGTGCCTATTTCAACCCTCTAGTTGGTTCTATGCACTCATATGCCCCTGCTTGGACCTCTTTTTAAGTTCAAGGGTGCTGCTGGTAAATACTAGGCTACTAGCAACCCAAGGTTCCTGCTTGTATAACCCCACATGGCACTCTAATTATAACAGCTCAAGGGCCCTGCCTTAGGTAACTCTGGCAAGGCATATGTTGATGTAGGTTCATCTAAATGCCAAGGAATTTATATATGATCCCAACAACCAAGCATTGCAGCATATCAAAGGCTCCCTCATTCCCCACTGCATGGGCATTTCGGGGGGAAACCTAAAGATGGGAGTCAATCCTAAAGAAGGTCTAGAACTTGCCCCAGAACTGCAACCTGGTGAAACCTACATGCTTTAATTGGGAGTAGAGGATAGAATAAAGACTGAAATGAATTCCTGAAGTGGGGATCTTAGAGTTGACTGGATCCTGAAGTTAGAACATGGCCCATGTAGATGATGTTGATGAGGACTGCGATCTAAGGGATGATTTTCTTGACATGCATTAATTTATTTGTACTTTGCAGTATCATTATTTTTGGACAATTTGAAAGTCCAAAAAAGCCCAGGTATCAACGGTGCACAATTGGTAACACAAATGTGTATAGAGGTGGAGACAGTCGAAAGAGCCCTCTTGCTGCAGTATATACAAGCCACGCCCTAACATGGTGAAGATTAGTGATTTTCCCACAACAAAACCATGCATACACACCATATATGTCCATGAAATGTCGTCCATCTGTCTATAGAAGACAACCACATAATTGTTCAGGGAGAGTCCTAGACCCTTATGAATGCTCTGCAAGAGAGGAAGCTAGTGTGTAGAAGATATGGCACAGAAGGAAGTGGATTTTAAACCCAACCTATATGTGCTACAACCCAGACGCAATGCAACAGCAACACAATAAGAACAGGTGGCAAAAAGGATGCAGACGAAAACCATAACAACAACAGGGAACTGTCATGTACCTCAAAACTGTTTAAGTTTTAGGGTTAGGATAGTTTTAAGTTTTAACATAATAAATAAACTTTAATGCATGAACAGAAATATAAAACAAGATTCAGAATATTTACTGCTCCAATCAAATTGAACATAATTTTCATCTCTTTCAACTTTGGCGAGGGAATCCACCCAACAAGGATTTTACGACCGTCGGGAAAAAAAGAATGCACGCTAGCAAAATTAAACATGTCCCTATGACTTGTATGACCTAAGGAATCGTATGTATCCCATTGGTCTATATGGCCTACATGGGGTGTCAAGAAGAGAGTAATGAACACTTATAGTCCTTAAGAAGGTTAAGATGGCATGTATGTAGCTATGGGAAAGAAAGGATATCTTTTTATCTTCTCCTAACAGTTAAGAAGCTTCAAAAATGCGGGACTAGAAACCCAGTATTCGATTGCAGCAGCTCTATGTTGGCATCCATTGATTTTCCAATCTCAAGAATGAATGGATAGTGTGGAAAAGGGAGTTTTTCGAGATGTCTATTTTATATATAAAATGAAGCTAATAAATAAAATACAAAGCTATAATATACAATGCATCCTCCTTTGAAATTACCTAGAATCCATTAGAAACATAAAGTAGTTTCCATTAAAACACATATGCAACAAAAACACAACAATTAATCCACACATAGAGAAAATACATCACATGTGAATACAATATTCACTCTAGAAACCCAAATGGGAAAACTAACTTCTAATGGTTGCTTAGTTCTCATTTTAACAATCTTTGGTTACAATGAAGCTCAAGTCTCTCTTTCTCCTCCGTTGGACAACCAAGAAGAAAAAATCCCTTTGAGCATCAAATCACAAGAAATTATAACTTATAAGAGAGTGAGGGGTAAAGGGAAGGAAAAGAGGCTGAATTTTCAGTTCCCATTCCCCTCTCTCTTCTTTTCATTTTCTATTTTATTTAATCTTTTTTTCTCTCTTATCTCATTTACTTTTACATTTGCATTGCCCTTACTGTCTATCTAGACAAGGGTTTGCATAGTCCTGATTTGGTTGGTTTAGGCCTAATCCTACTACCTAACCTCTAATAATTAACAAGAAATCCCTGGCACTAAGTTTAAATTCTTAAAATAATTACAAGAAATCCCTCGCACTAAAAAGATATAGCATTTATGTTATTTTGTCCCTTTTGGTAACTGTATCTTAAAATTGTATTGTACCATTTTTTAATTTATCAACAATCAAGCATTCTTCCATACTCTTTCCATTTCTATTTAGGATGGCCATAGTGACTCAGATCTGCCATCTAATTGGATTGTCAACCAAATGAATCTCAAGTGTGAATGGCTATATGTATTACAAGTCTAAATCCTTAGTTGGGACTGTTTATTGGGGAAATCATAACTCTGTTCTACATCTTCAAATTAGATCAACTTCATGCACTAAACGAATAGTTCTTGTTCGTCCTCTGTTTAGGTGTGTTCCTAACAATTGAAGCCATTTGTGGATGGAAGCCA
>LPNX010663721.1:3234-58937 GCA_001517045.1 Pseudotsuga menziesii | reverse complement strand
TGATCTATTTTCAGATAGAACTATTTGTCATCTCATTTAAATATGGAGGGCGATAGAGACCCAGAAGCATGAAATGTGTGATGGGATGATATAGATTCAAAAGCAGAGTATGGTAGAATAAGAACTATAGAGGCATTGATGGAAAAGGGTAACTCTAAGAAGGAGCAGCTTGAGCTGGAGTGGAGTAGGAAAATAAAGGATTTGGTGAGTTAACTTGCTAGTTTAGCATAAGACGAGGAACATAGGGAAACTCATTTATAAAGAAAAAAGAGACTGTTGAAGTATCAGAAGGAAATTACAAGGAATGCCAAGTTACTATTGCATTGCACTATCATTTGCTTATGTACCTGACAAAGAAGCTTCATGAATATCAACATAATTATCAACTCTGACAGTGTTACAGAATTTCAGGCATATCAACATCAATATCAATAGTGTTAGAGAACTTTCACATTTTTTCATCCCAGGGATCTGGGTGCCAATAGAACCCTGCAAACATCAGGATCCCAGTACTAAGTAGCTAAACTGACTGGAATGGTAAAAAACAGTTTGTGAATTAGATGTTGGCCTAAGAATAACTTGGGGAGAATAGGATGAGTTCTGTCTTGCAAATATTCCATTTTGTTGCCACATGTTTTCTATTTGAAAGCATACAGAAGCACATAAATTAGTGTCTCTCTTCCAACAGGGATCCATTTAACTTGGATGCTAGGAGAGCTTGAACAGGGATGGTCCAGTCTGGTCCTTAGCCCAGGCCATTATACAGATGACATCCCCAGTTTCTCCATTATACAGCCATTTGATTGTCAGGTTTTCTTTCCTAATTTGCTTGCACCTTCAAACAAATTCTTCCCTCACCTGTGAAGCAGTGACAGCATCTATTCTTTGCTATGTATTTTACAGCCAATGCTAGCTGTCCTAAGTTCCTAACCAACTAAGCATCTCTAATATTTTTTTGTAGCCCTTCCCAAACCTCTATGTTGCTCAAATGGCCCTCATAACTGTGCAGTTGACCATGCAACCCCTCCACACAGTCAAGGTTGCTACCTTTCACCCACTCAACAATACTACCCCCACCATTGAACTGAAGAAAAGGACAAACAAAAGAAACTAATCAGAAAACGGATGGTAACTGGCCCAGCCTCCGAACCCATCTAAAACAGGGTCTCATTTCAAATGCAGCTCAAGGTTGTGAAACTCGAGGATGCATATCTCAAATTAACACAAATTGCCAAAATACCAAGATGGGTTCAGTGCATATCATCCCTGGGCTTTAAAGAGACACTGCTATTTACAATTTCAAGATGAATTCTGTAGGGATCCCATACATACAAGATGTAAGGAAGAAAAGGACCAAAAAATAGAAACCAACGAGAAAATGGATAGTAACTACCCCGGACCCCTCTAAACTAGGGTCTGATTTCATATTCACCTCAAGGTTGTGATGCTCGAGGATGCATACCTCAAATTAACACAAATGACCAACATATCAAGATGGGTTCAGCGCATATCATACTGGGTGTAAATGAGGCTCTACTAGTTATATTTTCAAGTTGAATTCTACATAGGATCGCATACATACAAAATGAAAAGAAGAAGAACAGAAGCCAGTGAGAAAATGGATGGTAACTGACGCAGACCCATCTAAACCAGGGGCTCATTTCATATGCACATCAAGGTTATGAAGTTCAAGGATGCATGTCTCAAATTCACACAAATCGCCAACATATGAAGATGGGTTCGGTACATATCCTATTCGAGTGTAAATGGGTCTGTGCCAGTTACAATTTCAGGATGAATTCTACGAGGGGTAGCATATACACGAGATGAAAAGTAAAAAGAAACCAATGAGAAATTGATAGGGTGTTACCGTATCCCAGATCTGAAGTTTAATGGGCTTGTTGCCAATGGTGATCATGCGTGCCCCAAATTCCACCCCGATTGTCAAGTAACGCACTGGTTGGAACCTCTTGTTCGTGAATTGCAGCAATAGGCATGACTTCCCCACTCCTGCATACAATATCAATATGTGTGGGGAAATCTATGGATCTATACGACCCTTGGCTCTACAGTGAGTTGATCTATGTGATCTGTGTTTCCATTAGGTAGGCCAAATAGACAGCCTTCTCACGGTATTATGCTAAAAGGTGAATCCTTGGCGTGTATGGAATTTGTAGGTTCCGCGCCCTATGTGACTTTTGGATTTTCTTTGTTTGTTTGAATGACCTCCTAACTAACGCGCCGTCGGTTAAGTGACAATTATGAGACTAGACGTTGCTTAACCGACGCTTGTTCCCATATTTATAAAAAAAAAATTATCTTTGTGATTTTTGGTAAGTTTAAAAAGAGAAATCCACACACCGTCGGATTTTGGATCGAAATGTAGTAGTGCAAGTAGTCACTTACTTCAATAACAGGGACATCCCCAATGCTCATGTCTCTTATGGAAAACAAGGCAGCTGTCATACTACGAGTAGTCCTACGAATAGCCTAATTACTCAGCACTCGGCTAATTTGGTCTTCAGCCGGTTTCTGGCTAATGTTAGCCTATGAATAGGGAAGATCCTTATTTTGACAGGGTATTGTGATTACTGGTTTCCTCACTCGAGGCTGAGAGTTACGAATAGGAACTTTAGGGTTTATTTCAGACTTGAATTTAACATCACTGATACTTAGGGTTCGGCTAGGTTCAGATACTTCATCATCTAGATTAACTTGAGAACCAGACTCTTCTAACTCAGTCTCAGATTCTTAAGTTTTGATATGCCTACGTCTAGTTTCGGGCCTCCATCTGGGCCATTCTTTATTCTCACAAAACCCATTACGCATGAGGAAAGATTCCCATATTTCCCCTAATTCTCCTAGCCAGTATGACATGAGTATTTTAATCAATCTGTGATGAAACAGACTCCTCTCCTTATCCCATACGTTAATTTGATAGGTGTAGGCCATATTGTGTAGACTATTCAAGAAATAGTATGGCATATTCACAGCACGTCCCTTAAAAATAATTAACAGCTGGAGGTGACAGAACTGGGTTTGGGAAGGCCTACCCTCACAGGTGATGTACCTGATGACCATCTTGAGTAGAGAATGCCATTTCTTCATGAGAATTTGAGAAGGGAAACCAGATTTATACTTCATTTGCCGATGAGCTAGAGTGAGGAACTCCTTCCAGTCGTCATTTTTTACATACTTACCCTTATACCAACGTTCACCTATCTGTGGTAAACCAATGGCTTGAGAAACAAACTCTTTTGTCAGCCTCAATTTGATATCCCCAACCTATGCTTTAATCCCATCAAATGATGCTGCAAATGCCCTGGAAGTTGCCACATTGAACCCAAAGAACTTCTATTAAAACCCTAGCCATCTAACCCTAAATATTACCTCATGAAATTTAGGGGCAATGTCCAAAAACTCATCGCCTATGAGTTCAAATCTCGACACAGGATCCATGGTAGTGATTACACAAAATTTCAGGGTTTTCAAAAACTAGACTGAAACACATAGTCGATTTATCCAGAGTCCACACATTTCAATTAACACTCCAAACTGCACTATTTTACCAAATCACTGTGAATTTTTTTGCAAAGTCATCATACCTGCAAGTTGATAGGTTAATAAGACTTGGAGAACACTTACCACACCATAATGGTCTGCAGTAAAATCAAGCGAGCGATGACTTAAGTGTGGTATTTGCATGATGGAAAATCAACAGATGGCAAACCTTTAGGTTACACGGATATCAAAACCCTGATTTCAATCATAGCATAAACGTTGATTGACATCCTTCATAATGTTGTCATAGCCTAGAAAACTCATCATTTCAAAACATAGTTGAATGGTTACAATGCCCTAATCCTTCATCATTGAATATCACAATAATAAGGTTATTAAATAAAAATGTAATTAGGATCAGGGTTGATATTACAATGACAAGGAAACAATTGATAATATAACCAAACCCATATCAAAACTCTGAAAATCATCTTAGCCCCTTATGATAGACTTTAATACTGACTCACTTCGAAAATACAAAATTTGTAATAAGGATAAGTGTATAATAATGTGAAACTTATGAAAACTATATTAAATACACTTTTATCCCTATGATTAACATGATGAAATAAATATTTTAGAAGTGAAAAAGCTTGTTAGACCTCCTATATGAATTGAACATAAACAATTATCATACCATGTAACAATTTTTTTTATTAATAGTAAAAAATCATTGATATAATAAATTCATTTTATCTCGAATATGCATGAGTGATAAATGGTGTGAAATTAGGAGCTACTAACTTATAGGATTATAATTTTCCAATGATCAAAAGAAATGAGAGATTGGGACCAAGAGATTCAAATTTGACATAAACTGATGTTAATCCCTACAAATCAATCAATCAATTAAGCTTCTATTGGGAGTACCTTCAGAATCAAATATTCTGAGGGCACTCCTAGAATATCTATAGATGAGTGTTGATCCAGGTGGTAATACAAATGTCGATCAAAAGATTACCTATTTGAAATTATTTGTGTTCAAAATGCTCCGAAGGGTGTTGCTTTCCAGCAATTGGCAACATGCTGGGACCGAACCAGTTATCTTTGCGGAAACAAAATTCACACTTCAGATAATAAAAAATAATTCCTTAAAAGTATTAAATATCTGCTTAAGTGATCCCAGATCCAAACCAATCTAAACATATAACCAGATCTCAACCTATTTCTGAAAACAATCCTATGGCTGTTATTTGGGTGTTCTTGGTCCTATTTAACCTTAGGCAGGTGTGAAGTAAAATGAATTAATTCCAATGTAGATCTATAAGGCCAAAGATAGATTAGCCAATATTAGTATAGATGTGGCTTCTCTAGAACATTAGTTGACTTTCCCCTTATTCCAACAAAATAGCGGAGAATACTCCCCTTTTTTTATATTTATATTTTTATAATTTTTTTTGTTTTTTTTTGTTAGTATATATACAAATCATATACACAGGGGTAAATATGAAAATAATTAATCAAGAATACTATATTAGCTTGGTGACCAAATAATGATAGCCTTATTCACCAATCCTACTACAAACTGATCAGGCCAGCTCGTGATGAGACTTCCTGCCTCTCAGTTTATTTGACTGAGAGTCCCCGTCATTGGCTTGGTAACCAAATTTTTGACAATGTCATTCCAATAGAAATTATGATGATAAATAGAACATCTCGTGATGAGACCTCATGTTTCCTTATTAAACTTTTGATCATATTTACCTTAGTTCAAGAGCACTGCCCTGGCTGAATGACCAGATGTATTCACAAAAATGAGGGAGAAAACCACAGACTTCTTAAGACAGCTTAAAGATGACTAGATATATTCAACGAATCTTCAAGCTTAGTAGACATCTATTGGAATCAGTAAATAAATTCCCTGAGATATTGGTTCATAGGAAGGCACTCGAAGACAACAATCAAGGATTGCTAAGAGAAAAACTGTAGAGGTTAAAGCTAATAAGTGTTTGAAAACAGATCATTGGTGAGACATTGGGTACTTCCAGCCATCATCAATGATTATGATGTGATGTGTATTTCAGTAATTCCTGCTTGACATATTTCATCATCAGGATCTTCCTCTTTATCCATGCAAAATTCTTCATGCTTAATTCTGTGAGAGAAGGTAGGATATGTGTCAGATAAAGTAACTATTTATAGAGCTAACATGCAATATTATGTACAGTGAATGATCTTGAAGAGTTGAATTATTTTCATGACCTGTCATCTAAAATTTCTAGTGAGTAAACATGATGACGACAGGAAAGAAGATGATCAGTGAGTACAAGATCGAAAACTCTAACCGAACTAGAAATCACAATGAAACCAAAAATATGTACACAAATATACACAATGGGAATATACAATGAAAATGACTCGATGATGTGGGATCACTGAAAGTACCTTTTAAGGATATGCCCATTTACCGGGAGGGTATCGAGCTGTCCTTGCAAAGTCTGCAAATGAAAAGTATTAGGACCAAGATTTTCTGCTATCACATATGGTCCTAACCAGAAACGTTGGAATTTCATATGTTCCCCTTTATCTTCATGTGCTTTGTCCCATTTCAAAACTAGATCATCTACCTGTAATTCTCTGTTTGAGGATGAGCCACGATCGAACCATGATTTAACAATTTGTTGATGCTTCATGAAATGTCTCTTAGCATTCTCTCTTTCTTCTTCCAATTTCAATAGCATATTGATTCTTTCTTCAATGGATGAACACTCTGTCTCTTGTATATCTCGTGCAAGCTATAATGAAGGAAGAAACAGATTAGGAAGAAGAATAAACTCTATTCCATATAGCAAAAAGAAAGGGGAGTTACAAATGGATGATTTTGGTGTAACTTTGTTAGCCCATAGAGCTTGATATAGAACAGTATACCAATTCCTATGATGTTCAGCTATGGATCTCTTCAGAATTTTCAGCAAGTTCTTATTTGCTGATTTAGCAAGGCCATCACCTTATGGGTAATAGTTTTTCGAATACCTGATTTTGATTCCCTTTTCTAATGCAAACTCAGTTAATTCTTCAAAAGAAAAATAATATGCGTTATCAAACATGAGATATTCAGGCACCCCAAATCTGGTAATTATGTTAGTTTCATGAAAATGCAATACCTAATTTGTATTAACCACCCTCAATGGTTCTACTTCAGACCATTGAGTAAAGTAATCAGTGGCAGTTATGACGTACTTATGCTGAATAGAGAAGGAGGGGTTTATTGGTCCAACGATATCGATTCCCCACTGTTGGAAAGGCCTATCAACCACCACAGGATGTAAAGGAAATGTTGTTCTTTTAACTCTGCCAGTCGCAGTCTGACAATATTGGCACCTTCTAATGAAAGAATGGGCATATTTAAATAGAGTTGATTCAATTGTGTTAAAACTAAATCAGATTCCTCCTTTTCTAGACAGCGAAGCAAAACTCCATCTGCATTTTTCTTGAAAAGTACATTATTTATCAATTGGTAGGGTGTTGATTTTAATCTTACGGCTCTTTTCTTCTTTGGTTCTAAATGGTCTGGGGAACTTCTAGTTTCAAGATAAGTGCAAATGTCAGTATACCATGAACTAGTCGTGTTTGGGATAAATTAAACCTCCTTTTGCAGCAAGGTATCATCTAAAGGTATGACATTCTAGTTAGCAGGTAGATGTGCTGATTCAGTTGCCAATTTACACAAACCCAAACCACGTACAGCTTGAGAGGGTTTAATCTCTAGGTCATACTCCTGCAGAGCAGCCATCCAATGTGCCCTTTTTTCTCCAAGGTCTTTCTGTACTAACAAATTTCTCATAGCAGAGAATGGAACAATTACCTTAGTTTTCGATTTAAGGAGATAAGGACAAAATTGTTTTACTGCTTTGAACACAGCAAAAGCCTGTTTATCCACTTCATGTTAGTTAAGATCAGCTCCTTTTAAATTCAAGCTCAAGAAGGAGATAGGTACTTCATCCCCCTGCTGGTTCTTCTGAGTAAGAACAACTGCGTAGGATATGTTAGATGCAAAAGTATATAGGAGAAAGTCTTTCCTAAAGTCAGGGCTCACAAGTGCAGGTGCCTCAGCTATGGCTTCTCTAATTCTGATAAATTACTCTTTCTCTTTATCCCCCCATAAAAATGTATTGTCTTTCTTAATCATATTCTGTAGTGGGCGCACGATTTCAAAAAAACTGGGAACAAATCTTCTCACAAAATTTATCTTTCCCATGAAGGATTGCATGGATTTCTTAGTAGAAGGAAAATGAATCCTAGAGATAGCTTTGGTTCTCTCTAGATCAATCATGATCCCTTCCTTTGACACCACAAACCCTAGCAAAATTCCCTTAGTTACTGCAAAGATTGTCTTTTTAGGGTTAAGGGAAATACTGAACTTCCTGCAACGTTCGAGCACCCTACGTAAGTGTGAAATGTGATCAGATCTATTTTTGGAAAACACGGTGACATCATCCAAATAGACAATGATAGAGTTATTTATCAGACCTCTGAAAGAGACGTCCATTGCCCTTTGGAATGTAGCCCCAATGTTTATCATTCTGAAGGGCATATTCCTGTAGACATAGGTTCCCCAAGGGGTCCTAAACGTATTTTTCAACTGGTCTACAGGATAGAATAGAACCTGGTTGTACCCATAAAAACTGTCCAATAAAGACAACATCTGAGCACCTGACACCTTCTGGAGGATTTGTTCCATGGGAGGAACGAGATAGTTGTCCTTTTCTGATGATCGGTTCAAGTTTCAAAAATCTACACATAACCGAATATCTCCATTTTTCTTCCTAACAGGGACAATTTTTGCCACCCATTGTGTATGGCATACAGGAAATATAATCTAGGCAGTAAGCAATTTATTCAATTCTTTCTTTACCATCGGTTCTAAGGAAGGGTGCATTTTCCTTAGTTTCTGCTGGAAAGGTTTTGACTGAGATTTCATAGGGATTATGTGTTGTATGATTTGGGTATCAAAAATATTTAGATCATCGTATGACCATGCAAATACATCCTTGAATTCACTAAATAGTTTCAAAAAGGCTGATTTTTCGTGCTGGGTACAGTCTGATCCTAAATTGATATTTTGAGGATTTGCTTCGGTGCCTAAATTTATGATTTTATAACGCATCTTGGAACTGTTAGTTTTGCAATTAGGCACTCCTTTAAACTTATCATGTAGGTCATAAAAATTTTCGAGCCTGATAATTGACGTAGGGATTGAGTTTACCAGCTCAAAAGATTGGTCGACTGACTAAGGTGGATGGATTATTGAGAAATTGTGCAGATCTTCATCATGTGCGATCTTGTCCATTGCTAATTCCTTAAAATAATATTCTCCTATTAAAAAGGAAATGATCTGTGAATCATCATTAAAAAGACGCCAATTAGTGATGTTATCAAGGATCGACGGTCTAAACAATAATTCAATAGAAAATACATTGGGAGAAAAGTTTTTTGAAGGAATGAGCTGTGAGGCTACATTTGCCAAAAGTTCAGCTTCTTGATTCTGAAAACAAGGGATAGAATCGATATTAAAAGCATCAAATGCTGAAATTAGATTCCATACCCCTTTTTGATAACATTGCAAATGATTAGATAAGCAATGAATGGAATTGTGGACTTGTCAAACAATAATTTCAGAATCACCAAATGCAATTAGAACCTTAACATTTAAGTCCAATGCCTTATTGAGTCCCTGGATGAGGGCCTCATATTCGGCTGTGTTATTTGTGCAAAGAAATTCCATCCTATAAGATAGCATAAGTTTGTTTCCTGCGGGATCTAGGAGCATGCATCCTACCTCTACACATTCCTTGGATCAAGAACCGTCAAAATACAGATGCCAAGGCTTATCAACAATACTAATTACATCATTTACATTATTCACAGCGTTACTCAAACTGGGAGTAGCTTTCTGAAAATTACAATGTAAAATTTCTGATTTATTTAAAGAATCAGTAAATGCAGATTTAAGTGCAGGGAAACTTCCCAAATCGGAATCATATCCATATTTCCCTAAAATGGAATCACTAAACAAAACTGGCTCGATGGGAGAGTTTATCTTGTTCACTGTGTGTTTCATGTATCTCTCTCTGTCAATCTTGATCTTATTTGGTCACCCGTTTTTAGGTAACCACAAGTGTGACCAATTGGTTGAAAAATATCCTTTTAAAGTTTGAGACCAATCGTGACTTAAGAACAACCCATAGACATCTGGTATGTCTGCTACCACTACATAAATAACCTAGAAGAGATGTGGATTAGTGGCCATTCTGATCATTACTCCTTTTATTTCTCCTACAATTTTCACCTTAGATCGATCTAGCTGGCTGATTTGAATTTCACAAGGAGTGGGCTTGGCATTCAGCTTCTTATAGACCAAATAGGGAATAACATTTTATGAAGCTCTCGAATCGATCATACAGTCATGAACATTCTGACTGAATATTTCAAACGTTTGTAGAAAGGGAGGAGTTGTAGATTTGGAGTTCTTACCTATCATTGTATCTTTATCAGCGGCTGTTTTAATATTACTATTAAAAACAACTGTTGTTTTACTGGTTGAAGGATCAAGGTTATTGACTGAAGGTATAGAGGACTAACTTTTTGTTTTATTGTTTGATGAAGTCATTAAGTTAGAGAGTATTGAACCTCTAGGCATAGGGTAAATTTTCAATAAATCAAACATACTGATATTTTCCCTCTATTTCTTGAGATCATCTATGATGTCATACTGGAGATCAATACCCTGAGTCATAGGATGTTGATTTGAAGGTTGGGGACTATTCCTAGGTGTGGGTGGTGGTTTTGAATCTACAGGCCCTTTACTTCTTGTATTATGGGTGTGCTAGTTGAAAAATACATAATGATCATTAGACTTCCCCTCTTTGGCTGAACTATCCCAGAAATGGCAATTAAATGAGAGAGGATCTCCAGGAGTTTCTTCTTCGGTTTCAGGCTGCTCAAGTTCACGATCTTCTTCTGACTCTTGGTCAGTTGAAGTCTCAAGCAAGGCATAGATAGCTCTTATAGTATTAAAAACTTCCTCATTGGTTGATATGTCAGGAAGAGTGTTTTTCCTAGCATTTGGTGATGTATATGGCTGGTATGGAGTTTTAAAATTCCCTCTATTTGAAGTACCTTCCCCATTATTTCATTTCAATATCACCACTTCATTCATGAGAGACCTAATTGCTTGTTGTAATTTTTCTACATCGAAAGCAGGAGCATCCTTTTTATCCATGTTGGTCCTTACAGAGCCTTCGTTGCGTTTACGAAAAGAGCCATCAGTTTTTCCAGTATTTTCTGGTTCAAATGTCAACGAATTCTTTCAACCTTTATTGCTTCTTTGAAGGTTTCAACTAACATGATTTTACCAGCTTGTTTCACAAACATACCCAGGTATTTAGGTAATGCTGAAGAATAATTATCAATTATGATATCTTCTGGAGGTTGGGAGGCTACTGGTATCTTATTCAAGAGAGTAAGGAAACGTTGATTGAAATATTTTATCCTTTCTTTATTTTCCATCTTGATCCTAGCCAATTCTAGTGCTAACATAGCAGGGGTTTTGTCTTCCCCAAACTTGTTTAAGAATTCCTGACTAAAATCACCCCAACTAGTTATAGATCCTTGAGTTAAGGAAAAATACCAAACTACAGCTTTTCCTTTGAAAGTTAAAGTAATAGTCAACATAACACATCCTCATGTTGAACATTCATGGTCTGAACAGCCAGGATGAATTTGTCAATGTGATTTTTGGCCAGGCCCTTATTATCGAGGTCAAACTTAGGTAGCAGTTTGTCAAGATGCTTAGGTAGATTATGTTGCAGTCTAGGTACAGCAACGACATCGCATCGTAAACATGGTCTATCAACATTAGGATTACCTTGGTCATGATCACCCATGTCTGGATTGGATTTTGAATCTGACGAAGAGTCATTGTTATGGTTACGGGACTATCAGGTGGTGATCTAGGAGGTGAAGGGGGTAGGTCAAATCCACCTATAGACAAAAATCATCGGGAAGTGTTATGACTAGCCACTCCTCTCAAGAGATCACTAAGATGATAATCAAGAGACCCTCTCAATGGTTCAAGAGGCTCTTCTCCAATCGGATCGGTAGTTGACTTGGTCACTCCAATGTTTGAAAATGAGCTCTGCTTGGCAATCCGAAATTGATCAGAGGGATTCCCATTTGGCGAGAATAGGCTCTTGTTAAAAATCTATGTGATTCCTCTAGGGTTTGATTTATCTCTTTTGGGGAAACAGGTGAGATAGTTGGGTCTCTTTCAATTATAGTCCTAACTGCATCTAAAAAGGGTGTATTCATAGTTTTGGGTTGTGATGTAGAGACCAAAGTAGACAATATTCCAAAACTCGTGAGGGGGGAAGTAGGTTGGTTACTGGTAGGAGCGTTATGTAATCGATCATCCATTAAGCTTTAAGCTCATGCCCTCCTTCTAGCACCATTTGTTGGCCGAAAATACTGACCTAGGCCAACAATGGAAAGATAGCCCACACACTCGACTTACTGCAATCTTCTATATGTTTGGAGTGACTGTCTCTCATAGGATCAAGGACCTACTGCCTATATATTGTGCTCTCAAAATAGAGAGTCTCTTTAGGTATATGTGGCAAGATTTACTTAACCAAATCTTCTACCAAATCAGAGAGATTCAACCTAATGACTAACTAATGCTGAAGACTATCTTAAACTAATTATAGAAAATAGTAGCTCCTAATTCTATACTATAATGACCTAAATGCAAGCTAACTATCTCAACTAAGAGCATGAATTGTTGATTTGACAATAGGTCTTGATGTATAAGGTGATCTATAATGCTGAACTGTTAGAAAAGTCTACAATTAACAGAACTGAATCTAAATTAACTCACAATAAGATGATATCTCGTTAGAAGATAAATTGGATAAAAACTAAATCCTATTATCAAATAAATCTAACACAGTCTTGAAACATAATAGATACAATCATATACTAACATGAAGACATAACAAGGTCAGCTTACACAGTTAATAATTCATGTAACACAGTTTCATAATCAATTGAAAATGTGAAGAAACTCACTCACTTTCAACATAATAACAAATCATTCACATTTCAATACAATGTAATCATTCGAGATCCTATGAAAGAATATTTCACATATAATATGACAGTATATATAGATATGAAAGTGAAATTTAACAAAGGAGAACCATCATTAGCACAGTATAAAGAAACTTAAAGACTTAGCTAAGGCCTTCACTATTCTGTAGCATCAAGTAATATTCACAAAAAGTTCAAAAAAACACTAGCACAATAGAATGTAATATAAAGCTGTAGAAATATCAATTCTCCATAAGTCTTAGGAATTGAACCCTTTACTCCTATTTGAAACTTGTTTATAAAGGGAATTGAAAACAACAACTAATTAACTAATTCTCCTATTTCTATGGTAGTACATGGATTTTATCCGAGCATAGGTCAAAGAAAAGACCAGTATCATAGGCATGTCGTTGTGTAACCATCAGGAGGGAATAATGCACCAGAAATAGTTAACTTACTGGATAAATCTAGTGTCATATTCCCCAAAACGTGTCAAAACTATATTCGATATGTTGATGTATTTGTAACTGGAAAATGTATTCATATATGTATCTTATGTCTTCTAACCCGATGTTTATTCCAGGATGTATCTATTATGTAATTGAGTCATGTTCTCATGCCTTGATGTTCCAATCAGAAGGATATATATATATATATATATATAATGTAAACAAGTCCTGTCAAGTCATAGTGGGTAACCCTTCAATTGTCTACGGGTTAAAGTCCCCGCATTAACGGGGCACTAGGGTTATTAGACTCTCCTAGTAGAGGTCGGCCCTAGTAGGGTTTTAGTCATGCCAGGATTAGTATAAATAGAGAAATGGAGTCTCTATTTATCACACAACTCATACACACTCAAGTGTAGTGCATAGTTGAGGAAGGAGAAGACACTGGGGCTAGATAAGAAGAAGGATATTGCTGTCGAAGATCACTTACTGTTTTGGGATTTTCTATTTTGGTGCTGATTCTATCTCTGAGGAAGTTGCAGGGTTTTCTCCATTGATGGTTTCCTCGAGGAAAAAAATTGTGTTCATTGTCTCTTGTGTTTGATTGATGTGCTTTTTATTCTCTCAGTTAAAGATCCTAATAATTATAGATTAATGTTAAAAAAATAACATGGTATCGGAGCTAACCTGAGAAGAAGACACTATGCAGCTGCGGGAACTAGGGCTTCCTAGTTTGTGGATCTTCCTCAGAATCCAATTCTGAGTTTTTTCAGTTTTGGACCTGACACTACTACCGAAAATTAAATCTTTTCATAGAAGAGGATTTTTTTAGTTAGGGATAAATTTCAAGGCATTTGGGTGGAGAGAACTCTAGAAAAGAAAAACCCTAACTTGCTCCTAATCTAGTACTATAGGATTTCAGCTCCAAATCCAGATCCGACATCTTGACCTGGTAAGATCTAAATATTTTGTATTTCCATTTGAGGTTCTCAGTTTAAGATGTCTCATCATACCAAGCTTGATGAAAAGATTGAGGGAGTCGATAACTTCCGATCCTGGAAGTATAGGATCTCCTTGGTCCTGGAATAAAATGAGTTATACTCCTACATCCATTGAAAGGTTCCGGTTCCAGAGGGATATGAAGATAAGGCCTTACATAAGAAGAATATGGTTATGGAAAAGAGGATCATTGTTGATTCTATCAAGGATCACCTTATCCCATAGGTGTCCTCCCTCAAGACACCTAAAGCTATGTTTGATGCCCTAGAAAAATTGTTTGAAGGGAAGAACATAAACTAAAAGATGACTCTGAGGAATAAACTGAAGAATGTGAAGATCTAGAATGCAGAGACCATCCAGTCTTACTTCACAAGGGTTTCTTAGATCAAGGAACAATTGGAAGCAGTAGATGAAGAAGTGGAGAATGCAGAAATTGTGATGACCACCTTGAATGGTCTCCCCAGGACATGTGACTCTTTAATTCAAGGGATCTATGCTAGAAATAAGTTAGTCAAGTTCAACAAACTGTGGGAAGAATGTTCTCAAGAAGAAGCTCAGATAGCAGCTCGAGAAAAGAATATGGGAAGTGAAGATCAAGCTCTCACAGTACAATCCAAGAAGTCCAGATCCAACCATGACAGAAGTAAGTACTCTCATCATAGAAATAACTCTAGAAAGGATAGAGATAGTTCTAAGTACATTTGCTATACATGTGATGAAAAAGGACGCTTTGCTAGAGATTGTCCTAAGAACAAAAGTAGCTCTCACAAGAAGAAGGGACACAAGAAAAGACATCATGCTCATGTTGCAGAGGATGATGAACCTTCATTAAAGAGAACCGGATATAAAAGTGAATATTGTTCAAGCGAGGATGAATATGTTTTGATCTCCACTCTCAAGAGTAACATTACTCGTGGAAGTGATGATTGGCTTATAGATAGTGGGGCTTCCAAACATATGACTGGATTCAAGGAATCCTTTGTGAAACTCTTAGAACATGAATCACCTCACAAGGTGAAGCTAGGAGATGACTACCAATATCCAATAAAAGGCAGTGGGGAGTCTTCCTATAAGATAGACTCTGGAAAGTCTATAACAATGAAGGAAGTGTTGTTTGTTCCGGGAATCAAGAAGAACCTTCTCTCCATATCAGCATTAGATGCAAAAGGAATGAGGGTTGCATTCATAGATGGTTAAGTCATCATGTGGCCAAAAGGAAAGACTGTTGATGATGCAATAGTGATTGGTGAACAAAAAGGAGGTTTGTACAAATTGAAGGGCCATCCAGAACAAGCTTTGGTCCATGACACAGATCCAAGTGAACTTTGGCATAGAAGGCTTGCACATGTGCATTACAAAGCACTACCTCTTGCAAGAAAAGCTGTTGAAGGTCTTCCATAAATGCAAGAAAAATATGATGGGGTCTGCAAAGGATGTGCGAAGGGAAAGAACACAAAGAAGACATTTCCATGTAGCGAAATCAAAGTAAAAGGAATCTTGGAAATCATCCACTCCGATGTATGCGGTCCTATGTCATCAAAATAACTAAGCGGGTATGCATATTATGTTTCTTTTATTGATGATTTTTCTAGTAAGACATGGGTTTACTTTATGAAGAACAAAGATGAAGTATTCAACAAATTCAAGGAATTCAAAGCCTTAATCGAGAACAACACTGAAAAGAAGATCAATACTTTTCGATCGGATAATGGCAGAGAATTCACTTCAAATGAATTCAAAGAGCTATGTGAAGAATTAGAGATTAAGAGGGAGTTGTCCACTCCTTATAATCCTCAATAAAATGGTATTGTGGAACAGAAGAATAGAACTATCATGGAAGCTGCAAGATCTATGCTTCATGATCAAGATCTTCCTATGCATCTTTAGGCAGAAGCTGCCAAAACAACGGTGTATTTACAGAACCGTACTCCACATAGAGTACTCGAGAACAAGACTCCTAAAGAAGTATTCTCCGGCAAGAAACTAGAAGTCAGCCATCTCAGAATATTCGACTGTCTTGTGTACATACACATTCCAAAAGAGAAGAGAACAAAATTAGATCCTTTATGAAAGAAGGGTATATTTGTGGGATACTCTGAAAGCTCAAAGGCTTACATAATCTCTTTCCCAGGATACAAGAAGATTGACATCAGCAGGGATGTGACATTTGATGAAGACATAGCTTACAAAAAATATAGAAAGAGACCTACTGAAGAACCTAAAGAAGAAAAAGCACCCAGAATTCATGACACAACCATGAACGAAGAAATTCAAGAAGAAGATCGAGAATTTGAAGAACCACAAAGACCTGTAGATCCACCTCTAGAGAACAATCCTGATAAGAGGAAACGTGCTTGGGTACGGGAACTTATCCAAGGTGCAGAAAGATATGGGGCTTCAGAAGAGAATCGAAGAGAAAGAAAGAGGACCAGATCCTACTCCAGGTATGTAGCTTTACTATGTGATTTCATTGACAAAGAACCTTCCAGTTATGAAGAAGTTGCAGAACGAAAAGAATGGAAGGATGCTATGATCGAAGAATATCAATCGATCATGAAGAACGATGTTTGGGATGTTGTCCCAAGACGAGAAGGGAAGTCATTTGTAACTTCCAAATGGATCTACAAGATCAATCATGTTGCAGACGGTAGCATTGAAAAATATAAAGCAAGATTTGTGGCTTAGTGTTTCTGTCAGAAAGAAGGAATAGATTAGGAAGAAACCTTTGCACCTATAGCCATATACACTTCCATTAGATCAGTACTAGCTCTGGCTACAGTGATGAAATGGAAGATACACCAAATGGATGTCAAGACCGCTTTCTTGAATTGTGTAGTAGAAGAGGAAGTGTATGTGGAGCAACGACTCAATTTCGAGACACATGACAAGGAGTCTCATGTATGCAGATTGAAGAAATCCCTGTACGATTTGAAACAGGCACCCAGGACTTGGTACGGCATAATTGACAGCTTTCTATCCAGTTTTGGCTTTACTAAGAGTAAAGCAGATTCCAACCTGCACTACAAGATTGAAGATGGCAACCCAGTGATGCTTCTGCTGTATGTAGATGATCTATTTGTAACAGGTATGGATGGGTTGATTGCTGATATGAAGAGAAATCTTGTTTCCGAGTTCAAAATGAAGGAATTGGGTA
Organism: Pseudotsuga menziesii; assembly: GCA_001517045.1. Classification (NCBI taxonomy): domain Eukaryota; kingdom Viridiplantae; phylum Streptophyta; class Pinopsida; order Pinales; family Pinaceae; genus Pseudotsuga; species Pseudotsuga menziesii. The sequence goes on along the minus strand of LPNX010663721.1, from coordinate 41,690 downwards.
TGATGCATTATTTCTTAGGTATGGAGGTGTGGCCGAGTACGGGTGGAATCTTCCTTGGACAAGGGAAGTATGTAGTAGATATCCTGAAGAGGTTTGGGATGATGGACTGCAAGGCTATGGCCACACCTATGGCATCGAACCTGAAGTTGTTGAGTGATGCTATGATGTATCATCAGATGATTGGGTCCTTGATGTATTTGATGAACATGAGACCACACATTTTCTTTGCTGTGAACACTTTGAGCTAGTTCTTGAAAGATCCAAGAAATGTTCACTTGATTGCTGCAAAGCATATTCTGAGGTACCTGAGGGGTACAGTTGATTATGGGCTTAAGTATGAGTCAAATCAGAATATTAACCTGGAGGGTTATGTTGATTCATAATGGGTAGGCAGTTCCATCGATAAGAATAGCACTTCAGGATGTTGCTTCAGTATGGGATCAGGTGTGATCTCTTGGTTTAGCAGGAAGCAATTCTATGTGGCACTGAGTACAGTTGACGCAGAGTATGTTGTAGCTTGTTCATCTAGTTGTGAGGCAACATTGATGTGGAAGCTATTGTTTGATATATTTGATCTCCAGTTGGATGCTACTTGTATGCACTATGACAACCAGAGTTGCATGAAGTTGTCAGAGAATCCAGTGTTCCATGACAAGTCGAAGCATATCGAGATCAAGTATCATTATATTAGGGATATGGTGCAGAGGGGATTAGGGAAGCTCCAGTATGTTGCGATGGAATATATAGCTGATGTATTGACGAATCCATTGGCTAGGATGAAGTTCGAGTACTTCAGGGAGAAGCTCGGTGTTCTCCAGATCGAGGTTTCCTCCAAGAGAAAGTGATGAGACACATAGCCATTCTGACATGGTGAGAGGATTGGTTCCTTCCATGGTCAGATGTAAGGGCTGAGCCATTCTATCATGGTGAGAGGATTGGTTCCTTCCATGGTCAGATGTAAGGGCTGAGCCATTCTATCATGGTGAGAGGATTGGTTCCTTCCATGTTAGATATGAGTGGTGGCCATTCTATTGAGTAGGATAGATGTAAGGGCAATTTCCATTCTGGGAATGGATGCACCTGGTCAGTTACCAGGAAAACTGAGTCTAGGACTAAGAATCCATTCTGATGTGATAGAGGGATGTGTTCCCACTTGATCAGGTGTAAGGGATGAACCATTTTGTCACGGTTAAATGATTAAGTTCCTCCCATGTCAGATGTGAGTGTTGGCCATTTTGACGAGTAGGTCAGATGTAAGGGCAATTGCCATTCTAGGAATGGAGGCACCTAGTCAGTAACCAGGTAGCTCATTCTGGGACTGTGGGCCATTCTGATGTGATGGTAGGATTAGTTCCTCCATGATAAGATGTGAGTGCATTCCCTTTCAGATACGGTGCTTCGTGCATGGTCGGTTTGTAAGTGCAGATCCCTTTCCGATGCGGTGCTTCGTGCATGGTCGGTTTGTAAGTGCTGAGCCCTTTCCGATGCAGTGCTTTGTGCATGGTCGGTTTGTAAGTGCTGAGCCTTTTCGATGTGGTGCTTTCGAACATGGTCGACTGTAAGTGTTGTGACTTTCTAATAGGATGAGGTCGGATATAGTTGTAGATCCTTTCCGATGTGGTGTGCTTGCACATGGTCGGATATAAGTGCTGATCCTTTCTAACAAGATGAGGTCAGATGTGAGTGTTGGGCCTTTCTGACATGATGAGGTCAGATGCGAGTGTTGGGCATGCCTTTATGACAAGATGAGGTCATATCTAAGAGTTGGGAAGGCCATTTTGACTTAAGTGTCAGATATAAGCACTGATGAAGACCTACATGAAGGGTAGGCCTACAGGATTGACTCTGTAGAACTTCCTATGATGAGAAGAATCGAGATAGCAACATTATGAGATAGCATATGATGATGATCCAAACTTGATGATGATCCAGATCAAGTGATCCAGATGAGATGATCTAGACTTGATGACGATCCAGATCAAGTGAAGATCCAGTTGTGATGATGATCCAGACTCTATGATCCAAACTTGATGATGATCCAGATTGAGTGATGATCCAGCAGTGATGAGCCAGTAGTCATGATGATCCAGATACCGTGATAAAGAAGAAGAAGATGACTTGAAGACTTGAAGACAAAGAAGACTTGAGGAAGAAGATGACTTGAAGACTCAAAGATGAAGAAGACTTGAAGATGACAAGATGATCCAGTTGATGCAGAGAAGAAGACCAGTGCTAAAAATTGTGTCGAAAGAATACCTTCCTAGTTAAGAGGGAGTGTTGATGTATTTGTAACTTCAGAATGTATTCATCTATGTATCTTATGTCTTGTAACCCGATGTTTATTATGGGATTTTTCTATTATGTAATTGAGTCATGTTTTCATGCCTCGATGTTCCAATTGGGAGGATCTATAATGTAAACAAGTCTTGTCAAGTCATAGTGGGTAACCCTCCGATTTTCTAAGGGTTAAAGTCCTTGCAGTTTCGGGGCACTAGGGTTATTAGACTCTCCTAGTAGAGGTCGGACCTAGTAGGGTTTTAGTCATGCCAGGATTAGTATAAATAGAGAACTAGAGTCTCTATTTATCACACAACTCATACACACTCAAGTGTAGAGCATAGTTGAGGAAGGAGAAGACACTGGGGATAGATAAGAATAAGGATACTACTGTCAGAGATCACTTACTGTTTTGGGATTTTCTATTTTGGTGCTGATTCTATCTCTGAGTAAGTTTTAGGGTTTTCTCCATTTATGGTTTCCTCAAGGAAAAACACTGTGTTCATTGTTTCTTGTGTTTGATTTCTATGCTTGTTATTCCCTCAGTTAAAGAGCCTAATAATGTTAGCTTAATGTTCAAAAAATAGCATGATAATCCACACTGGTGATGCTCATAAATAGAAGTGTAGAAACAACAGAATAGAAATCAATTGCACTCCCAAAGTGACCTCCAATGAGTAACTCCATTTAGTCAAAACCACAAATACAGCATGGCATCTAGCTTCATCTCACCGACTCATTAATACCTATAAATTTTAAACAGAATCTATTAGCAAAGTGAAACTGATAACCATATAGAAATGAATAGGATGTATGCAGAATTTTCATTCTACAGATATACTCATTAAATAATCAAACTATGCCCCAAGAACAAAAACTGACAAAATCGAGATATTACTAACTTGTGGAGGCTAATTGGAAATCATCTGCATACATAATTGAAGATTTAAAACATAAGACAAAAATTGGAATTCATTGCAGAAAAAAAATGTCAAATTTTAAGAGATGATTCGACAGACAGTCGAATTGGCACATTTCTTTTTGCCTCATCTAGGCTGGCTTTGAATCTAACAGCCGTGATCTTAGAAATATTGCTTTGTTTAATCAACCTTCGATTTCTTAACAGAAGATTTTTAACTTGATCTTTATATTTCAGCTTCTTCTCCCTCAACAAATTCCACTTCTCAATCCAAGAGATTAAATCAGTTTTCAGACCTGTGATTTCATCCATAGCAAATGTCTTGATAACTTGAGCCTCCTTTAAGTCAGTTTCTAGAGATTAGATGACTTGAGAGTAAGGGTTTTGATTGATTTTTTCCTTTAATCCTCCATTCAACCCTCCTCTGTCTTCCTCAACTATGTAGGGATTTTGATCAATTTCTTGAGCACATTCATGATTTACTTGCTGAATATCAGCAACATTATCCACGGAGAAAGACACATATTTCATATCCAAGAAAGCTGGACCAATGGGAAATAGATTGGGACGAGATTCCAAGGAGTCACTTACTTCAATAACAGGGACAACCCCAATGCTCGGGTCTCTTCTGGAAAACAAGGTAGCTGTCATACTACGAGCAGTCCTATGAATAGCCTGATTACTCAGCACTCAACTAATTTGGTCTTCAGCCGGTTTCTGACTAATGTTAGCCTGTGAATGAGGAAGATCCTTATTTTGACAGGGTATTGTGATTTCAGGTTTCCTCACTCGAGGATGAGAATTACGAATAGAAAATTTAGGGTTTATCTCAGACTTGACTTTAACATCACTGATACATACGGTTCAGCTAGGTTTAGATACTTCATCGTCCAGATTTCCTTGAGAACCAGAATCTTCTAACTTAGGATCAACTTCTTCAGTTTTGATACGCCTACATCTAGTTCTGGGCCTCCATCTAGGCCATTCTTCATTCTCACCAAACCCATTACACATAAGGAAAGATTCCCAAGTTTCCCCTAATTCTCCTAGTCAGTATGACACGAGTATTTTAATCAATCTATGATGAAACATACTCCTCACCTTATCCCCTACATTAATTTGATAGGTGCAGGCCATCTTGTGTAGACTATTCAAGAAATAGTATGGCATATTCACAGCATGTCCCTTAAAAATCATTAACAGTCAGAGGTGACAGAACTGGGTTTGGGAAATCCTACCCTCACAGGTGACATACCTGATGACCAGCTCGAGCAGAGAACACCATTTCTTCATGAGCACTCAAGAAGGGAAACCATATTTATACTTTGTTTGTCGATGAGCTGGAGTGAGGAAATCCTTCCAGTCGTCATTTTTTACATGCTTACCCTTATACCAACGTTCACATGTCTGTGGTAAACCAATGGCCTGAGAAGCAAACTCTTCTATTAGCCTCAATTCGATATCCCCAACTTGTGCTTTAATCCCATCAAATGACGCTGCAAACATCGTAGAAGTTACCACATTGAACCCAGAGAACTTCTGTAAAAACCCTAGCCATCTAAACCTAAGTATTATCTTGCGGTATTAAAGGGAAACATCTAAAAACTTGTCGCCTATGAGTTCAAATCTCGACACACGAGCCATGGTAGTGATTACACAAACTTTCAGGGTTTTCAAAAACCAGACCGAAACACACAGTCGATTTATCTAGAGTCCCCACATTTCAATTAACACTCCAAACTGTGCTATTTTGCCAAAGCACTGTGAATTTTCCTGCAAAGTCATCATACCTATGAGTTGATAGGATAATATGACTTGGAGGACACTTATCACACCATAATGGTCTGTAGTAAAATCAAGCGAGCGATGGCTTAAGTGTGGTATTTGCATGATGGGAAATCAATGGATGGAAAACCTTTAGGTTACACAGATATCAAAACCCTAATTTCAATCATAGCATCAACACTGATTGACATTCTTCATAATGTTGTGATAGCCTAGAAAACTCATCATTTCAAAACATTGTTGAATGGTTACAATGCCCTAATCCTTCATCATCGAATATCACAATAATAAGGTTATTAAATAAAAATGTAATGGATGTAATTAGGATCAGGGTCGATATTATAATGACAAGAAAACAATTGATAATGTAACCAAACCCACATCAAAACTCTGAAAATCATCTTAGCCCCTTATGATAGACTTTAATACTGACTCACTTCGAAAATACAAAATTTGTAATAAGGATACGTGTATAATAATGTGGAACTTACGAAAATTATATTAAATACAATTTTATCCCTATGATTAACACGATGAAATAAATATTTTAGAAGTTAAAAAGCTTGTTAGACATACTATATGAATTGAACAGAAACAATTATCATACCATGTAACATCTTTCTTGGATTAATAGTAAAAAATCATTGATATAATAAATTCATTTGACCTTGAATATGCATGAGTCATAAATGGTGTGAAATTAGGAACTACTAACTTTCAGGATTATAATTTTCGAGATGATTGAAAGAAATGAGAGATTAAGACCAAGATATTCAAATTTGACATAAATTGATGTTAATCCCTATAAATCAATCAATCAATTAAGCTTCTATTGGGAGTACCTTTAGAATCAAAGATTCTGAGGGCACTCCTAGAATATCTATAGATGAGTTTTGATCGAGGTGGTAATATCGAATGTCGATAAAAAGATTACCTATTTGAAATTATTTGTGTTCAAAATGCTCCGAAGGGTGTTGCTTTCCAATAGGTCCCTGATTTCAGCACTATCTTCTATGACAAGGAGAAGAAGAGGATTGTCAAAAGAAATAAAAGAAAGATTGAAATAGGAGGACAATCAGGTAAGATGATAACTGATAAAACATTGGTGTGTGGCACAGATGTGGATCCAAGATTAAGAGCAAGATCTGGGGTGGCATTAACCCAAGCTATGAAAGATAATGTAGATAGACTGATGACAGATCTGGAGCAATGAAGAAAGAACATAGCTTAGTTAAAAAAACACTAAAGAAAGAAAGAGATGAAGGACATAAGCTGAAGAGAAAATTTGAGGACATGCAAAATGAAGTGAAGACTTCAAAGGCAGAGCTCCAAACTCAGCAGGCAAATAAGATGACTTTAGAAATTGCTGTAGAGAAAAATGCTCAGAATAGCTTGGCAGAATTACATAGACTGTAGTTAGAGCTTCAAGTGCTGAAAACTGAGAAGACTGACCTTCAAGTATCATACGAAATCTAATATCAAAGAAGGTCCAGCTGCAAAACAAGGTAATTGAGCTGGAATCATAAAAGGTTGCCATTGAAGAGAGAGGGAAATAATGTCAAATGCAGATAGCAGCTTTGGAGGGATAGAATGCTTCATTAACAACATCACTAAAATATGCTATGGAATATAAGATGGATGTCCAACCTTTGAAAGAATACGTTCTAGCCCAGAGGAAGAAAATCCACCATCTACAAGTATGCATTGAGGAAGAAAGGTGTAAGATTGTGCAAATAGATAGCATATTGGAGGAAATATTGGACACCACTTCATATTTTGGAGATAGATCTTAGGATATTTTGGATGTCCTAGTTGGAAGTATAGTGTGGATAGAAACCAATGAATAAACCCCTGCAGAGCTACCATCTAAAGATCAGCATATCTTAAAGCAGCATTATGACTTATTAGAGTTTCCAATAAATACTGTTGAGGAATTCAAGAAGACTGTGAAGAAAACAAGAGGAGCCTGTGCTGAGTACTGCAGAAGGGTGCTAGGCACATACAACGGATGCCAAGTTGATGTAGAACAAAGACTAGATGCAATATTGGAACATGAGCTGTTCATAGAACAACTACAGAGCAGGTACCAGGAAGATGATCAAAATATCCAACAAGTCAAGGATTTAGATGAGCAGATCCTGAAGAATGCAATGAATCATGCAACAGTCAGCATCCATTTACTTGAATATCAGCTATGCTTCAGTCCATCAAGAATAGAGGTGGTTAAGAATCAGGCTACAAAGTATGAGATCAACATCCATTTTCTTGAACCCTCGGTTTTTGAAAGCATAGAAACAGAGGCCCAGCCGTGGAAAAAGTTTATTAATGATCAAGCAGGGCCCTTTTCATAAAAGTGGTCTATTAAATTTGTTTAAATGTAATATATTGTATAATATATGAGCACTCACTATAGGACAAAACAAATTTGGAATTGGAACGTTGGGGAAGCCCAAAAGTCATTTTGGGGGCAGTAAATTTTTTTTCCTTTTTGTATAAGTAGAGGAGAGTTAGATAGAGAGAAGGGACTTTTTCCCAGATAGATTTGTGAGAATATGTTGTAAGAAGAACTATTTCCTTTTGCAATAAGAATTACAAGTTTCCTATTGGAGAAAGCTTGGTGGAATATTTCAAATGTTGTGCTATGGATTTGTTGAATGTGAACTATTTCATTTTTAGCTTTGTGTCCATTAACTATGAGATCGTTCTAACTCTTTGAACCTATGTTCTTGTTATGAATGCGCTCTAGTTTATTCTATGAAATTTCCACTATGAGTAATGAAGGCTTTTCATAAACAATAATTTATCTTGTTGTTCATTCTTCTATTAATGTTCATGTGTTTTGAAATAAGTAACAGCTATCTGTGATTTTTCTTAATGCATGCACATAAATACATTACTCATTGATAAATGATAATATTGCTCCCTAGGGATAGGTTAGATAGTTAGTTTTAGTTTCTTGTTGTGTGTGATTTAGAAGCGAGAGAGTTAAGACAAGAGGTAAGAACCTGCACATCACATTGTGACCGCTCCTCGTATTTCTCTATCAATCTGCATTCCTAGATAGGCACTTGCATATCATACTTAAATTCAAAAATCTAAAATATACAAGGTGGATCGGGTTGTAACCTGTAAAACCTTTATTTTGTTACTTGACCTACGGTAGCCGGACCGTAAACCGGATGGATTCCCCATACCAAACAGTAATGGGCTAGTTGGGAACGTTTACTGCAGAGAATCCCTAATTGTTGTTACCTGCAATTTGCTAGGCCTCAATATTTTTTGGCACTAGAAAGAGGGCAGCTAGTGCATGGCTAGCCAAGGAAACCCATTTTCTTGAAATTATTCCACTGGTAACAGTTCTGAGAGCAGTTTGTTTCCCAATCCAATTCTTGAAGAAAAGGGTAAAGAGCTTTTGTGTCCTGTCAATAACAAAGTAGTCAATTATATGAGAAGATTTACTAGGGCATATGCAAAGAAGATTGGAGGATTACCAATTATTCCTGTCTTACCCAAAAGAGAATATCGGAAGAAAGACCGCCCTATATTGGAAGACGCAGTGTTGGTTGAAGATTTTAAAGAACTAGTAGAAATAGCCTTATAGGAATTTGTTCAACCTCTGAATTAGTTGGACCTAGATACACCTTACTGTTCACCTGTTCATTCACCACCTCATTCTCCACCCAAAATCATGGCTAATGTAAATGCAAATCAGCCACCCAACTGATCAAATCCACCACTTGCTTGGAGGGATAGGTAACCATTAAACCTAACACCTCCTTTGCATGATTTTCCTCAAGCTTTTGAGAAAATGTTGCCTAAGTTTGTCCCAAGTGAAAATATTTTGGTAGATGATCATTTGAAAAGCCTTTACTTAGCTATAGAAGGACTACGGGCTGGAGAACATGAAGATGTAGTCTACATATTGTTTCCACATACCCTGAAAGGAGCAACAACTTCATGCTATTTTGCTCTGCCTGCACATTCAATCACATACTGGGACACATTTGAAATAATATTTAGGAGTAAATATGCTGTCCAGAAAACTCATGCAGCTCTAATGAAAGGGTTATGTGCTTTAAAGAAAGAAAGAAAAAAAAAGTGCATAGTTTCACTCAAAGGTTTGCTGCTTATCTTAAAAAAAATTCTACAGCAGATAAGCCCTTTGATAAAGTTATGATTGAATACTATACTTTAGCTCTAGGGCCTGAATTGGCCATGTTTTCCAAGATTTCAGTCAAGCGTACATTGTCAGAAACTTATGAAGAAGTTGAGAGAGTAGAAGTTGAAAAAGAGAGCACAGAAGATTATCCTGAGCAGTCGGGAGAAAAAACTTTTGGTAAAAAATATTTATTACTGACTAAGCCTAAGGATGAGCAATCACATGACTTTGAAGGAATGTTGAAAATGATATAGAAGCTATCTAACAGAGTGATAGACTTCGAAAAAAAAAAGGAGGCTCTTAAAGAATACAATCCTTACTATAAAAGGAGAGAAGACAACAATCAATCTAAACCTCCTCCACACAGTCCTGCGTCAATGAATTCAACTGAGGTAGGTATGGATAATTTTTGCACCTTTCATCAGCAACCTCATTCTAAAAAAAATTGCCCTCAATGGATCAATTCGATGACATTAGTAATGAATCAACTATTGGACTCTAAACTAATAGAAACTGATAATGAGGAAGAAAAAAATAATCAACCCATAGAAAAATAAGAAGAGGATGCTTTGGTTTGATGGGACCATGTCTCACTTTTTGATACAGAAGAGGAAGGTTCACTAAAATAGGAAGAAACATCATAAACAAATGTGACAACAAGAATTCAAGGTTTGTTAAATAAAGACAATTTGATACTTCCGAAGATTAAGAAATTTCAGGAGAATATGAAGAAAATTCAGAAGAACAACACAGATGATAAAATACCTGAATTTACCATTACCAGTCAAGATTCGAAACAATTCAACATGACTGTTAATCCTATTGAAGACAAAGTTGATAATGTCAAGGAAAGTCTTAAAGCACCTGAGATGGGGTACGATATTGTGGAGGACATTAAAAGGGCTAAGGAAAATATTGTGTTATTTAAAATGTGTAATGTACCTCAACATAAAGAAATTTTTTTAAAAGCACTTGAAGTACCAGAGGAAGAGCTTCCCACTAACAACCAACCTGTAGAAGAAATTGTCAAAGCAAGTGTGGGAGGTAAGGCTAGGTTTAAAACCCCAGCATTCCTCCTGACTTTTGAGATTTAAACCATAATGTGCACAATTGTTTAGTGGAATTATGGTCAGCAGTCAATGTTATGCAACTTTCAGTCTACAGGAAGATCAATGGACAACCTAAACCAACTACCTGGCAGGTTACTCAGCTAGACAGGACCAATGTGAAAGTAGTCGGGGAAATGGAAGATGTTCTAATTAGCTTATCTGCAAATGAAAAGATGTGTCAGTACATTGATATTGTAGTAGCAGACATACCTGATGTTTATGGACTTGTTTTGAATCAATATTGTTCAGCAAGGATAAATGGGTANGGGAAGTCCAAATCAGATAAAAATATTAAGAGAGCCCCACATGAAGCACAATGTTACTCAATTGGAAGAAAAAAATGAACCAGTGAATTCTGTGTTGGGAAGTTATCTAATTGAGCTAGAACCGGGAAAATACCAAGCAGAAGAAGCTAGCAGTACATCAGACACCCAGCCCAATCTCCTTTGATTTTCACGGGTTGATGATATTGATTGTAAAATAGTAGACTTAGTTTCATATGTAGTTTTTAATTCAAGTCCACTAGAATTAGATAATGGGTAGGTCTTTTTCATTTTGTAGTCAAGCCTATCCCCTTAACTTACAAGTTGCCAGATTTATAGGGGTGGGCAGAGGACTGACCAGTTAGTGGTTTAGTTCTCAAACTTTATTTTTCTTGGTTTTTATTTCTTGATTATTTTGTACATAAATAAACTGATTTGGTTGTTTATTTTTGGTTTATTTTATTTCTATTTGTTTTTAGTTAGATTTTGATTGATTTCAATAAAAGAAGCAAACTTTTGGTTGCATGGAGAGCATCAAAATTCTATATTAACTAAAATCATTGATTATAAGACTGTGTATTATTGATTTATCTGAAAGAAGTATTTTAGTTAAGCAGTTTTCCTAAATGGATATGAACACATTGAAGTCCTCCTTAATCCATGTAAAATAAATCAGGATCAAAAGGTCCGGAACACTATTTCGAGGCTCCATCCATCTCACATTTAAAAATGTTTTAGGGGGTGACAGCAAAAGACCCATGGAAAGAAAGCAGGGTAAACACTATATTATATATAAATGATCCCATGCCAAGAATTGAAAGCCAAAAGGAAAATAAGAGTCAAAAAACTCTTAAGAAAGCAATATGTATATAAAAAAAGTACTAAACCATATGAGTACAAAATTGCCAAAGTTATTCTCCGTCTGTGAGCTGAAAATTAAATACATCTCTCACACAAAAGGACACTATGGCTAGAGTAGCCTGAATAAAAAAATTCAAAAACAAAGGCATGCAGGAGGACTCAGAAAGGACAAAAAAGTCCAAAAAGCACAAAAGTGCAAAAAGGCATGGGAATGAGGAACAAATGAATATTTTTGTTTACCATATGTTACAATCCTCTGGTGTCCAAGCTGGAAGCTACCCGAAGATAGAGGTAAAAAATGAAACTCATAATCTTGGCCTTAAAAGAGTTATCTAGACTTTTAAATCTTGGTTCCCGTTATTCCTAAACTGGACCATCATTAATGATTAAAGTACATATGTGCCATTTGGGAAATCCAGACATCTAGAAGAATTCAACATGTTGGTTTTATTGTCAAACTGTCTATTACTTAAGGAAGAAATTGTCCAGAGATCTGGGTTCACCAGGTAGTCGCCAATTGTTGCAGCTGCAACTTTTTCCCAAATTTAAAAAAAAATTTGGACCCTCCTTTAAATTTTATCTTGATTGGATTTATTTGGTTTCTTGAACCCTGTTTTTTCCCTCTACTATAAATTTGGATTGTTTGGAGTTGAATTGAGGTCAACTGTTTTCCTTCTTTTTGGAAAGCTGCTTTTTGTCTGCTAATGCTTTTGACTGTGAAACTTGAAGTTCTTGGTTTGTGGATGATTTCCTTTATCGCTGTCGGAGGTCAATGGAACAATGAGTTGGGGTGGTAGTTCTTTACGCAGCTGCCATTGCGGAGGGTAAGTAATGAACGTCCTGATGGACAGTTCTTGTTTTCGCCGATGGGCGTTTATCTCTTTTATTTTACTGTCGGCATTTTTTGTTTTATCACTGTAGGAGCATTAGTTTTCTAAGTCACCTCCATTTCGGAGGGAAGATGGCAAACATTCCGATGGATTAGTTCTTATCCTTACCGATTTCATGGTTTATTGCTTTCCATTATTTTTTTTTATTGTCGCTATCGGAACGGTTTATGACTTTGATCGGAAGCCATAGTCTGATTTTTTTTTTCCATTGCGACTCCTTAGTAAACTAACCATTCAACATATAGTTGTTCCATTCGCCGATGGTTTTTTCATATTTTCACCGATGCCTGGGTTTATTGATCAAACCTTTTAATTTTCGACGTTTTTGTTTTTGCTATCGGAGAGGTGTTGATGATTGATCGGAGGGCTAGTCGTTTGTGTTGCCGACACGGCGGCAGCATTATGCTTTAACTCGCTGATCCGTAGTTCTTAGTTCTTCCGATCGTCGACGTTTTCATTTGATCTTGGAAGCCGTAGTCTGATTGTCTTCCACCATTGTGGCTGTGTAGTACACTACCTCTCTGACGTTTAGTTGGTTTATCTGCCGATGCATTAGTTATTCCTCTGAGCCTCTGATCACCGATGTTTTTAGTTGGTCGCAAATCCCATAGTTTTTTCTTCACCCATTGTTGTGGCTACTTAGTGAACAAATCGTCCGATGCTATAGTGGTTTCAATCGCTGATTGTGGTTTTTCCCACTGTCTTTTTCACCGAAAGGTATATATATATTGGTGTAGGGTATTTGTTTATTATTATCCTGGTTAAAAACTCACATTTTCTCTATCCCTGTCGAGTTGAACTGTACCAACGTGCTTAGCTACCAGGATTTCATTCATTTGGGAGTGCTGCCGTGGAAGTTTCAGACCTTCCCGTCGACTGCACAGCTTGCTTTTGAGGTAGGCCAACCATGGTTTCTCCTTCCTTTTGATTTTATTTGTCATTTTGGGAACTAGGGTCTTCCCCTGGCTAGGTTTTCCTACCATTGTGTAGTTAGCCATCAAAAATAACTTTGATCCTTGCAGCATGAGGAATCAATTAGCTTGACAATTTTGGTGAAGGGGTTTTTCTTGAGCCTTTTTTTGAGCTGTTATGCAAGCTCAATTTCGGTTCGAAGGTTTGGGTAGTTGGTGTAGAAAACAATTACACTATCTGCAAATACTTTTGTGGGATTGTTTATGGCTATCCGTGAAGTTTTCATTTTTCATAGCCGCTTACCCTAGTTTCAAGGAACAGCGAGGGGTTTTCATCATTTTGGTCGAACTGGGATTTCTGCATTTTAATTACAATTGATTAATGTGGTTCTTGTGTTTGAGGATTTAGAAGTTTTTAATTGCAGTCTGATTTTAATGATAGGTTCTCTATCGGGGTTATGTTTTAGTTGCAGACAGACTTAGAGAATTTTAAACCCACCTACAAAAGTTCCTTTTCTTTGTCATTTTCTTTCACGCATTAGCGTTTTGTATAGTTACTTGTGAAAATGCATATGGATGAGGTAAATAGTTTTATACATTTATCCTTCATTTTTAACACTAGCTAGAAGCTCCAATAGTCTAAGAACATACTGTGTTTCCTGCCAGGGTAACCATTGCAAAGGAGATATGTTTAAAAGACAAAAGAAGAAGGCTCCTGTTGCAGAGGGGGAACTAGATGTGGAAATAATTATCAAGGGGGAATAAATCTACGAAGATAGAAGAGCCACCACTGGAGTAGAGCCATATTACAAGTGGGGTGAAATATACCAGATGATTGCAAATCAAAATGTGCCTCATGCAAGGTTCGAAGAATTGACTATATATGCAAACATCAAGAAATCTGCTCTTATGAAAGTAGCCACAAGACTTGAGTTGTTCACATGCTCAGAGGTGATCAGTTGGATTCTACCTAAAATAGATGTGACCACGATGATATTAGAAAATACTTCTAAATAGGGATATGCTACATACAATCTTACTTATGTCTCACTGGCATATCACTTGCCTCCTGCTCAAGTATACTTAACTGAAAGTTGGTTGAAAGAGATAAATTTGGACCTGTTTGAAACAGTCAAAAGGATGATGATACCTGGGAAAAATTTTCGAACCAAGACATCATGGGAATATGAAACAACCACTCTCTGGACCCCTTATAGATTCATAGCGCTTATGCTGAATATATTTTTTGGGAGAGCTCATGGAAAAAGATCCAAATTGGGATGGATACTAATTATTTTCCATGTGGCCACTCAGGGGACCATATTCAACTGGGAAAACATAGTGTCCAATAGCCTCTCAGCCTACATATCTTCAGCTTTGGGAGGGGTGTCACAGAAAAATTTAGAATTCTACATGAGCTCTATCTTAGTGGACTGTATATTATTTACCCAGTCATTTCCATCCTTCAGGTGTAATTGGGACAGGGACAGGACCCCTGTATACACTGCATACAAACTATTTTGGGCACACAAATATTATAGACACTACAAAGAGATATGTGAACATTTCACTATGCCTTTGTACACTTTAATCTTCTTGACAGAATGCAACTACATGTCTGAGGAGGCATTCAAAGTCATTGAAGAACATGGGAGTTACTACTTGACTAAATAGGGAATGTACACCAGAATGTATGGTGGCTCTAGGGCACCTTCTGTACTCCCTAAATATGCCACTGATTATGTGGTACATAAAGAAGAAGTTAGGTAGGTATATCTTGATGGTGTAGGAAGCTTCTTGTTTGAACATAAGAAGGAATCCTATCATGCCATACCTTTCTAGTTAGGGAGTTATAAGTTTACAAAGTTTAAACAAGCTGCTGAATTCGTACAGTAGCTGGAGCACTTTTGTTTTGGTGAGATGAACTTCCATAGGAACGAATCCCAAAATAAGGTTGCAGAGCATTGCAAGTAATCAAATGCTCATTTTGAATACAAAAATTTCTGGGACAAGGATGAATAAATATTCAGAAATGCAAAGAATATGACTGCATTGAAGAAGATATTTAAACAAAAGATCACCATTGTGGGTGGTAAGGGCAAAACCGCATAGAAGAAAGCTGAAGAAGAAGAATAAAAAAGGAGGGAAGAGGATGCTAGGAGGCTAGCACAAGAGGTAGAGAGTTGGATAAAGAATGAAGAAGAAGGAACAAAGAAAGTTGCAGAGGAAGCAACAAAGAGGGAAGATGAAGAAATAAAGAAGAAGGAAGATGCAGAGATAAAGAAAAAACAAAAAGAAAGCGAGGGTCGGAGGTTAACAGGATTGCAGACAGACCAGCAAAATACTGACCCAATAGATACACATGAAGCACATGATAATATAGATAAATGGCATGGAAAAGATAATCCTGAACCTCAGGAGCCTGCTGCAACTTTTGGCAACACTCAAGAACAAGTTGTTTTTTCTGGATTGAATTTGATACCTTTTATGCAGAAAGAAGGAGAAGAGGTCCCCGATTGCAGCACTAGATTCTATGAAAAGGAGAAGAAGAGGATTGTCGAAAGAACTAAAAGAAATATTGAAATATGAGGACAATCAGGTAAGATGATAACTGATAAAAATTTGGTGTATGGCACAGATGCGGATCTGAGATTGACACCAAGAGCTGGGGTGGCACTAACCCAAGCTACGGAAGTTAATGTAGATAGACTGATGATGGATCTAGAGCAATCAAGAAAGAATGCAGCTTAGTTAAAAGAAATACTGAAGAAAGAAAGAGATGAAGGCCACAAGCTGAAGAGAAAAATTGAGGACATGCAAAATGAAGTGAAGACTTCAAAGGCAGAGCTCCATACTCTGCAGGCAAATAAGACGACTTTAGAAATTGTTGTAGAGAAAAATGGTCAGAACAACTTGGAAGCTTCAAGTGCTGAAGACTACAGTTAGAGCTTTAAGTGCTGAAAACTGAGAAGACTGACCTTCAAGTATCATACGAGACTCTAAGTTCAGAGAAGGTCCAGCTATAAAACAAGGTAATTGAGCGGGAATCAGAAAAGGTTGCCACTGAAGAGAGAGGGAAACAATGTCAAATGCAGATAGCAGCTTTGGAGGGATAGAATGCTTCATTAACAACATCACTGAAAGATGCTATGGAATAGAAGATGGATTTCTAACCTTTGAAAGAATATGTTCTAGAATAGAGGAAGAAAATCCACCATCTACAAGTATGCATTGAGGAAGAAAGGTGTAAGATTTTGCAAATAGATAGTAGATTGGAAGAAATATTGGACACCACTTCATATTTTTTAGATAGATCTCAGGATATTTTGGAGGTCCTAGCTAGAAGGATAGTTTGGATAGAATGAAGAAACCCCTGCAGAGCTACCAACTAAAGATCGACATAGCTTAAAACAGGATTACGATTATGAGAGTTTGCAATAAATACTATGGAGGAATTCAAGAAGACTGTGAAGAAAACGAGAGGAGCCTGTGCTGAGTACTACAAAAGGGTGTTGGGCACATACAACAAATTCCAAGTTGCTGTAGAACAAAGATTGGATGCAATACCAGAACAACTACAAAGTAGGTACCAGGAAGATGAGTAGAAGATCCAACAAGTCAAGGATATAGATGAGCAGATCCTGAAGAATGCAGTGACTCATGTAGTAGTTAGCATCCATTTACTTGAAGATCAGCTATTCTTGAGTCTAGCAAGAATAGAGGTGGTGAAGAATTAGGTTGCAAAGTATGAGATCAACATCTGTTTTCTTGAACCCTTAGATTTTGAAAGCAAAGCAGCAGAGGTCCAGGCGTGGAAAAAGTTTATTAATGATCAAGCGGGGCCCTTTTCATAAAAGTGATCTATTAAATTTGTTTAAATGTAATATATTGTATAATGTATGAGCACTCACTACAGGACAAAAAAAATTGGAATTGAAACGTTGGGGAAGCCCAAAAGTCATTTTGGGGCCAGTCCAAAAGTTTTGCCTTTTTGTATAAGTATAGAAGAGTTAGATAGAGAGAAGGGACTTTTTGCTAGATAGATTTGTGAGAATATGTTGTAAGAAGAACTACTTACTTTTACAATAATAATTACAATTTTCCTGTTGGAGAAAGCTTGGTGGAAGGTTTCAAATGTTGTGCTATCGATTTGTTGAATGTGAACTATTTCGTTTTCATCTTTGTGTCCATTAACTGTGAGATCATTATAACACTTTGAACCTATGTTCTTGTTATGAATGTGCTCTAGTTTATTCTATGAAATTTCCACTATGAGTAATGAAGGTTTTTCATAAACAATAAGATATCTAGTTGTTCATTTTTTTATTAATGTTCATGTGTTTTGAGATAAGTAACAACTATCTGTGATTTTTATTAATGCATGCGCATAAATACATTACTCATTGATAAATGATAATCTTGCTCCATAGGGATAATTTAGATAGTTAGTTTTATTTTCTTGCTGTGTGTGATTTAGATGCGAGAGAGTTAAGACGAGAGGTAAGAACCTGCGCATCACATTGTGACTACTCCTTGTATTTCTCTATCAATCTGCATTCTTAGATAGGCACTTGCATATCATGCTTAAATTCAAAAAACTAAAATATACATGGTGGACTGGGCCATAACTGGTAAAACCTTTATTTTTTTACTTGACCTACAGTATCCGGACTGTAAACCGGACGGATTCCCCATACCAAATAGTAACGGGCTAGTTAGGAACGTTTACTGGGGAGAATCCCTAACTGTTGTTACCTACGATTTTCCAGGACTCAACAGGAATTTGCACCAATTCCAAATTACAAGGTTTTGCAACAAGTTACTTGGATGACTATGTCATAGCGTGATACTTAGTGATTTGAATTGTAGCATTCCTTGCAACACCATTGTTTTCTGCTGAATTTTCCAAGTATTATTCACTACATTATTTGCTACAACCAATTTGTTTGCGCACACTTCTATACAAACCATCATTTTTGTGTGTGCCCATACAAGAGAAACAAATTTGGAACTTATCCCTTACACAAATCCAAATCCTTGAGATTTAGTCAACCTTTGAACTTATTCTGGAATAGAATTTTTTTCTTAAGATTTGTTGATCCTGGATAATTAACCTCCTCAAGAAAATGTCTTTTCATTTTTCTCCAAGCTGTTCCGCTTGTTAAATTACATAATTTCCCTTTAAACTTGATTTTGTAAATTTGCATAGTTCTTTAGTTGGTTGGGAATCGTTTGCGTTATAAAAGTGTCTTCTTCTAGTGTCACACCAACATTAGCAACACATTCTTTAGGGAGTCTGCACAATAGTATCATATTCATTTCCATCCAGTATTGATGCATTGCAAATCTATCGATGGTTTGCATTGAACATTGGATGGATCCCTAAACATGATGGAAAATCCAAGTTAAATGCATGCTGACCAATTTGGGTGATGATTATATAAGAGCCATATCTTAGTGGTTTGATCCTTTTGAGCTTCTTTGAAGCAAAATTTTAAAGATACAATTTCTCTCTTCTACTGAAATGGTGATTTTTTGTCATTCTTTTTTTTACTCTTTTGCAAAGCTTCGAAATCTTGACATGTTTTTTCTTATGTAGTCCATAAGGTCCATGTAAAACAATTTTCTTTGTCATTGTTGGCTTAGAGATGGTACCCAAAATGGAGAATAAATCCTCGAGCAGAGATCCAAGACACATTTCAAAAGGTGCATTACTTGTTGCATTATGTACAATACAAAAATAATCATATTGCATACATGAGATATCTATAACCCAAGTTTTTGGATGACAATTATTACAAATACACAACAAATGAACACTATTGTGATTTAATGTATTTTATCCATCTATTAATGGATGGAAGGTAGTTCTCCTTTTAATTTTAGTTTCTATCAATCCTCATAATAACTGCTAGAAGTAAATTGAGAATATAATGTCACGGCTAGATATTATTAATGATGGTAGACCAAGTTGCACCTAGAATTGTCAATAAAACATTGAATATGAAAATGGAATTCTTGTATAGTAATCAGGACAAACAAATGAGAAGAATGAGGATAGGGAAGGCATGCACGCCCCCTCTATTGGTAAAAATTCCTAGCCATTTAATATGGTATATTCCAAGAGGAGTACAACCAATTTGGTTGATGGGAAAACACCAAACATCTGTCCAAATGCTTAGAAAAAGGCACACAATACAACATAATTCACAATTCAGTAGTTGGGAGGGTGTATGACCTTGGAGAGAGACAAAAAATGACTAGGAGAAGTCTCTTCATTCAACATACCAAGAAACATTTCATATCCAATTTGGAAACCACCTAAATCAGTGCAAAGGATTCAGAATTGAAGTAATTGATATGTGGGATTAGATGGGTATCCAACGGTAGGGGTTAACTAGTTGTTGGTAACTCTAATAGCCAAACAAAACTAGAATATGCAGTAAATATTAATGCCAATGTAGCATTATGTTTCCTTACATGTCCATACTCAAATCTATATTAACATATACAATAAATATCTATGGGAATATAACCTAAATAAATCATGTGTATAAGTTCTAAATTCTAAAGTTATTCCATTTGGGTGATCGTTTATGTGCACATATTCGAATAGGGCAGATGTCTAGTTTGGACTATTGTGAATTAATATAACAGTTATGGATTTGTATAGCAGTGCAAAGTATTATTGAATTAGAATTTTTATTTTTATATATCGATATAATTGAAGAATAAAACTTGAAAATACACACAGACTATGCCAAGGTATAGATATTGAAGCAAGAGAACATGTGCAAGAACAAAGATGAATCAGACCAACTGAATACCCATAGAGTGAGTTGTCATGTCGTAGAACAATAGACAAAATTTTGTAGATCCATATTTTAAACCAATTCCCCTTTAAACACTCTCCTTGAAGGGAGGATTATCTAAAGAGGTTAGAATGACATCACCATCGAATATATAAAGGAGAGACCCGCTGGTGGAAAAGGGTTAGAAAATCCTTATCATTTTTTACTAGAAGTTATAGATGCAAAAATATTAGAAAAATGACATTTGAGAGCAATAACAATAAACAACAAACAAGATGCAAATATTAAAACACATCACAAGAGAGACACAGAGATAACGTGGTTCACCCAAGATGGGCTACGTCGACATAGAAATAGTCAATCCTTTATTACTATACCATCCGGCAAAATGAAGGGATACAACCTGCAACAAATCCACTGCACTACCTCTTCACTCTCTCACACAATCCAAAGATATTGTTTTATAATGCTACAATACAATACACAACTATATTACAATGATTTCCTTTTATAAGGGAATTACCATGGAAAAATTCCACAGGTCACCCAATACCATGGGACTGTAAACTGTTGTCCAAAAAACATCTCAAAAATTTCTTTCATGGGGTTCTCCCCTGAACCCCCATGTGGGAACGATATCCCCTGCACCCCCCTGTTGGGATGAGTGTACAGTAAAAATTGGGTACAAATATGATTGAATAATAAAATCTATGAATCTAGAATATCAGGATCCATAACCAATAATCTCCCACTTGGAGATTGATCACAGAAATTCCACCATTTCTGCACTTTATGAACTATGCTTTGAACCTTGGACCTAGAAAATTTCTCATCTTCACCTTCATGCTTGAAGGACAACAGAAACTCATAAAGAACTCAATTTCTCTCTGGTTACTACCTTTGTCAACATTTCTGTAGGATTCTGACTAGTATGTATCTTTTCCAACTTTAATAGTTCATCTTCCATAACATATCTTATGAAATGGTACTTGAGATGTATATGTTTAGTCTTCAAATTAAAATTTGAGTTATTTTCAAGATGAATGACACTCTGGTTGTCACTGTCTAACATGTTATTATCCTTCTTCTTAAGCAATTCCTCCATGAACCTCTACAACCAAATCATCGCTTTACTAGTCTTTGTTGCAACAACATACTCTACTTCTGTTGTTGATGGTGAAACAACCTTTTGTCGTTTTGAAATCCAACTTATTTTTGTTCCACCTACAATAAAAACATACCCTTAAGTTTTCCTCCTATCGTCTTTATCACTAGCCATATTTGCGTCAACATATCCTCGTAAAACAATGTTTGAAGCTCCAAAACATAATGCATGAGAAGTGGTACCTCTCAAATACTTGAGAATCCACTATATTGTCGTCCAATTCTCTTTACTTGGATTGTTCATATACATGCTCACAACTCCCATTGCATGTGTTATATATGGTATTGTGCACACCATGGCATACATCAAGTTTCCAACTGCTGATGAATAGGGAACCTTGGACATTTATTCTATCACTTTTGGTTTCTTGGGACACATATCCTTACTTAGTTTGAAATGGTTGGCCAAAGGTGTACTAACTAGTTTTTCATTCTTCATTCTAAACCTCTCCAACACCTTTTCTATGCACTCACCTTGAGACAATGTCAATTTGCGATTTTTCCTATCTCTTGTTATTCTCATACCAAGGATTTGCTTTGCAGCACTCAAATCCTTCATCAAAGATGATTTAGCTAGTTTCCTTTTGAGAACATTTATATCCTATATGTTAGACCCGTGAAAACAGGCATGTCATCCACATACAATAATAATATAATATATCTTCCATTATCTAGAATCTTGAAATAAACACAATGGTCAAAATGGAATCTACTATATAACCCTGTTATACCATAAACTTATCAAATTTTAAATACCAATGCATTGGAGCTTTCTTTAGGCCATACAAGCTCTTCTTCAACATGCAAACCAAATTCTCCTTCCCTTTCACCTCATACCCTTGTGGCTGCTACATATAAATCTCTTCCTCCAAATCCCCATGGAGAAAGGTTGTTTTTACATCTAATTGTTCAAGATACAAATATTCTACTGCCACTGGACTTAAAATAGTCCTAATTGAAGTCATTTTAACAGCAAGAGAGAATATTTCATCAAATTCTATACCTTTCATTTATGCAAACCCCTTTACAACAAGTATATCCTTGTACTGCCTCTTGCCTCCATTTTCTTCCTTCAACCTGAAAACCAATTTCTTCTGTAATTTTATTTTTCTTGCAGGAAACTCAACCCAATCCCAGGTCTGGTTTCTTACCAATGAGTGTGTCTTTTCATTCATGCCTTGCTCCCACTTCTTTCTAGTTTCTACATGCATTGTCTCTTCATAACATTCTGGTTAACCAGAATCAGTCATCAATAAATAATATAGTGAAGGAGAGAATCGTTCAAGGGATCTACTTAAGCTGGAATATCTTCTTACATTTGCAGGAGTTTGGGATACACGTTGTTTCTCTTGATTGTTTGGTTCCTTTGGGACTTCATTTTATTTTATTTCATCAAGCACTGTGTACTTTGTGTTTTCCTTCTCTTTCTTTTCATACATCTGATCTTTGTACATAACCTTTTCATTGAATACTACATCTCTACTCCTAATGATTTTTTGATTTTCATAATCTCATAAGCGATAGCCAAAATCATTAACCTCATATCCAATAAAGGTACATTTCTTTCTAGCCTCAATATTTTTTCTATTTTATTTATCAATATGGACAAATGCTTCACAACCAAAATTTCTCATAAATGAGTCGCTTACCTTTTTACATGTCCATGCCTCCTCTAGAATTCCACCATCCAAAGTGCTTGAAGGCCCATTATTTATTAAACAAACAATAGTAGCTACAATATCATCCCAAAAATGTAAGGGAAACCATGCATGCAATATCATACACCTTGCATGCTCCATGATCGTTCTATTCATCCTTTCTGAGACACCATTTTCTTATGGTGTTCCTAGGACTGTCTTCTCTCTATAGATCCCATGGTATGAACAATAACTATCAAACTCTTTGCTACAATATTCAGCTCCATTATCATATATGAGACATTTCAACCTTTTTCCTGTCTCATTCTCAACCAAAGTTTTCCACTTCTTAAAAGTAGCAAACACACCATATTTATGTCTAATGCAATAAACCCAATTTTTTCTAGTTGCATAATCAATAAACGTAACATAATAATGAGATACACCAACATATTATACCTTATTCGGTCCCCATACATTTGTATGCACAAGCTCTAACTTTTCACTCTTCTTTAGTTTCCCAACCCTGATAAATCTAACTCTCTTTTGTTTTTCGTAAACACAATTCTCACATAATTCCAAACTTACATGATTTAGATCTAGAAGCAATTTCCTCGAGTGAAGAATATGCATCCCCTTTTTACTCATGTGGCAAATCCTATGATACCACAATGTTGCACATATTTCTATGGAAACTACAAAGACAGAATAATCAGTATTATGAGGAAATAAATACAACGTACCTATCTTATCTCCTTTTATTATTACCAATGCTTCTTTAGTGATATTCCACCACATTTTTCGAAATGTAGACAAACAACCACTATCTCCCAACTACTCTGTTGAGATCAGATTTCTTTTCATAGTAGGAATATGCCTTACATCTTTTAGCATCCATTCATTCCCATTATTTAACTTAATTCGTACCTTACCCATTCCAACAATTTTACATGGTTCATCATCCCCTAATAAAACATGTCCAAAATCAGTTGGAACATAATCATGAAATAATTTCCTATGGGGTGTAGCATGACATGAATCCCCTAAATGTACTACCCAGTAATCACTAGTATTGTCTAATCCAAGAATCAAAGCATCTTGTAACAGATCGCCTGCTACATTTTCTTCCTGATTAGTCTCTTGCTTCCCATCACCTTTCTTCTTTGGAGATCTGTAGTCTTTCTTCATATGTCCTCTTTTAGCATAGTTCCAACACTCTATATTTCCCTATCTAGAATTGGATCTTCCCTTTCTAGACTTGTTGCGATTACTTGGGCTCCTTCCTCTCTACCTTTATCTTCCCCTACTCTCCATGGTTAATGCATTACCTGATGTCTCAGCTGTGCTTTTTCTTCACATTTCCTCGCTAAGAATAACACCAACGACATCATCAAATTTAAGAGTGTTTGAACCAGGGCCAGAGTTACTTACAACCATGACCAAGCCATTCTAGCTTTCTGGGAATGAGCACAGGGTTAGAAGAGCCCTAATCTCATCATCAAAGTTCACTTTTACAGAACTTAGCTAACTAGTAATTGTATTAAATTTATTTAAATGGTCAACAATAAATCCATCTTATAACATCTTCATATTAAATAAATGCTTCATTAAAAATACCCTGTTGGAATCCGAGGGTTTTTCATAGATCTTATCCAATGCACTCATCACACCTCTCGTTTTATTTTCTTTCGAAATATTGAAATCCACAAATGAATCTAGGCACAATCGTGTTTTTCCCAATACCTTTATATCAAGAAACTCTCATTCTTCGTCCTTCATAGTCACTGGTTGTTTTATTTTTCCACCAAATGGTGCGTATAGATCCTTCTCGTATAGATAGTCCTCCATTTGCATCTTCTATAACTGGTAGTTTTGGCCATTAAATTCCTCGACCCTAAACTTTCCTTCTTCTACCATTGCTCCCACTTGAAACAGGAACCCTTATTTCCTACGAGTTTACCAGCCAAATAGACATTTGGCTTTGATACCAATTGTTAGAAAAACTAGATAGCATAGCAATAACAATAAGCAATAAACAAGATGCAAATATTAAAACACATTACAAGAGTGGCATAGATATAACGTGGTTCACCCAATAAGAGCCACGCCCACACATAAATTGCCAATCATTTATTACTATACCATCCAACAAAATGAAGGGATACAACCTGCATCAACTCCATTGCACTTCCTCGTCACTCTCTCGCAGTCTCTCACACAATAACAGAGATTGTTTTACAATGCTTCAAATACAATATACAATCGTATTACAATGTTTTCCTTTTATTGAGTAATTACCGTGGGAAAATACCATGGGACTGTAGACTATTGGCCAACAAACATCCCAAAAAATTCTTTCAAGGGCTTCTTGCCTTAACCCTTGCGGGGAACAATTTCCCCTTGTACCCCCCTATTGGGATGAGTGTACAGTAAAATTGGGGTACAAACATGGTTGAACAATAACATCTATGAATCTGGAAGAGCAGGTTCCACAACCAACAAAAATACTCAATTTCCATGCAATCTAAGGCCTATTGGCCTCACTTGGAAAGGGACGGGTTCGACGTGTGTCGAGAGTACAAAGGTGCTATTTGTGCCCCCCCTAGGTCCTATTGAGCTTAATCTTTAGTAAAATGTTCAATAGAACCTGCTTTCTATAACCAACTTACTAATAATGGTGGAAGGGTAGTTTAGTCAATTGTTGAATTGCTTCTCATGAAACACATTTATCCTCGCCAATTTGACTAGGTTTACATGCTCAGGGTTGTTTTGGGGCAAGATCTTTTGGCTCGACTTGAAATTAGACTCATTTTGGAACTCCTCCTATCCAGACTTTCCTTCTTATGAAGCATTATTAAGTATGGTTTAGTAGAATGGATTGTTTATAGAGAAAGCGTGTAGACGCTGGGATTTTTATAAACTTTCCTACTATGAATAGACTATCTATGGTGCCAACCAATAATTCATAAAGTTTGACTTACTCCCGGAGATAGGGAAAAGTATTACCTTCCTATTTACTTCATATATGACCTAAATTACTCACCAATAGGAAGAACCAGATAAAAACTTAGAATATCTGTGTGTAAGATAGCCATCAAGCTATAACGCCCGATACACATGTCATCCAATTTTTCGTCCCATCCAATTGAACGTCATTATGGCATCTTGCAGGCCTTTTTCATTATGGGAATGTTATTGGAATAATATATATAAGGCTCGAAATTATCTTCTCTTTCCTTTTGGATCTTGCTGCGGGAGGGCAAAGAACCTACCGAAGCAAGGGGGTGTGGGTTTACATACTTGAAACCGATCTAGAAATTCAGCAATTCAAGGGAAAGGGCATTGGTTGAGAGTGATATTATTTAGAAATGTTGTGATGCTTTTTTTACTTTTTTTCAAATTTAATCCTTAACCCCAAAATTGTTTTAAAATCCTTGAAGAGGTCATTTTATGAAAATTC
The DNA here is from genome assembly GCA_001517045.1 of Pseudotsuga menziesii. NCBI lineage: Eukaryota > Viridiplantae > Streptophyta > Pinopsida > Pinales > Pinaceae > Pseudotsuga > Pseudotsuga menziesii. The sequence goes on along the minus strand of LPNX010663721.1, from coordinate 15,443 downwards.
TAATTGTTTTAAAATCCTTCAAATAGTATCAGGTCATTTTATGAAAATTCTAAGTGTTATTATTTCAAATAGAAAGACAAGTTTTTCTAGTTAACTAAGGGAGTGCAATTTCATTAAGCCCGTTTTTTTTTTGTGTGTGCGCATGCTCCACATGCCACATGATGTTGTTATGCAGTGTGAAACTTATAGTTAATCTATTCCATGCGATGTAATGGCGTGTTTAAGGAAATTATTATTCATTGGAGGATACATTCTTACTTTTCACATAACCGTACATCATATCCCCGCACTACAAACCATTACATCCCTGTATCATTACATGTCACACATGTTCTAGACCTCGTATACTCCTCCATTTCCTCATTTTGGTCAATATCCCAAGTAATTATATCCCAAAATGTAGGTGTGCCCAAAATTCACATTTGAAAGTCATTGGAGCCTCTTGTTTGACAATATCTTGCTCCTAACACAGACTTATCATGTTCCAAGATATGTGCTTACATAAAAATAATAATAATGATAATAATAATAATAATAAATAATAAATAATAAATAAATGATGAACATTTTTACAAAGAAAAGGTTTCTTTCTTCATACCTTCATACCGATTGCCAACTCAAATCTCAGTTTGGCAACCACCTTGCTTTTGTATCTTAAAAAAATTGTTCCCAAAAATTTAAGTTTTAGATTTTGACTTGTTTTTAAGGCAATAGTGGAAGGACTAGTGCTATAATCAAGCCATAGCCTTTAAGGAAATACTGGAAGGACTAGTGCTATAATCAAGCCATAGCCCTTACTATATTTTTACCCTCTAATGCTTATAAATTGATAAATGGTAGAATTAATAAAGGACATGTTAAACAAACAATGAATGTCAATTTTTTATTGTCTACCTAGCTGGTGAAAATACATATGATTGGGAAAGCGCTCACATTTATGTACATTTCAAGAGTGAGACGAGTAAGGAAAACCAAGTTGTAGTTGACATATACATTGGATTTTATTCATGCAAGTTTGAGAACAAGTGGGAAAGAGAGACCAACATTCTACAATGTATTGAGGTTGCATCTTAAAAGGGTTATTCCTTTTAAGAGAATCACTTATCGAGAGAATTCTTTCAATCTAGATAGTAAACGTAGAACACCCAAAGGGGGTTTAAATCAGTTTTAGACTTGTTGTTTATGAACTTGTTCACCTTGTCTCTGGAATTGATATATATTTTATTTGTTGGAGAGTTTTTTTATAAATTCTTGTTAAATGTATGTATAAGTGGGTGTATGCCAAGTGTTTGTATAAATGTGTGAACTGGAGTATTGAACAAAATATTATTATTGGACTAAACTAAAAAGCTAATTGATTTTATAAAATAAATTATTTTTTTGTAGTGAAAATGTAGTTCTATTATGGGTAAGTCTTTTAGGATTGGTTTATATAAGGTGAAACGCAATTTAATCATAATCAAATTGATGATTTTAATGGTAAAAATCCTTTAACCATTAATTAATCATTTGAAAATGTCGATTAATAATAGGTAAGACAAGAATAGATATGATTATGATGATCTAGATTCTTGTTTGAGTTGTAGAATACTTATTAACAAATGTGAAACAAAATGAATACAACAAGATGATATTATCCTTGATTCAATAAGAAGGAGATCCTTCATATGACAGAACTCGGAAATGATGACCATATGATGGATTTCTTTGTAGGTGTTTAACTCAATGTAATCGGGGTACTTATTGCATCTCTGTAATTTTACTTGGAAATTTTGGTATTTTTTTTAGTATATAACTATTGAACGTAGACATATTTCCCTCATACAAGAGATATGGCATAAGCTAATAAAATGTATGTGATTTTCCTATTGCAATTAACCTTTTCCTATGGTGCATTTTCCATGATGAATAAAGGAGGCCTTGAATTAGCACTATCTATTGATTAATATTCAATGAATATGCTAACCTCTCTAAATTCAATCGTATTTCCTACTAATTCAGTACGTCATAGTTTATACCCAGTAAATCCCTATCACATGTCATATTTTATCAAGACAAATTTGTAAACAACTTCATAATTTTACTGTTTCTTCATGGTTTAAAAAAATAACGATTTAGATTTTTTTATATCTTTACCCATTTCGATTTTTAAATCCCCTAAGGTTTCTTAATAAAGAAAACTATCTTTGATACCAAAATGTAAGACCCTCCCTTGGTGACTGTGCAAAATTTATAAATTAGAAAGCATTAGCAATAGTTATAACCAAAAAAACAAATAACTAGAAGAAAATTTAATATTCACAACATATTTATAATCATGGAATGGAATTATCAACAAATATTAATTACAAGAGGCCCAAATTTAAAAGTAGTATCTGTTACAAGGGAATTTCATCATCGCCATGATAGTGAACCATGTACCTCTAAACTTTCCATAATCCCTAAAGTAAATTTTCCAAAACTTACGTGGAATATGAGATTCATGAAGTTTTTCCCTTCAGACATCTTAATTAGCAACATTTTCGTATCTTGGTATGTGACAACATCTGACACTCTTCATTGTTGCAGGTTGTTTCCTAGCAACCCGAGAAATTTTCACAGGTTGATTTCATGTGTTAGCATGCTTCCAGTCAACCTAGGGTCAGATCTCTCATTCATCAATAAAGCCTGAAATATCGGCCCCATAGAGCAGGATCCCACTAGAAACACCTACAACGTAGATGCAATCTCACCCAAGATATCTATTGGGAACTGTCAAAACCAAGTTTCTGTTGTTATGTGGGGATTTTCAGTCTTACAATACTTCTTAAATCACTCAATCAAAACCAATAATTTATACTTCTTGTTCTTGCTTATTCATTCAAGATAATAGTCTAATTATCCATCGACACATATTGCAGTATTTAACATAAAATCCTTATCACAGATTCAATCTATTAGCAGTGCGACACACACACACACACACACACACACACACACATATGGGGGGGGGGGAGGTTTACTCATAAATAGACGTTGTGTGAAATATTCAAATTCACTAATTCACAACATACATGCACTCGACATAAACAGAATTATGAAATACACAAAGAGACAACATTTAATGTGGAAAACCATCCGGGAAAAAACCACAAGGGTGTTATTCATATAGAATGAGAAATAGGTTAGCACCTTTGTTTTGCACACTCAACTTGTAGACTCTTATTTAGATATATTTTACAATTCGTAGATATCTCTATCTTCTCATGCTCTTTGGTTTTGGGTCTATGTATTTCTCCTCTTCTTCTCTCAACTGTCGATCCACACACAACCTAGATCAATTGTTGAGCTAAGAAACTTTCTTCTCTCTCAACCTAGACCGAAATTAATCACGATGAACAACCCGACAATCAACAACTCGATAACCAACAACCCAATAACCAACTCTCACACACCATTTGAGTTCTCGATTTTATAATATTTTACATGTCTTAATCAACCGACTCTTTTCTATTAACTGACAGGCTTTCATTTCTATTTTTGTACATTCTGTTACAACTAAAAATAGGTAATATCATCCCAAAATACAATTGTGTTGTATTACCAAAGGCATGATTTATTCTAACTAACTCCTTACCTACGATCAATCGAAATATCCTTTTCAACTGCTCTATTTATATTATGTCACAGTTCTTTTGTCGTGGCTCTTCTTCCATTTCGTCATAGCTTCCCTTCCTTCATATTTATTCTTCCTTCCCATATCTTCTTCCATTGCGTCATTTCTTTCGTCATAGCTTCCCTTCCTTCATAGCTCTTCTTCGTTTGCAGCTTCATTTTTCTCTTGCGACCATAATCTTTATCTTCACAAGCAGAATTCTGGTTGAATTCTACCTAAATCTTCCTAGGGCCAACAACCCCCCAACACTCACCAGTGGTTTGTCCCGAGCCACAATAGTATGGAACCTCTATTATTGTGACCTTGCTTTGAAAATCCTGAACAATTTTCACTACCTCTTTAGTCTCCTGTCGCACTTATGCTTCTATCTTCTTCAAATTTTCCAAAAATTTGGAACTGATGTGTTCCTAAGTTGTAAGTCATGTTGAATCCAATGTTTGTCACACCTTTTCATGTAGAGGATGAATGATCCATGTAACCTTATTTTCCTTTGCTTGTAACTATGTGACTCTATCATTTCTCTTTTGCTGCTTTGTTCACAGTTTTGCAACGTGTTGCTGTATATTCTTCATATCAGCCACCTTAGCCATTTTCTCTACTAATGGCAGCTTCTTTACTTCATTCTGTAGCTAATTCACCTCTGCTTTGGCAGTGCACTACTCCTCTGTTAATTTTTCTAAATCTTCATCATCGATCAAATATTCCCACATATAAGAAACTTTCTCAAGTTCCTTGGCACATAGCGCCTCCACCCGTTCTATTCTTGTTGTAGTCTCAATTGTTGCTTTCTTCTTTCTTCCAGTACCTATAAAGATGTATTGGGCTTCACTAGTAATTCCAACTCCATGACTCTCTTGCAGAGTTTTTCTGCAATTTTTCCAATTCGAAAGACTTTGGCTTCTGCAAACAACTCATGTGTGATTCCTTCATCATTAAAACTACTATAAGTGAGAGTAACAACCATGTCGAGCCGATGCCCATCCTTCTCCCAGGTCTTGGATTTTTGCTATGTTTGCTGAATTTCTTTCTTTATCTTACTAACATATTTGTGTGAAGATTTTACCTGATTAACTAACGTACATTCTTGAATATTCATTTCTCTGACTCCAACATTATTAATGGAATGTACTCATATACCTTGGCATTGAATAGAAATCTATGGTGACATGGCCCAACTCTTTTACCATGGTATTAATCTATGTTGTCCCCAAGTTGATTGCTTGACCCAGCACTGAAACCCTTATTGGTGGAGTTGGCATCAATGTATCGCTAGGTCTCTCCTTAGATGGGCCAGCTATGTCCTACAACTCAGGAAATTGCGGCATGTAGTCGACTACCACTCAAAATTATTTTACTGCTTTACAAAGTGTCTACAGCAAATATAAAATTCTACTTGTTAATTCTATCTAATGCTTATCTATTTTTTGTAGATTGCATTGGTGAGTTCTTACATTGCTTTCATCAGAAGTGTGTAATCATGATTTCTAAGGCTGACAATTCCAGTTTTTTTTGTTGCCCTTCCTCTTCTTATGACCCTGCGCAGACTTCTTTGACTGCTTCCTCTTATCCCTCAACATTGGGTATATTGGGGTCGTACTTGAATCATTATGATTATTACTATGGGAATTCTATGGAGTCTCTTCTAGTGGTGTATGCTCTCCCTTTCCTCCATCTTTCTTTCTCGATGGATTTTCCTGTTGTGGCTCTTATTCTATAGAGAGTTGATCATTTGCAACAAGAAATCTCCATTCTCTCGACCAATGTTGAATGATGGCATCAAATTCCACAAAGTACATTTGACACTGTGTCGCCAAACAATACTTTCGTGGATCATTTCAAGGCTCCAAGAATAAATGATGCGCCCCGACTGAAAATCTGATAAGGTTTTGAAACCTATTAACACTCGTCATGGTGAACATGGCCTGCATTTTAATAAAATGTCAAAGGACCTCACCCTGTAGAAAGAATTCTATATTATTGTCTTTATGTCACTCACATTCTCCTTGTTAAACCATAGATTTTGGTATCGATCTCCTCGACATAAGATGGGCACATCTACCCCTTGGTAGCTTGTTGGTTCTACCCATGCGATAAAAGAAGTCAAAATCAGTAGTCAACAATAATGAAATGGGCTAAAGTTTTCCTGTACCTCTTTTGCATATGCTAATAGTTCATTTAGCAGGTAGTGTAATCAATTGAGCTAGACTCCTACTGCACATAGCTCTGCCGCAACGATTGTCCCTATCATACATTAGTTCGATCACATCTTCCACAACAACTTACTAGATAAAACTTTCACTATGAATTGAATAGAAGTATCATTAATAGAGGTGATCGCAAAGCCTCGTGTGTCCCTTGTCAGCTCATACTTCTATTTCAAATTATTTGTTAATGTTGTGTCCCAATATTTCCAAAAAAATGGTGTTGGGTCGATGCCTTTAAAGGGAATCCCGGTGATTGCTACTTGTTGCTGCCTTTCACACACCTGGGTCACGTGGCAGAAATCGTCAAGCCACTCAGTGTGTCCTTGGGGGCAAGTCTCGAGTCAAGGTTGTCACCTTGTTCTTGACTCCTCTGTTTAGGCTCAACTCCGAACGAAGCCAAGGGGGGTAGACCCTATTAAGTTACTAAGGCGAACTACTTAGTGTGGTGATGTTAAACTAAATAAGTTAATTAGGAGTTTCAATATTTTAACTATAGACAATTAAAGATGACAAGATACGAAGATAAACACATGAAAGCACAAAGCTGATACAATATATATATATATATATATAAACCAAAAAATGACCAGTGCCTTAGAATGGAGTCAAATCAATAAGATCAATGTGCTTACATGTGCTTGAAGTGAATGTTTTGCGATTGCATATTGGTGTGTTTTAAGTTAAAATTGAAGTATGAGTTGATTAAATTAGGCTAAGGGGGAACTCCAGATATACCCGAGAGTACTTGGAGTGTGTCCAAAACTAAACCTTCACAGCTACCCGCAAGGAATATGTGGGCTGAAATGGAGTCTCCGGGGATATTGTTCGTAACGCACCCAATAGGGTGTGACAGAGATCGGCACCCCGAGGTCACTATTCAGAAGTTCCCGCTTCCTTTGGGTATTTTGCCACTGTAAAGGTTTGATCGAGGTGTTGGATTTTCACCTGATGGTTTTTCAGTTGGGGAGAGTGAGTCCTAATTATGCTAGTCACCCAAGTGCTTTTGATACAGCTTGAATGATTAGAAGAACCACAGCCAAGTGCAGAGCATACACACTGGATTCTTGTAAATTTAAATAAGTTTTAAACTGGATGTTCTTGATTAAAAGAAAAGCCTCCAAGAACCTCATTCGATCCAATTGGATCTCAATCATGGAATCGAGGAGGGGTTAATTTTATAGTTTCTGATAAACAAATGATAGAAAAAAGAAAACAGATACACAATTCTAGTTTTTTAATTAAGCCTACCATGAATCTCTTTCCCCTTTCGGGTCACTCGGGAAATCGTGGGGTAAGTATTACGATTACTTTGAAATGTAATATATGGAATATGGAATTAATAACGAAATAAATTATCCTACCCTGCATATTAGATCAATACTAGCTTAAAAAATAAATGAGCAAAAGCACAAAAAGGACACCGACGCAAATCCCCCCAGGGGGGATGGGGAATGGGCTCGAAAGAGCCTATTCAAAGAATAATTTTATTACAGCGGTTACAATATCAGAGAACTGATAAATCAGAACTTTCTTGGTCCTTATATAGGTTGAAACCAAGTTTTTACAATTTTGCAAAAAAGAATTAATATTTTTTAGTGAAAAGGGAGACCCCTGGGGGGATTTGAATGCTCCTGAGACCACTTCGTACAGCAGCTTCCTTTTCTTTCTGTCAGACCTGATAAAGGAAAGCGAGCAAGTTAGAATAACATATTCCCAAAATCACTTTAGGAGTACCTTTGGATCAGCCTACTTTATCTCAAAAAATAATGCGGTTAAACTAGCTAAACTGGCGGAAAAGGAACCAAGGAAAGCAAGCTTTCCTTGGGATATTGGATTTCTGTTTGTGCAGCCAATTAAAGTGCACTGATATTGCAGAATATTAAATTTTATAATAGTGAAAGGAAATCTAATGCATGTGGTCTACAAGTTTTCTTTAAAATTCATGCAAAAAAGATGATTTCCCTACAGCTAGATCTAGGATGCTTATGAAAGTTTTTTAAGTGCGAGATCTAGGATATGAGATATGAAATATTAGATCTATGTATATTTTACTTTGATGAAACAGATCCAAATGAAATTACAGCTATGAACTGAAAAAGTAACCGGGTAAAGTGTTGAATTTGAGGGAGGAAGAAGAGGAGAAAAGTGTTGTTTTCCTTGAAGATCCACAGTGGAGCTTTCAGGTGGAATGTCGAGGGACTATGCCTTTTGGAAGGTTTTGAAGAGAATGAATAAACAAACTAGATCAACATCCTCTCCAAAGTGTGAACCTGCAACTCAGCTGAAATCAAAGAACTTGCCAAGAAACTTATGAGATCTGATTAGTACATACAAAGAGATTCAAGATAACATGCATATAAGCTTATAGGACATGCTAAATCCAGATCTCTAAACATGCATCAAAGGAGAGTGACATTCAATAAACCTATTGAACAACACCTTTCCTATCAAGATTGTAATAAGCTAATTACCAATCTTAACCACAGATCTACAAGAAATTAGCAAAAAATGACCACAGATCCAGGTTACCTCAGTAAAACAATGGCAATAATCATCCACACATGTAATGGCACCACACCGTATTGCCTCCAAATCTTTTCTTTATTTCAAATGAAGAATTACAACAATACAGTAGCAGCAGCAGCTCAATCCCAGTTCTAACTAGCTTGGAAGAGGAGGCTGTGCCTGGATATATAAAAAATACAGGAGATCCATCCGAGGGGGGGCACAAATCCTCATGGAATCAGATGAAATCAGCTGATGGAGAGTCCATTAATGCCTGATCTGTGTCTAGCTGAGCCAGATCTAAGTCTCACTAAGTGCAACTATCAATCGGGGGGCTAATTTGACTGACACCTCAACCTCTTGACTGAAGCATCCATCAAAATTCATCCAGATGAGCCAAAAACGTGTTGAGGAGAGAGGGAGGGAGAAATTGCCCATAAAGGATGATCAATATCAACCATGGATCTGATTTGATCACCTCCTTTAGTCAAGGATTTGTCAGATCCAGTCAATCTGCTTCAGATCTGACTGATTTCAATCAAATCGGCTGAGAATCCATTGATTTATGATTTTGGATTTGCTCCATTATTCATCAATTTATTAATTAAAGTAATCAATAATTGATTTTTGGATCTTTCTGACCTGAGTGATGGAAGATCACTCAAAACTTAGGAAAAAGTGGGTCCATGGGTTTACATGGTGCTCTTAGCTTGAAAATGAGCACCTACATGACTGAAACCGATTATTTGGCCCACTTTTATTACAAAATCAAATTTTCCAATTAAACTATTAAAAAATAGCCTAAGTTTTGGAAAAATTAAAATTTAATAAAAAACACTGAAAAAACTAAAAAAATGAAAAATTGAAAAAAATTGGGGGGACTTAGACATGTTCATATGACTCAAAAAAGATGTCTAGCATGCGGATACATTGACAAATAGACTCTAATAACCTCAATAGGCCTAAATTCCAAGTCGACCACCCCAACTTTGGAGGTATGGAGTGAAAAACTCAGAAATTATCAGTCGGTTATTCAACAACCAATAATAACCAAGGGAAAAAACACCCTGGGGTGATCGGATTGACAAATGAAGTCTAAGAGACCGAGTCTTTTACAGACACTATCATGCTAGAACATTTATTACAATTCCCCCATGGGGTATGAACATGTGATATGATACAACAACCACTTCCCATAAGTACTTCCAAAGGTCTTTTTTAAGTCCGAACAAGTTAACCTTGTCCGGTTCACCAGGCTCACTTGATAAAAACCACTAAGTACAACTTAGGTGGTAACATTCTAGCTCCAACTGTGGGACGTGTGCTCGATTTGGTCTTTAAGGCAAGGAGAGGATACGAGAACACCAGAATCCTTGGTTTATATACCCTGTAAAAACGTCTCAACTTGACAAGAAAAACCTCAGTAGCACAAGTTTTATAAAAAACCAAATGAACCATTAAGCTGATTTATTTAAACAAAATAAATGTAACTAACTAAAGGAAGCAAAGTTTTATTATAGCTAAGTAGAAATGCAGAAAGTAAATTCTCTCTTTCAAGGAGCTTATTTTCCTACTCTAATCATGATATAAAAAGGGTTAAGTGTAATCAGAAATCCAATGTAACCACCTAAGCATTTTATTAACACATAAAAACAAAAATTCCTTGTCTTTGGTTACCAGCCAAAGTAAGGATACCTTATTCAGACAATGCAAACCCGCATGATGATTCAGGATGGGTGGGATGGATGGGACATCATAAGCATGAAAAATGTCATAAAAATTCCTCCCAAACTTGTATGTGCTCATGCAAGCTGCTTCTATCCATGACAGGATAGGACTGATATACCAATCAGAACGATGAGGTAGACTGACTACAGCATCATACTGATCACCGGGGCTTATCAAATGATAACTTGTTGCACAAGCCCCAAGTAGCTCCAAATCATAAGGAACCTCTATATGTGAAAAAAATGGTTGAGACTGATATTCAACTGACTGCATTGCATCTGACTTTTCACAATATTGTTTCTCAATGTCTTCATTACTGATACCCTTGTGCGGCTCTTCATGGTATGACTTTGAATGATCACGTGAAAATTCTGAATGCTTCTCTTCCATACTAAGGTTTTCCCAGGCATCCAGATCCATGCTCCCCTCTATGGATGTATCGTAGATTGGACTTCCACAAATTTTTGAATAGACACTCCCATTGTTGGACATATCATGGATGGGATTCTCCATAAGATTTTCACAAGTTGGTTCATCTATGAAATTCCAATAGTCATCACTCCCATCCATGTCATATGTGGGGGACTCTTCATCCATGGCATCATGCTCCTTCCTATCCATGTCCTCCTTGTATTCATAACAATATTCTTTAGATAAAATGATACAAGGCAATAAACTTTCCAAACCTTCATCAATATGTGGAGAACAAGATCTACTGTCACCACACACCATATTGATCTTATAATAATTTTCTTTGCAGGCTTCTGTTATGATATCATGAAGAGGATCTGTTATCTCCTAAAATAACCAGTCTGTTTTCTTTTATTTTAGGTGATAGGTTTGAGTCAAAAAATCTTTTATTCTCTCATTACTAAGTCAAAAAATCAAATTTATTGAGTCTTAATTTCAAAATTTTGAAAAAACAGCTTGTGGTAGTTAACTCTGTTTTGTAGAGACTAGGTTCACTACCAAAAGACCTCAGTTATGGCAGCCGGGAGAATCGAACTAAGGATAAAGTTCACACTAGCTGCCAAAAGAGCCCAGTCTTGGCGACTAGAAGGATTAAGCTAAGTTATGGTTAGCTATCAAAAGGGCGTCTCATTATTAAAAAATTAAAAAAGGAGAGCACGTGTCCGTACTCAGTCTCACATCAAACGAGCCTGTGGGTTTTTGCCGCCAAGGAGGAGATCAGAGCGCACCTCACACGACCATCATGAAGTTTAATGGCGGTTTACTGCTGAAAGCAAGTCGTGAAACACCGTATCATTAACTACACAGGATTACGCAGGGGTTTCAAGATATGATACATAGCTCCAGACCATTCGAAGCCGATGGATCCATCATTCACCAGGGGGCTCATAATGTGAAGCATCTGAAGATCATGTGGAGCTGATCGAATCATCATTGCACACGAAGTTGGGCGATTCCATAGGCGATTACTTGCTAAGCTCATTCAATGGGTATCTTAAAGCATCGCAAGCAGGCCCGAGGCTCTTTGTTATATTATCGCGCAGTTGGAGTTCTGATTCAAATCCAAGAGTTCCTTTTCATCAAAAAACAAATCACGGGACCTCTTTGCAAAAGCTCGGCTCATGGCCAAAACGGGCTTACCACTCAGAACAGAGCTCGATGGAGTGTGGTACCTTGAGTCTCACCCACAAGTAGCAGAGTACTTCAAAACTGCGCAAGTGTTCGATTATTGTGAAAAGCTCACCATTTTCAACCAACCACTCGCCGAAGCTTTCGCTCTGAGTTACAATGGAAAGACAGTGAAGTTTGGCCGAGAAGAGTTTCATGTGGACGAGGCAGCCATAGCTGAGTGTACAGGCCTCCCCAGGACAGGGCAAAGTTGGTTTAAGACCACTAAGGCCTCAGACATTGAATTCAGGTCATACCTTCTACCAGCTCACAAGGAGACCATTCAGAGAAGAGATTTTCCCATCACTTTCCTCGAACCACAATGGCAAACCTTGTTGAAGGCCATTTTCGTTTATATAACCTGTGAGGGCCGATATCACAGGGTGCTGCATTATCATTTTAAGTTATTAAATCACTTCACAGGAAGGGTAAGTATAAATCTGCCATTCTTCTTTCACAAAACCCTAACAAAAATGGCG
>LPNX010663716.1:229771-247204 GCA_001517045.1 Pseudotsuga menziesii | reverse complement strand
CAAGTTTACACACTTTGTTGCAACAAAAACCAATTAAGCTATTGACTATTTCAATTCATCAGGGCATGCCCTAAAGTAGTTGATAAACAAATAACATCATACTGTTATAATTGTTAGCTAAAGGCAATGAAGAGATATTTTGTGTGTGACTTCTAAAGATTGTGAAGTACAGTACACTTCACTCAATAAAACATTGGTTTTTACGTGCCTTTTCTTTTCAATTGCTGAAATTTTATAGTAATCTATGCATTTGCAACTCTGCCTATTTGTTGAGAAAGGTGTAAGTTTGCAAAAGGTGCCCATGTGCCTCTGTTAATGATAAAGTAAAATCGTAGGTGTAGATGTTAAGCTCTTTATTGTTCTCGAGCCTCGACTTCTTTAATCTTGTCTCTGACTATTGCTATGTAGGTTATGCATTCATACATGATTAGGTAGATTGATTTTGTAGTCCAACAATGATTACTATCTCAACTCCCTTAGTTCCTTATCATGTTTGACTAGGAAGCTATCTATAGTCAATAGAGTTTCAATCTTGTTTGAACATTGGTTATTAGAAGTGCAAGAGCACCATTTGTATATACCATTTGAAATTTTTCTTTGCTTGTAGGTACAAATTAACTTCGATTTTTTTTCTCATTTTTTGAGAGAAAAAAAATGAAGGACCAAAAAAATGTGAAAGATTGAGATTTAAGGAAATAGTGAAAAGGAATAAAATTGAATCATATTCATAGCAAAAGCCTTACTAGAATTTGTAGAAACCAATAAGAGTGATGGGCCCTATTTGTGGATCAATTATGGTTCCCTAGATCTTAGAGGAAATGATTTGAAATTCACCGAAGTTTAATCGACTTGGTTAAACACCAAATTTGATATCCATCATTATGATGCTGATTTGTTTTCTTGTATTGGTCCACTATTAAAAAATTCCCTACTACTATACCATTAAATTTAAAAATGTGGCCTTTTTGCATTTTTAACCCTTCTTTGATGTTGACCTCATGGGCATGTACTTTATGATACATGAAGTTGTTTTGGGTTGAATTTTTATGTTGGATTGTGTTTGGTTCCCAATTCTAAGAGTTGTTTTTTCAACATCCCAACATTGTTGAGTTGAAAGTTCTTTCTAAAAATATCCCTACCTTTTCCTCTATCACAATTTCACAAAAGCTTAAGTGTCCCTTTAAAAAAATATCTACTTGTTGCTTAAGGTGATTTGTTGTGAAAGCTTCAATTCTAATTTTGATATTAATTTATGTTTTTATAAAGATAAAATTCCATGTTAAAGGGCATTTTGATTTTTTGTTTGAAATTTGCTTGCTTATTCTCTTAGTTGAGTATCTTCCAACACACATCTATCACAAAATCCTTCCAGTTGCTTAAGGTGATTTATTGTGAAAGATAAATAACAACAATTTTGATATTAATTTATATTTTATAGGGATTAAATATAAATCACGTAAATTTCAGGCCACATAAAATTTAAACTTGTTTTTTCCCTTAAACAGGTAGAAAAGCGCTTTTTCCTCTCTAAACTGACTACTTCACCCTTCAAGACTGCTTAGCCCTTTTTCCAGAGATAGAATAAGCTCTTTTTTCTCTCTTTTGCATCAACCCTAACTCCTGAAATAACTGCTTTTCTTTCTTTGAACTAAGAGACTTTGATTTACCGTGCCTGAGCAAACAGACTTTGATTTTTTGTCCCTGAGCAAATAGACTTTGCTTTTCCTTCTTGAATTAATAGTTGACAGACAGATCAGAGAAATTGTGACTGTTTCACTTCTTAAGAATGGAGAAAGAGGAGATCAAATCCGAAATTTCCCGCTACCAGGAATTAAAGAACAAGCAAGATTGAAGCCTACTGACGCGGGCGTGCTGCATCTGCACTTCTTTCCGGCGTGAAATGATGACCAGGTTTGTGCTCTTCTACCTTTTTTCAAGTCTTTTACTGGGAATTGTTTTAAAATCTTGGACTTTTCATTTAAGGTTGCAGTTAATTAGTAAGAAGCTCACCCAAGCGAGAAGCATATGGCAGCTATAAACAATAGAGTTATCATCTTTGTATATCCTAATGAAGCACAGTTATCATTAAATTATGTATTTCCAATGCCTTTTTCTTTCGAGTGTCTCTCGTGAGGAGAATTGCTATCTGGTTGGTGGTCTAAGCTACGCTTCAGAGTGTCGCTTAACCTATGCTCTAGAACATAGCTTAAGCTACATTTTCCCCGTCGTGAGTCTCGATGGCGTAGCTTAAGCGAGGATCTGAATTCTTCAATGATGTTGATATGTTCCAAACTATGTCTATGCCTTCTTGTTTCCTTACCTGTACCCAACCAGATGCCATATAGATTTCATTTGAAACCTAAAACCCTAATTGTTTGACCTACAAAACGTTATATGCAATCACGACTTTGGATGATCTTCATTGGTAATGTCCAATGCGATTGTGGTTCAACTGCAAAGATGGTGTCATTTAAGGTCAGCAATGAAGGTTCACTTTCCCAACGACATGATTAAGCCATTGGATCAGTGCAAATTTTGGATGATTTTGATAGAAAAGTGCCCTTTGTCATGGCACCTCGGTCAAAGGAAAGCATTTATGTTTAGTAGTTTCTTTATTTTCTTGGATGTGAATGGGTCATTGGTTTCAGATCCTTCTAGGCTCTCAGAGGAGAAAAGGATGCTCATTGGGTCTATAGTAGCAACATGTGTTTGTCCAATTTAGAAGAGACAAAGCTTCTTTTAGATCTTGAAAATTCTCTATTGAATTACTGGAAGAGTGGCCATTTCAAGAGTCTTCCCAGGAATTGATCTATCCTTTTCTAATCTCTCAAAAGCACTGGTTTGAAACCAAGGAAAAACATTTGACCAAGCTATTTGATATTGGGGATCCATTGGGGAATTTCCTTAAGTTTAAAATGGTTTTCGGTGTAGCACTTGCCAAGCGAGAAATTTGATTTGGAATGCTTTAGGTTTAGATAGCAATCTATAGACTAGTTTGGTTGTTACGGCCTTGTTTATAATATCCAACTATTTTAATCCCAATCCTCCTGAGACACTTTTGGAGGGTAACTTCTCTCTAGCACATAAGGTGCCATTTCCTATCATCTTTGTAATATCTTCATAAAAACTTTCTAAAGATGCTTTCAATCTTGGTAAGAACAATTTTTGGGGCTAAGAGGACAACTCTAAGGAATATTTGAATAACTTTTAAAATGGATAAGATGCATACTGGTTTTCTAGCCATAGATATATATATGGTTGCTCAAGATTCTATCTTGTGTTTGATCTTATTTATTGTGGCGTGTCAACTAATTTTGCCATAGTCAGATGCAGTGAGTGGCTATCCCATTTATTTAGAAGGAAAGTCTCATCCCTTAAAGACAAGAATTTTAGTTACTTTTTGATGGAATCTAGCCCTATACTTAATAAAGCAGACTCCTAACTTATCAAGGTTGATTTTTGGGCTTGTCTGTGCTCCAAACACCTTTAGGATTTTCTTGAATGCTTTTGCTTCTTTGATGCTACCAGTCCCCATTAGTAAGGTACAATATACTATTGATGTTTATCCAAGTTGCAGCATCAGGCAGACATTCTCCCATTATCCTGAGTCATATGGTGTGGGGAGAGTGGCCCAAGTAGGGGCAAATAATCTCCCATTATCCTAAGTCATATCATGTGGGGAAATTGGCCCCAAGGTGCTCTCACACTTCTCCCAATATCCTGTGTCATATGGTGTGGGGATATTGGCCCCAAGGTGCTATCACATTGCCTGCTCGGAGATGGAGTGATCTATTCTATATTAGAGTGAGTTGACTTGTTATTTGATAGGGGAACTCATCCCCTTGTGGACTATATAGAGTCTAATCTAATGTTGAATTTGACATAGGCTCTAAGAAGTGTTTGGTATTTCTTAACATGCCTCAAATCAACATCAGAACTCTATGCGTGAATAGATGTGCATGCGAGGAGATGATCATCAACAAGGACAACTTTTCTCGATGAAGAAATAACCAAGAAGACAAGTCACCATTGAAGAAGTCCTAGATAGCATCGAAGAAGCTCCAAAAAGTCGTCTCCACTAGTGAAATTCAAGTGAACTGAAGGCTATAAATAAAGTGCTCACACACTTCATTTTCATTATCATCACATCTTCTCTTCTTTTCTCCACTTGTGTACACTTTCCAAAGAAGGCCTAGCAAAGGCAAGAAGCAAATAATTTTGGGTTCTCATTGTCTCCTAGTTGTTTGCCATCTCTCTTTAAAGGGTTGCTAGGGTTTCCTCATGATAGAGGGCTCATTGCTAGGGTTTCTTCATGAATGGTAATGTACTTGAATTGGACTGATTTTTTCTAAGAAAAGTTGGCTAGGTTTTCTCCCTTATTAGGTTTCTTGGGGTAAAATTATTGTTTCTATGGTGCATGGTTGTGTTTCTATGATCTTTGTTTCCACTACAATTTAAATTGAAATTTTTTAGTGTGCAATTATTCAATGAAAATTGTGGGATGAAATGGAAGCTTGAAATCGTTAGGAAATATTTGTCAAAATTTGGAAATAGATAAAATTTCAACATCTTCAAATTGTGAGTGGGATAATAATGGAATTTTTGAGGTCTTGACACCCTTAATCAAACTTTAATCTATGTCCTTAATCGAAGTTCTACCAAGGGATTCCATGAGAATGGTGAAAGAATTAGGGAGAGAGGACAACCTTTCTTGAGGCCCCCTAAAGGCCTTGAATAACTCAGAGTGACCCCCATTGATGAGAACAGCAAGGGAAGCAGAAGAGAAGCAAGGAAATACACAATTGATCCATTGGGCCTGTTACGGAGAGAAATTCCTATGGCTTGGGGTACCACAACAGATAGCTTGACTCTAGAAATCAATCCTTTCCAATATGCAATAGAAATCAAATATCTAACACTAAAGGATCAGACCTTGTACCTTATTCTGGACGATTGAAGTTGATCCCCGTTGAGCTTTCCAACTTCAGATTGAATTGATTAATCACTTCCTCAACAACAAGTAAACAAGCATACTATATATATTGGTGTTAGATCTATTCTAGCATATATAATCAACAATGTATAAGCATTTGAAATCATCCATGGATAAAATATTCATTCAAACATACATTATTGGATAGGAAAAGATATTTCTATTAATATAAAATCAGAGATTACAATGGATACAACCTCTGTCGGCACGTCTGGGAATCGGAGAAACTAAATCCCCCACTTGGGCCTCCACCACCTCAATCCTCCATCTCTCGATAGCAAGCTCACAAGCAAAAGGCAAGCTTGGGAAGAACACAAAAGTGCTCAAAGGGACAAAGGGATGCAGACTCAAGCACAAGTTCCGACAAAAACGGACTATAGTTTCTTTGCTCTCAATTCTCTTATGCCTTCAATGTATCGAAAGAGTTCCTTATATAGCTTTTCAAAGGGGTAATGAAAGGTCGAATTCGAGTGATCTCAAGGCATATGGAAGGCTAGGAGTCAAGTGAGTCAAATCCATGTCAAGGAAAACTCCAAAAGGATTTGGATTTTGCACACATCCCGATGTACGCGGTTTAAGGGGTCAAACCCGCGTATATACGCGATTAGGGGTTTAAAAGTCACATGTATCAATTTTCACATGTTTATAGGGATGGTCTAGGAAACATCAAAGGACAAAAAATGGTCCAAGGGGTCTAAGGAGTCTGCAAAGGGACAGGGGAAGGCCATACAAGTGTGACTCACCCGGAGTGGTAAAATCAGCTATAACAGATGCCCTCTAATGTGTGAGGTCAGAGGGGTCATACGATGGCCGAAATATATTATAAGTCCATCCCAGAAGTGGAGTGATGAAGGATCCCAAATGGAAGACCAACCACCCAATCAACATAGTACAATGATACAACTCTGCACATAACTGCAAATACATCTAGTAGTCCCGAATACATAAGAGTACAATGGCCATGAATAGGCATGATACAAGATATCACATAAGTGTTCATTGCCATGTACAATATACATAGATCAGAATCTCCATGATGAAGATATATAGAGGATTATGATCTCCATAATGGCTGAAGATATACAATGGATCAAGATCTCCATAATAGTTGGAAATGTCTGACATATACTGGAATCAAGTCACGAGAACTGAAATCTCATGAACACTGGCACGATCAAGGACGTAGCATATAAGAGATGCCACTAATTTGGAAGGTCTTCTGCACACACCGCTACGAGTACATGTCCTACTATGTGAATAGAGGTGTCGAGGTCGAACATAGTAGTCCATCGTCTGATTACCAGTCATTGATGTATACCGTTAACAAACGCGAGATCACCCACCGATAATGAAAATGGGAATCAAGGTACTAGAGTGCAAACTAACAAGTGTGAATAAATGTGTTGAGGTCGAACACTTGAGAGGATCCATCGATCAGGGGACATTGATGTATTCCCAAGAACTGTCGATGGCGAGAGAACCTGCCATTGATGACTGCAAGTCTCAAGGCACTCAAAAATGACTCGAGATTCCAATCCCAGAATAAATGATATGGAGTCGATGGGATGAAATCCGCTAGAAGGAGGGCATTAAGGCATCCCCCATCATCCAACATGAGGTACTCAGCAAAGCTGTGTAATGTGGAAGGACTCGATCATAAGGTGCACGAACCAGTAATTGTACCGAGAATGGCCAATATGCAAAGTCAACATAACCGAGGAATGGCCAACTCAGGTTTCAACTTCCTTCGAACAAGAGCATAATGACACATGGTGACTGAATAAAGGCAGCATAGACTCGATATACAAAACTGGGACATCTCTGCGACATAGGAGGCATCAACAGAGGCTCCATGGGGACTGGAAGCTTAACCAGTCGGTGGAGATAAACTCAGGTAAACGAGTACAGCTCCTAAAGTCAAACTATAAACCCAACCAACGGATGTGATATATAGTGCTCTGTTCGAAGGTGACACGACTCGACAGCTGCCAAAAGATAACATCTTTCCTTGTTCAGCTTTTTGGTTTTTTTTTTCTTTTTTTTTTGGACTTTTTCAAATATTTAAAAAGCTTGAAAAAGAATAAAAACTGCTTTATAGTTACAGACTAGGAGGAGACGAGTGTCATATGGGCAAACAAACTACTTCTAAGCAGTGGAACATACCTATGCTCAATGCAAGGATACATGTGTAGGATAGCGACACTCGGGGGAAAATCCCCTCCCAGTAAAAATAGGGAATCAAGCTGCAAATGATATATAAAATGGCTCTGCATGGCTAGACATGAGACAAGCTTGGGCTATATGGCTAAAACTCAATGTCAGGGAAGCCAGCGTAAGGCTCAATAAGGCAGGAAAAGCTCATGATAATGCAATTACAACTTGACATAAGGGAGTCTTGAGGGAAATAGGCTAGCAAAAGATCAAGAGGAGTATGAGGCTCTTGCGAAATGTCATGGCAATACTATACAACAGACTCCCACACCCTAAGGGACAAAATGTCATCATGGGCACCAAATGCAAATAAGGCGCTAACTAGGGTACCCATGTAAGGTCAAGCTCTACCACTCCTATCATGCCACTTTTAAAACATCAAGAAGGTTTCGTGACATAATAGAGTGGGTTCGTACCTAAGGCTATAATGAAACAATCATAAGGTCATGCAAAATGCAAACGGTGATGAAACCTAACCTATATGCCAATTTAGACATGATACCTGAAATCGACACGAACGGGTCAATCCAACGGGTGAAACGACACTCAAAAAGGTCTCCTACATCATAAATTAGTTCAAAAACGGTACAAAAGGATTAGAAACGGTCCAAACTATAGGAAAGGGGGTAAAAAATTTCAAAAAATTTCAAAAATTCTATAAATAGTAAAAAATTCAAAACATTATAAAACATTTGAAATTTTTACCCATTTCAGCTCAGAACTTCAACAGCGAATTCCAGGAGATCCAGCCTATGGAATCCACTACTGTTTTTTCCAGGTACTTACCCATGCTCTACTCTTCCATTTTGATGCAAATTTTGTCAAATTCCATGGTGTATTTGGGTTTCTAGGCCATTCTAAGATAGGCGCCACAGCCCACGCGAAAATTGAGGGTTTTTTCTGCGTATAGGGCTGGATATACGCGGAAAATGCCCTCACAGTCGTGTATGTATGCGATTGTTTGGCAAATAGTTGCGTATGCGACCGCGCTTAAGGTTTTTTAAGTATTCTAATGGGAAAAATTCAAATTTTATGTGCAGGATGGTCCTAGAATGGAGAGAACGTGAACACGGTGATGTAGAAGAGGCAGTAAGGGAAGATCTAATGGCTCAACAAGCGTTACGTGCATGTGGGTTTACAAATTTTGGTGTCTTGGTGGCTTAAGGGCCAAACCAGGACTATTGCAGATGTTAGTGGACTACTAGGATCCAGACTCAGAGTCGTTCTAGATAGACGGGATGTCCCTCACCATAGAAGTGGAGGACATATACTTTATTACTGGACTTTCCTGACGAGGGGAAGTAGTGAACCTACGCTCTCGCGGGCCTGGAGGTGGCCTAACTATAGATGAGTACATTGCGGTGTACTACTATCCAGACACGGAGAAGGTGGGGAGTCAGATCCCAACTAACTCCATACAGGTGTTGGGCCTAAAGGCCATCCTACTGACACTGGGCAGGATAGCAGGCTTGGCTTCACTCCACCAGGCCTCACGGCCTTTGATGTTCTATGCAGTGGAGTGCATGAGACCCATGGTATACGATTAGAGCACTACACTATTGGGCAACATGAAACACCAGCTCAGTGAGTGCAAGATGGGCAAAGTGCGAAACTTCATTTTCAGCAGCATACTGAGCATATTTTTCTTCGAGCATGTTCCAGGATTAATCCCTAGAGTTGACGTTCCTCTACACGAGGTTCGAGATCCGACCCAATGGTGTTGGGCGGATGCGATGTGCAGACTCGGTGGAGGTAAGGTGTCCAACCCCTATCTAGTTGATTTATTTCCATGGTGGCGACGACAGATATTTGCCATCGATGACTACCCCTATGCGGGGATAGATTTCCGGGGGGACTTGGACATGCCACTACCACCAGGATCGGCATACGGTGACATAGGTAACGAATCTCGACCCTTTTTTTTAATTTTTGAGTTATTTAATTTTTTTGTTTTGTTTTCAGATTATGTGGAATCAAAAGACATGTTTTTGGGTGACAATACATAGTGACATCTACCATATGCATGCAGATGTGGGACCACGGCGGCCTGAAGGCTTCCCTCGTCATAGACGGAGGGGAAGAGGAGACGATATCACGGGTGTGGATGTAGAGCGGATGCTCCAAAGCATTCATACCAACTTCGTGAGACTGACACACAGAGTACCCATGGCGCAAGTCGAGGACTTGCTTGAGGCCATGTAGCGCCAGGTGGTGGGTGTACCACGAGCATGGGTGCGGCTATTTCAACGACTGGCTAGAGCCGTAGTGACATTCCACGATCACAACCCCCCTCCTCCTCCATAGGCTTAGATACCTGGGAGTGATACATTTTGTATTACCGTGTATTATATTTTGGTGGCTCGAGAGCCCCATTTTTGTATCATGACACTATGTATTATCACATTTTGGATGTTTATAAAACTTTTATGATGATTGGTTTATTTATTTACATGTGTAAAAATTTATGTTTGTGATGAGCTTATTGTGTATGAAACAAATGCCAATCTAACACGTAGTTAGCATATGAGTCAGCAACTTGATTATTAATTCTTGAAATATGTATGTATGTTATATTATCAAATTGTCATTCTAATAATCTCACACGTAAGAATCTTCTTGATAATGTCGGATCTCTAACATGGTACAAACCATTAAGTTGTGACACTACTAACTCCAAATCAAGACGTACCTCAAGAGAAAGAACGCCATGTAAAATGGCATCTCGTAGAAGCTCAATAACGGCACTATATTCAACAACATTGTTTGAAGATGGCCGTAAACATATGCCTCCTGAAGACAATACCTGACCCATAGGAGTATAAATTACCCAAGCAGTAGAGGCTGAGTGTTGAGTGTGACGGCTCGCACCATCTGCGAATCCTATGAAGGTGGAAGATTCCATTGACATCTACCAAAAGAAACGGAAACTAATCACAAACCCGATCACCATAAGAAAAAGACCTACCTATGCAAAACTGTACAATAATATACAATAACCAGCCTTGGTTGAAAATCATGCATAGTACTTTTTGAGATAGAGGCCATTTCTAGGCTCCGCCAAGGCCATTCCCTCATAATCTACTAACTCATAAGTGCCCTTCTCTAACACACGTTTGACGACATAAGGACCACGCCACATGGGGTTAAACTTTCCTACCCCCAAGGGTTCTTTTGGTTGATCCCACAAAAGGACCAAGTCTCCCTCACTAAACCTCCTTGGACGGACAGCCTTATCGTCCTGGACCTTTACGCGACGCTTAGTTACTTCTAGAGCCACCAAGGCATCTTGACGTTGCTCATCCAGTTGCTCAAGGTGGACCAAACGCTCCTCGAACGGGGAAGTGTCTGGTAAGAGTTCTATGGCTAGCTTCAAAGAAGGAATCTCGCATTCAACCAGCAATACTGACTCCACTCCATGTACAAGTTGATATGGAGAAAAACCCGTGGCAGTCTTAACGGCGGTTCTATAAGCCCACAAAGCAGGATATAACATAATGTGCCAATTATTCTTGCTTTGTGCGATGGTTCGTTGGAGAATGGATTTGAGTGATTTGTTCACTGCTTCTACCTGTCCATTCGCTTGAGGGTAGTAAGAGGAGGAATGCTTTTGTTTATACCCTAAATTTGATGCCAACTCTTCCATCATATGATTCTGAAAGTGCGAGCCATGGTCAGTGACAAGCTCTTTCGGAATCCCGAACCGAGTAATAATCTGGTTGAATACGGAGTGCGTGGCTGTCTCACCGTCGGATTTAACTGTAGGCATAGCCTCAACCCATTTCATAAAGTAGTCAACAGCCACTATGATATGATGATGCCCCCCAACTGAAGTTGGGTTGCAATCCATAAAATCAAGCCCCCACTTAGTGAAGGGACCGGCGGTGATGATGGGATGTAACGGGGCAGGTTTCGAGCGCATATTACGTGCAAACACCTGGCAAGGATGGAACCTCTTGACCGCATCTACACAATCCTTAAAGATCGACGGTCAGAAATAACATGCTCTAAATATTTTTTGGGATGTAGAAAGCCTAGATAGATGACCACCACACGCCCCTCCGTGGCAATCAGTCAGCACTACCTCAACCTCTTCATGAGTTAAACAACGTCGTAAAATGGAATCTACCCCACGACGGTACAAAGTGTTATCCACTTTGAGGTAATTCTTAGACACGTGATGTAACCGTCATCGTTCATCCCGTGAGAGGTGAGTAGGGACCTTCAATGCTTGTAAATATATAATAATATCCCCATACCATGGGTCTAAAGTTGAGATTAAGAAGATGTGCTCATCGATAAACGTATCTTCACAAACCAACTCCTCGGCTTCGCTTGGGAAATCTGATATAAGCTCCGCAAAAATTAACGATTTCTTCGATTTTGCTGAAACAAACTCGAGATCGAATTCTTGCAATATGACAATCCATTTATTATATTTTCCCCCAATCATCCTATGAGTGAGGACGGCTCGTAGAAAAATCACGGCTATAGTCTAGGGGACTAATCACCGGGGCCGATGCTAGGGCTCGCTTGAGCGCATCAAAGGACTCCTGGGCTCGCTCATCCCAACAAAAGGTGGTGTCCTTCTTCAAAAGACGCATGAAGCCTCTAGTCAAATTGGCAAAATTGATAACGAATATCCGTAAGAAGTTTGCCATGCCTTGCAAACATTGAAGATGACGAATATTTTTCGGGGGAGACAACTGAAGTATTGCCTCAACCTTCAAAGGGTCAGCTCTTATACCCTCTTTAGAAACGATGAATCCTAATAAGCGACCACACTTCACACAAAAGATGCACCTGTGAGGATTTAACCTGACCAGATAATGGCGGCACCTTTCAAATACCAATCTCAAATGATAGGAATGGCGCATTCTCATACGAGAATGAGTAGTAAGGTCATCCAAAAATACTTTGATAATTGATTTGAGATCGTGGAAGATCAAGGTCATGGCCCGCTGAAAAGTAGCTCCAGCGTTCTTAAGGCCAAAAGGCATTTTTCGATATGCAAAAGTTCCCTAAGGACAAATAAATGCAGTCTTATGTTGGCCCTCAGGTTTAATTTGTATCTGATTGTATCCGGAAAAGCCGTCCATAAAGGAAAAAACCTCGCTACCCGCACACTCATCCAAAATCTGATCAATAAATGGTGTGGGGAAATTGTTCTTATGACAGGCACAATTCAAATCACGGAAATCAGTACATATGCGGATCGCTCCCTGCTTCTTATCAACCAGAACGAGATTTGAAACCCACTCTGTCAAGGGAACGGGATAGATAAAACCGCCTTTCAACAGTTTCTCTATCTCTGCCTTAATCGCGGGTGCTTTCCTAGGATTTACCGCACGCAAGCGTTGTCAAACATGCTTAACATTGGGATAAGTCTTAATCTCATGTTCAACAATGCGAGGGTCGATACCTGGCATTTCATCATAAGACCAGGCAAAGATATCACGAAATTCTTTAAACAGCTCGGTATATTCTTGAATCTCAGCATGGGAACATTCTGCCCCAATATAGACATTCTCTATCCTGCCAGGATCGCGAGAGATATTGATAGGAATTGTTGGAGATATATTTGCCATGTTTCCATCAGGCATCGGACTAGGAGAGTTTAATGGAACCATGGGACTACCAATTCTCTCACTAAGAACCTCCCTAAAGTCCTCACGCTCCAAGCGGTCAAGCTCGGGAAGAAAGTAAGATCTATGATGGAGCTCTTCCCATGGTGGCTCAACTCCCGACATGGCCTCAATAATCGCTTCGTCTGAAGGAAAAACACTATCAAGGCAGTCGTGCGCGTGAGAAGATTGTACTGCCCATGTAGGCAGCATATACGAGTCCTCCTCCTCCGTTTGCGAAGAGGAAGTACTAGGCTCTGCAACACACTCAAGATCAGCTTGATAAGCTACCATAGTTGCAGGCAATGGCACGTCTGTCACGATGGGCTCACTCGAAGTATTTAGTGTAGGAAGAATCCAAGGATCTTCCATATGACTCATGCGAAAAGACACCGATCTCATAGATGTCGAAGCCTCACCGGAACTAGACCCTATCATAAGGATAGGTGCAGGACAATTAAAAATTCCCATGAGGGATGGATACATGCCCACACCCACACTCCCATTTGCCAGCTGAGAGTGCTCTACAATCGGGATCGAAGCTCCCGAAGATGTGGTAACCGACGATTTCTTGAATGATGTTTGATCAATCATAACTATCTTCCCATTAAATGGAAAGCATACAACGTGAAATAGGGAAGAAGCTACGGCTTGCATACTATACATTCAATTCCTACCCAGCAAGAGATTGTAGTCAAGGGGCGTATCAACCACCTCGACCTCTATCGCAACGGTCTTCCCTCCCAAACATACCTTAAGCGAAGGAAGGATCCCGTGTGGCCTAAATGATCTCCCATCAAACACAGTTAACATGGTCACAGATTTAGACAATTCAAGGGAACCTAAACCCTTCCAACATGATAAAGACATCACAAAAGTAGTAGCGCCTTCGTCAATCACAGTGCGCTTGACGGTCATGTTGAGACATTCTACATGAATCAAAAGAGACACATAGTAAGGCAAGTGAGGCTGAAGTCCCGCGGTTTCAAATTTAATCACGGAGAAAGAATTATCATCATTCACACCAAGGATAGAAAGAAAAGCCTTCCTTTGCGAAGGACAACTCTGAAGTACTTCTAGTGCAGACATCGCACAAGGAGTGTGGCACAAATCCTCGACAATAGAATAGTTCTGGGCAGCTCGGGCATTAGGATTGTGCCTCGAATGCTTAAGGACTCCCTTAGGAATGTGAGGTGCAGCTTCAGGTTTATCCACGGGTTTTTTAATACGCAAAGGAGTCCCTGGTGGATCAGGTTCCTTTCCTGGGCTGGGTTGTGACAAACTATAGTCCTTTGCATGGGTCACAACTTTTGCAGCACGTACCATGTTAATGCAACCACGACCACTACCCTCCGGCGGATCTTGATCACCACCAGACTGATCATGGGTCCTCAAGTTCATGTTTTGATTGTGAGGTAAAGGGTTAGTCAGCAAAGCTAGGCCCTGCGCTAAGAATCTCGAGGCTTCATCGATACGAGGGCACAAGTAAGTGAGGTGATATTCCTTACATAACTTGCAAGGAAATTTAACCTTACGTTTAGCTTGCTTGTCCCCCCCAGCATTATGGGCATTCTTGTCATTATTATTAGCATTTTCATTCTGTTGATTGCATGGGCAGACCCGGGTTTACTATAATCAATCAACAACCCCCCTAACTCACTGGCCCTTTCGGCGACAGACCGCGAAGCGATCTGAAGTCTCACCCGAAGTGAATCTAATGGGTTGGCCAAGACTCAAGTGTCTTGGACCAGGTTCTGAGCATCCTACGTCTCTTTTCTTACTCCTGTGAGTCACAAGGTCAGCCATATCTGCGCATCGCACATCCCCTTCTACTCACAGCACGTTTAGCCGTGCGATTCTTATCCACGCGCAAGTCGCACGGTTTCTTCCCGCGTCGCACGACTTCCACTTACTCACAATATCCCCAACCTTATCACATTCTACGCACCGCGGGACACCCAGCCTCTCCTCAACGCTAAGCCCTCAGCTCGCAGTATCGCGCACCGCAGCTCCTCTGCCGGTGCGATATCGCCTCTCTGCGATATCCTACCACTACGACTTTGCACTCTTAGTGTTGACTATGTCAAGGTGCGAAACTCTACTTCCCAGAAGTTATATTGTGATTAAATGGTCGTTAGAAACAGACGTAAAGGAGTCTTTAAGCAGCTTACTAAAATACTTCAACTTATCTCTATCATCTTGCATTACCATGAGTTGAACAATACATACATTCACTTACTGCAACTAACATCATATGCATAGTAACCAGTAACAATAAGCAATTACAATCACATTCACGCAACACATAACACGCAGATTTAACGTGGTTCACCCCCGGGATGGGAGCTACGTCCACCAAACTGTGCTTCTATTATATATCTTGAGGGAATTTAGCACAGTCTGTTGCACTACGTATGCAGCGCGAGATCTCTTCTAGATCTCTGGCCTCTTTCTATCTCTATATTACCTTTCTTTCAATATATCCTTCCCTCTCTTCCTCTCTGTGGATGGTTACATACAGACTCAAATGACTCACAGACAAGCTAGGTGTCTGGATCGTTACAACACAGTCTGTCTGACTGACTCCTGAGTCTACTTCAAAATAATCTACTAACCAACTAATGACTCATCCTACGAGCCAACCAACTGGCTAACTGACTGATTAGCTAACCCTTTACAATACAAAATGCAAGCTTTTATAGGCGGCCCGAAGGTCTCGCCATTACAACACTGTGGGCATGTCCCAACAGTAAACCCAAACCCTAAATAGTGACAGTCGGTCCTCTCTGTCCTTGAGGTAGCCGCTTCCTGTCACACCACAGCTCTCTGCAGTCTTCCATGCTTCCCGGCACTGACCATGGGTACTATGCACCGCTTCTCGTTTCTGTCCTTCGCCTTCAATGCTTGAGCCTCGTTGCTCCTTCTTCTTTATGAGGGTCGCTGAGCCCTCCTGTCTTCCGCCGCTGCCTTTAATGCAGTGGTTGAGCTTTATTCTCTTGGCCGCTCAGGTACCGTTGCCTTCTTGACTTTTCTATCCCAAAAGTCATGGTTTCCGGCTCTGCTCTCCAGCTGGAAACGTGCTACGGCATCGTAGCTCTGCCTTGTCCTCTTTCTGCCAAAACTTATATCTTTCCGCCAAAACTAGCAGCTTCTTCTGTAGCTGCGGGACCCTGCTCCAACAGTCCCCTAACACTTACTTGTGGCTCGTCCTCGAGCCACCTGCAACAGGCTTCTCCTGCTGCAACTTATCCTTCGCCTCCTGCGAAGTGTGCTGTAACCTGCCTTGAAGTCCTGCGACTTCATTCTTCATCTCCTCGGCATACTGTTTCGCCGAATCAAGCAATGCTTGATCAATCTTGGAGTCCTCTGTTCCTTCAATTTTCTCTCTGGTGGTCGTAAATTCCTTCACCTTCTGCTCAACCACGTCAACTAATTCTGTGATTTGCTCCTGAAAGGGTTGAAGCAAGGCAGTGATGTGCAGCTCCTTTGTTCTTAACTGCTGCACCTCTTGCTGTAATTGGTTCATCTCCTTCGTCTTCCTCATCCTCTGAAGAGCTGCTAGGCTCTTGATTTCTTCTTTCATGGCCACTGCAGTGTTCTCTACTTGCTGTATACTCTGTTGGATCTCGACCTTCTGTGGTGGCTCATCTAACTCGGCCCATGTGTTCATTGCATTTGTTAGTAGTACCCGGGCTTCATCAATGCATGATTGTATCTGCGCAGAGGTGAGTCGAAAGGCTTCCACTCGTGCTTTTTGGTCTGCGAGGGAGGTGTCTTGTAGACGTGCCTCAAGCTCTGCGATCTGCATCTCG
Organism: Pseudotsuga menziesii; assembly: GCA_001517045.1. Taxonomy (NCBI): domain Eukaryota; kingdom Viridiplantae; phylum Streptophyta; class Pinopsida; order Pinales; family Pinaceae; genus Pseudotsuga; species Pseudotsuga menziesii. The sequence continues at coordinate 230,567 of LPNX010663716.1, read as the reverse complement.
TGGTCTGCCTTTATCCTGGCTACTTTCTCATCCATCTTAGCTACAGTTTCTTCGAGAACCTTTGCTCTTTCTGCAACTCTTTGTAGCTTCTCCGGGGTAGGCAGTGCGAACTCGATGTTGCAGTTAGGGAGTTCTAGTGCAATATTCTGTAGTACCTGGGAGAGTTCCTGATCCTTATTCTGATATGTTTTCAACTCGTCTACCTTTTTCTGATAGCTGGTGGCGAGTGCTGCGTTCTTTTGCTTTAGATGTGCATTCTGCTGGTAAGTCGCAAGCTCTCTACTCCTTAGCTCTGCGCTTAGCTGCTGTTGGATTCTGTGCAACTGATCAATGTGAACCTCTGCGAGGTTAACCTCAAGGGGTTGCTTAAACTAGACTGGTGGGTCCGTCGCTGTCGCCGAGAGTCTGATGCTGCCCGGTGGGATCAACACAATGTTGAGGCGATCTTTTGCTAAGCTTTCCTCGCGGGGTACCGGCGATGCTGAAGTTTCTCTAGTGGGCACCTTTACTGGTGGAGCATGTATCGTGGCAGCCTTCTCGGTAATTGTTCGTATGTCTATGAGCTACTTTTCTACGGCACTCTGAATCTTTTCCTGTGATTGCTTCACCTCATCGAATGAATCCTTGAGTGTATCACATGTCCTTGTTGCGATGAGTTCGTAATCATCTTCTGTTAGTGCCGTCTTCAGAGTCGGTTTTGAAGTTTTCTGTTTCTTCCTCCCCTGTGTCGCTGTGGTCTCCTGGCTTCCATCCTTTGTAGTGGGCGTTGTTGCTGATTCTTCTGACACATCTCTTT
>LPNX010663716.1:203301-222612 GCA_001517045.1 Pseudotsuga menziesii | reverse complement strand
TGTTGTTCCGGGTCTTCTGCTCCTGTACCTTTAAAAATAGGTAGCTTCATGTCGTCTCCCATTCTATTTCTCTGTGGTGGGTTCTGACTGACTGGGGTACGACCACTCAGCGGTGTAGGTGAAGGTGCTGTAACGGGAGTAGGTACTGACTGTGAGCTACTAGATGGAGTACCAACGGGGTTATTCTGAGTCCCCGTCTGCTTCTGTGGAGTATAGGGGTGGTAAGGGATACCCCCCTCTGGTTCTTCTGTGGTGCTAGGGCTCTGTTGTCTAATACTGTCTGAACCGTCTTCAAATACAGGAAAACTAAAATCTACTTTATACTTCTTTCCACTACGTGTTTGTCCAATGTCATCAAAATCACTTTCAAACTCTTGTGACATTACTATCTTTACTTATTCATCTGAGACTAGATCCATTGTTCCTTTTTCATATAGTAGCATCTTAAGGGACAAGTTTAGAGATCTTAGGTACTTACCACGGTATCCTCTAAAGAAGTATCGTTCAGCTGCGCTGAAACTCTTTCTCTGGTCAACTGCAAATTCTGTAACAAAGCCTTCTAGCACACTTGTCAGCTAGAAGTCCACTGCTCTCGTAATCGGATTGTCGAGGTTCTGCACGGTCTGAATCAGCTCCGGTGTCCAGACAATGTGTCTTTTCTTCTTGAATGTGTTCTCATCTGTCAACTTGGATAACCAGTCGAAAAGCTCGTTGCCATAGGTTGCAAAAAATATAGCGTGTATGTCTGAAGCGATATGCTTTTCTAACCAGGCTTCTGTGCTTAGTCTCGGACTCCTATTCTCTTTCTTGGCGAACTCCCTTAAGTCTGAATCCAGCCACTGGTGAAACTCTTCTCTGGTAGGATGCCAACAGAACATTGACTCCCAGTCGTTTAAACCGGCAACGGAACCATTTTTTGATTGCATGGGCAGACCCGGGTGTACTATAATCAATCAACAACACCCCTAACTCACTGGCCCTTTCGGCGACAGACCGCGAAGCGATCTGAAGTCTCACCCGAAGTGAATCTAATGGGTTGGCCAAGACTCAAGAGTCTTGGACCAGGTTCTGAGCATCCTACGTCTCTTTTCTTACTCCTGTGAGTCACAAGGTCAGCTATATCTGCGCATCGCACATCCCCTTCTACTCGCAGCACGTTTAGCCGTGCGATTCTTATCCACGCGTAAGTCGCACGGTTTCTTCCCGCGTCGCACGAATTCCACTTACTCACAATATCCCCAACCTTATCGCATCTCTGCGCACCGCGGGACACCCAACCTCTCCTCAACCCTAAGCCCTCAGCTCGCAGTATCGCGCACCGCAGCTCCTCTGCCGGTGCGATATCGCCTCTTTGCGATATCCTACCACTACGACTTTGCACTCTTAGCGTTGACTGTGTCAAGGTGCGAAACTCTACTTCCCAGAAGTTATATTGTGATTAAATGGTCGTTAGAAACAGACGTAAATGAGTCTTTAAGCAGCTTACTAAAATACTTCAACTTATCTCTATCATCTTGCATTACCATGAGCTGAACAATACATACATTCACTTACTGCAACTAACATCATATGCATAGTAACCAGTAACAATAAGCAAGTACAATCACATTCACACAACACATAACACGCAGATTTAACGTGGTTCACCCCCGAGATGGGAGCTACGTCCACCAAACTGTGCTGCTATTATATATCTTGAGGGAAGTTAGCACAGTCTGTTGCACTGCGTATGCAGCGCGAGATCTCTTCTAGATCTCTGGCCTCTTTCTATCTCTATATTACCTTTCTTTCAATATATCCTTCCCTCTCTTCCTCTCTGTGGATGGTTACATACAGACTCAAATGACTCACAGACAAGCTAGGTGTCTGGATCGTTACAACACAGTCTGTCTGACTGACTCCTGGGTCTACTTCAAAATAATCTACTGACCAACTAACGACTCATCCTACGAGCCAACCAACTGGCTAACTGACTGATTAGCTAACCCTTTACAATACAAAATGCAAGCTTTTATAGGCGGCCCGAAGGTCTCGCCATTATAACACTGTGGGCATGTCCCAACAGTAAACCCAAACCCTAAATAGTGACAGTCGGTCCTCTCTGTCCTTGAGGTAGCCGCTTCCCGTCACACCACAGCTCTCTGCAGTCTTCCATGCTTCCCGGCACTGACCATGGGTACTATGCACCGCTTCTCGTTTCTGTCCTTCGCCTTCAATGCTTGAGCCTCGTTGCTCCTTCTTCTTTATGAGGGTTGCTGAGCCCTCCTGTCTTCCGCCGCTGCCTTTAATGCAGTGGTTGAGCTTTCTTCTCTCGGCCGCTCAGGTTCCGTTGCCTTCTTGACTTTTCTAGCCCAAAAGTCATGGTTTCCGGCTCCGCTCTCCAGCTGGAAACGTGCTACGGCGTCGTAGCTCTGCCTTGTCCTCTTTCCGCCAAAACTTATGTCTTTCCGCCAAAACTAGCAGCTTCTTCTGTAGCTACGGGACCCTGCTCCAACACATTCCTATTCCCACCCTTATGATTGTTCTTACCCTTGTTTTTATTCCTTTCGGGATGCTGGTTACCCTTCTGGTCCAACGATTGCACCGAAAGCACACTCGCCGTTTGGGTGGGTTGAGACGAAGCCGTGGCTTGTCCTGAAGCAGATTGGTTGATTGACAATTGACTAACTTGTTTCACAACCGAATCCACAGGTTTAGCACTCGCACAACCAACAATGCCATCAGCATGTGGTCCAGGTTTAACTTTGGGGTCGAAACTAGAACGCGGAGCATTGGGAATGATCTCATATAACAAACTGGATTGAGCATAAATAAAATCCAGTTCCTGCACCCTAAAAATGACCTGTTCCTCATTTTGCACTCCGGATGTAGAAACATCCTTCGCTATATAAGGCAATAACGACTTAAGGAACCATTCGAGGAGGAATTCCAGTGGTATAAAGGCTTCAATCAACCTCTTCCGTCTACGCCCCTCTTGGATATGATCCGAGATATGTGTGGCTTTATCCTGTCGAAATGCCGACAAGAATTCTGTACCAACGTCATAACGCATTGGTAGCTGGAAGTGGTTAAGAAAAGTCATCGCTAGGTCATCGAACAAAGCGAATGCCCCCCTAGGTAGCTCTATATACCATTTCGCAGCAGGCCCTGTAAGGGTGCGTTGAAACAGCCTTAAACAGATTGAGTCCTGGTGTAAGGAATTTGAAGAGCACCATAGGTGAAAGGTAGTAACGTGTTCGCTCGGATCCTCTCCTGGTTTGCCCTTGATTTTGGGTATATCCGAGGGAAGCTTAGTAGGGACAGCCGACCAAGCTGGGTCATGAGCTACAGGATCGTTCGTCAATCTCGACAAGTCAAGAAGATTTAGCGTTGCGAGGAAAGGGAGCCTAGGATGAGTAGGTCGATGGACCGCTCCTTGGTAGTTCTGATTCACATAGGTTTGATTACCGTGACCACCATGGCCTTGGCCATAGTGCCCTCCTCCCGTTTGACCCATATAGGGTGGCATGGAAGCATCATAGTGTGGTGTACCTTGACTATTCGGAGCTACAAAGCCATAATTTGGAGAGTAACTAGGTTGTTGATACCCGCACCCATAAGGTGAAGAACCCTGCCTATACTGCGTCCCATAATAAGGTCCATCAATCATGGCATGAGATGTCCCATGAGACACTCCGTAAGTAGGGATATACGCTTCAGAAGTAGGAATATACATTCCGGAAGTAGGAATATATGCTCCAGAAGTAGTAATATGACCTCTAGAAGTATGAACATGACCTCCCGAAACAACGGGCGGTACTTGAACCTGAGACACAACTGGTCGAGTAACCGCAGTACGGACATGACTCATAGCAACGTTTCGGCCCGAAGGACCATGTGAATGAGGTGGAGGGTGAACATTCAAAGAAATAGGGACAGAGGACGAAGGGATCTGTGTAATTATGTACGTGTTATTCCCTATAGTCACTCGTCTCAGATCTGGTATCCTAATAGGATCACTAGCCCTAGGCCTAGGAGGAATATGTGATGTAGCTTCCACCGCCGGGATGGAAGGTGCGACTTGTGCTCCCAAACCTCTCCGCATGGTAAGGAATGAGAGTGCCCCCAGGCATAGTGCTTGGCTCAAATTTCGACTCGACATGAAATGCCAAATCATGTGTGGGAAAACCAGACATACCATAACTAGTGCTTGTGGGTTCAAAATGAGTCTCATCATCTTCTAGCATTCCATACCGGCGATGCGTCAATGGGGGATCAACACTAGAGTAAGTAGGTCTATCATGAAAAGTACCTATCTTAGAAATTACAGGACCTAACTTAGTCAAATCAGGTGAAGGATCATAGTTAGGAGTAAACTCCCCATCTTCCACTTGAATGGGAGAAGGTGGTTCAGGAATACCTTCAACATGGTCTCCCATCGTGTGTGAATCAACGTGCGAAATAGTCCGCATGGACTGTCTATCACTCTCTCTCAAAGGAGGAGGAAATGTAGAAGGCAGAAGTCCTGCTAAATGACGAGAACGGCAAGGTGCCGCACCCGAATCCACAATGACTCAAAAAATATAAAAGACTCTCTATCTACGTAAACCCTAGGCAAGCTAACGTGCACAGAGCAATCACCAATAAAATCTAAATCCAAACACAAGCAATCAAGGGTAGGATAAGTTAGCTCCCGAATGAAGCAGGTATGTCTCGCCTAGGAGAGGCTTGGGACTCCCATACACAACAAGCGGAGGTACGTAACCAATTATTGTGGCCCTCAGCTTCAACGCGTAAAGCGACTGTGCTATCCGACCCCAACCTGGCCGGGACACCTACAGAATAACCCCTGCAGAGTACCCCCTTGATATCCTAGGTAAGGCCACTAAGGTCACCTCAATATAATCAATGCTCAGGCAGACAGTCGCAGGCGGGATTGACCGTATGGGCAGGGTAGCAAAGCCCGAAACTCTTGAAAGAGCCCCCAGATACGAATACAATCCTGGAAATATCTCCGGTGCTACTCAGTTATGACTGGGGGTCATCCCAATCAATAACCGCTCACACTACCTCATGCTTAACTCCGTTTCGAGAGAAGGATCCTGAGAAACACTGGTTATACCGAGGAATTTCACACACTCACCTGGACAGATACATACATGTTGTTGTTTAGTGGTCTTGGAGAATTTACTCACAATGAACTATTCCAAGACCCTAAAACCTAATCTTGTTGGTGAACCCTATCAAATAAAAAAGTGTAGTTCATTTTAATTAAGCGTTGATTTTAATTGGCTTTATTACTCTAAAGAGGTATATGGCCGTGCAACTAATGGCGTTATGACACAACATGAAGCAAAATGCACACCTAATAATAAATGCAAATGCATTGTGTCCATGAAAAACAGGGTATGCTACTACTTGAAATGCACAATTTTCTTCGAATGATAGATGCAAACTTTCCTATATGAAATCCTGACTAATCCTCTAAAGCAAATCTAGTGCAAGTACTATGCAAAATGCAAGATGCAATGCATAATGATAAGCAAATATTTTTGGATTTTTGAAATAAAAATGAGATATTAAAGCAAAATAATGATTCTACAACCCCCAGACTCTGCAAGCACAATCAAGCAACACTCAACCAAAGTACTAAGGTAAAAGAAATCTAATGCACTAATCCCAAAACAAAAAATCGAAAATGCAATGACAAGAATATTCTTAAAAAAAACAAAATTTTACCCTAAAAAAACATCTATGGTCAGAAATAGAGGTGTATACAGACTCTAGCAGTATCAAATGAGACTCAGCAATCATCAAAATTCACCCACCAACAATCCATCATCCTCTAGAAGGCAAAACTAAGGGTATACGCGACTGTTCGCAGTAAACCCGCATGTGTACGCGGAAATAGCAGTGAAACCCGCGTATATACACGACTATGAGTTAAAAACTCACATACAGGAAGAAAGGTGCATAAAAATAAAGGCAAACAGACAAGATGAGACAAAATTCACACCAATCAAACACTACCAGGAAAACATACCCCCAGACCCGACACAGAAACAAGAGAAAAAAGAGCAATTCAAAGTCATTGAATGCCGATAGAAAATCCCCAAACGACAACTACTAGGAACTCCCCAGCGGAGTCACCAATTCTGTTACAGAGAGAAATTCCTATGGCTTGGGGTACCACAACAGACAGCAGACAGAAGTGTTAGTAAATTTCTTTAAGAAATTATAGGACATGAGAGTGTGTGCGTATGCAATCTAGGACAACCCAATCTCCTAGAGAAAAATTTATGCTTGTGTCCAATGTGAAAGCCACGAATTAGCAAGGAAGCTTCTCAATCTTGCCACCCTTGGAAGATTGTGTTTTTGTTTTTTGATTGATGGTCCAATTTCTACCAAGAGACATTCTATCTAAAACAAAATCTATACAACTTCACCTTGAAAGAGTAGAGCTTCATTTGGTCTTCCAAATTTCTATTAACCCAGTGATGAGGTTATTGTTGGTTTGGACCATATATAAATAAAATTCTAACATATGTATTACGTAGTACAATATGAAGCTTTCATTTAAACATATTCATTATATTCATCGCTACAAACTAATAAATGGGAACATGGTCATTTTTCATCAGTCAGTGAGTGTTTTGAAGATCTATTACAAGGAGGATTTATGCACAAGTTTTAACAATGATAGCTAGTGGATCCAAAGCACAAATTTCATAGCATAGTTTAATATAATAAAATTCTTCATCATTATGAATTGAATTTATCTATACCAGATGAAATAGATATTTTCTCTCTACAATGAAATTGAAAAGTGAATTTCCATGAAATATGTTCATTTTTTTCTTTCCACTTAAGAATTGATGCCAATTATAAATGTCCAGAAGGTATGAAGCTTCCTTTTGATACATTATTCAAGTAATTTTACTTCTTCAACTTCACACATGTAGTGTGCCAAGTCTTGATAAGGAATTTTGTTGTTTACCATAACCTGAGCAAGGGAGACATATTTCATATATAAACTAGGATTTAGCAAAAACTATGCAATTTGAGGAACATTTGTTACGATTTAGTAAAATTGGTAAAATTACTTGCGAATGAAATCAAGAATAAAATATAAAAGGAGTACTATGATTTAGCATATTTTTCTGTAGACACTGCCCTTGTGTATGTTTAGCAATTACAAGTAATTCTATGCAAGCTATACGTCATTAGACCTACATTTAATGTTTCCAATAATATCGCATATGAATGTGCAAAATACATTAACTTGAGCATACTTTACACCACATTACTCCACAATTTTTTTTCGGGGAATGCCCAAAGGCCAAGATATACATGCAAAAGTATACAAAAGGATTAGCTTAGTAAGGAATGCCCAATGGCGAAGATATACATGCAAAAGTATACAAAAAAATTATCTTAGTTTGAGTGGAGGCATTGTGATAGGGAATAAAATACTTGAATTTCTTGCTTTTGTGAATAACTCATTCAGGGAAATCTTTGTTGGTATGTTTGCTTCAAATCACAAAGTTAATGCAGATAGTATCTGGAAATGGATGAGTGACTTTTTGGTTATGGTAATGTTGTAAAATGTTCATTAAAATAGGAAAGTCTTTTAGTTGTTATATATAAATATTGCATGTTTAACAATACAAATTAAAGAATATCGAAAAATATCATGGAAATTTATGAAATCTCCATGCATTGCTAAAATGAAAAAGTAACATGCAATTAAGTTGAAAAAAAAGTAATTTGAATATATTATAGAGTCTTCACATGAAACACATTCTGCGGAAACCTCATTGTAGTTTTGTATTTGTTTATTGTGAACTGCATTTGGCATACATTCATTTTGTTTTGTTTTAAATACAATTAAGAATATATTACATATAAGAAACTTTGTTTCTAAAACTTCAAATAGATTAGAAAAACAATCATAAATAATCAACACATTTACTCTAATGTAAATTTTCTAAAAAGTCCCCAACTATTTGAAAATTGAAGTAGAAGCCAACCTCATAAAATTAGAAGGCATTCAATCATCTGTACTGTGTTTTAGAAGATGGAAAAACACTCCAAAAATGCAATGTTTCATCCATTACTATAGTCTGCAAGCAAATTTAAAACTTTGGATACAAGCAAAAAGCAACAAGATCGTCCTGATTGGGAGAGCAAACAATGGCCTTTACAGCAGTTGTGTGCTCGTTATATTTCAACATTAGTTGTTGAGATTGTTGATTCCATATAAAAAGTTGGACAACAAATGCTTCAATTTTGATTCTTCATTATGTCTAGGTGAATGCAAACAGTGGATCTTGATTATAAGAAGAGTGTCATGCTTGTTTTACCTGGTTATCATTTCCACCAGATGCAAGTTCCCAGTTGTCATAGGACCGCTTCAGCCCACAAACTTGAACCCACCAATGCAATATTGTTATAACATTAGACAATAATACTCTACTAAAATAAAGAACATATTTAAGAATGCATACAAACACATGATGCCGATCAAAAGAGAAGAAAAACAGAGAATTGTTGTGATGGAATCACACATTAATCAACATACAAGCAAGAGAAAAAACAAAAGGTTTACCTTTGACCTGTGGCTAGAAAATTTACTGACAAATTCATCTTGAGCTTAGATGTCACGCTGAAGAATGTTTCTATCCCTACTACCAGATGACAATATGTGTGAATTCCACGCTAATGTCCCTACTTTGGTACGATGATCTCCCATGGTCCGAACGACTTTATAGTGAACTGCATCCCAAATATGCGCCCAAGGTATAATAAGTTAATTTATATACAATAATGGATCCTGTAATGTTGTAGATACTTTGAAGTTTCAGTAAATTCGAATCGAAAACATAGTAAACAAAATTCATGACAGAGTGATGAACCTACCACCAAAACAAAGCAATGTTGCAAGGAAAAATTATTGTATGCTCGTATTGTGTAAGGTGAAGGTCTTTGAAGGACTCGCAGAGGGTGAGTGAGGCATAGTCCACAATTTCAAGAGTATTCACCCATAGAAGGAGGAGTCAGGGCAAGTCCACGATAGGAGCTTCTCCAAGTGAAGCAGGGGAGGGAGTGGGAGGGTGGGACATGGGACGTGGGGACCAACTCTCCCATGCATTAACTATGAGGTTACGTGTAGACGAACTTGCCTACCCAAGGAGACAGAGGGAAAATGTCTCTCGATGGGCCCCACAAATTTCAAGATTCAAACGACGAGAGGCAAACGCCATGAGGAGGGCACGGGTCTCGATGGTACAAATCGTCTAGAGAATAGCTCAGTCCTTAGCGAACTGCTAGACTTAGGGAGTTTGAAGAATTGGTAGATATAACTTACATAAACAAACTATTATATAGCATATACAAATTTAAATAATTAATTATAGGATCACAACCTTATTGGGTCAAAAGTTATATACATCCATTATATCTTAAATTTGTAGCTTGTGGGTGTGCAAATAAGAGGATAGATATACATAGATTGGAAGAGAAGGTCATTGTAGATGATTGAAGCATGCTTGAACAGTGTTTACCTATGGGGAGCTAGGGTTTTGATGGCGAGGGTTTTTCAGGCGAGGGGTTTGATGGCGTGTGTGGGAGCGTGGTCTCCTTGAAGGGGCCTGGCAGGGGCTTGTGTCCATTTGCTCGCCCCGGGGAGGGACAGGTGATGGTTTGACAGAGACGTTGGACATCTGGGAGTATTGTGGAACCCGAGACTCTTTCTATTGGCAACTCTTGAGTCAATTTTTTTTCTCAGCCGTCGTTTTTACTTTTTACTGTGTCGGTTGGATTGCCGTGAAGATGTCAGAAGATGACTTGGTAGATTACTCGGTTGACCCGACGAAGGAGGACATATTCGATTTTTCCCCGTTGTGTGGTCCTGCAACTGTGGTGGACTCAGGGTGTGATTGAGAGGAGCTTTTGGAGCTAAAAAACCCCTCGCTGCTCGCGGAGGAAAACTTCTCGTCGTCCGTGTTCATTCTTTCACTGCCTGTGGATGTTGTGCTGCTGGATGAACCGTTCTATCTTTCGCTGGGGAGTTTTTTGCACCTGCAGGAAGGTTATTTGGGGGGTTGCCCTGGGTTCGGTGGATCATGGCCTTATGATGGGTTGAGGCGCGAAGGATCCTGTGCTGGTGGCGGTCTTGCAGACAGTGCGGGGAAGGACTCACGGGAAGGCTTTATAGGAAGAGCCATTGGGACGCGAGAGCAGCGAGGCTGCCCTAGTCTGGATAACCATGAATCCTTGCTCGTTGGTGGAAATGATGTCAGCTCTAGCTCGCATGGTAAGGGTTGGCGTAGATGCAAATGGTCGAAGATGTTGCCTATTATAAATTACACTGTAGGGGAGGATATAAGCTGGGATTCGATGGAATCCTTGGTAAATTTCACTCTGGTAGGGCGCTTCATGGGAAAATCATTGTCGATAAGGGTTGTCAACACTTGGATGAATGATTGTTGGATGGGGGAATTGGGGGCTGTGCCGATTGTTGAAGGGTTGGCAAGAGGCTGGTTTGCATTCGACTTTGAGAAGGAGGAACATTTGAATTGGGTGCTTAACCAGAACTGGTCCTTCGAGCAGGATTCGGTTCTACTGAAGAAGTGGCATCCCATGTTCGATGCTAGTCGTGAATGTGTTGATATGGTTCCGACTTGGGTCAGACTCCCGAGTTTGCCGCTTCCATTCTGGACCATGGAACACTTCATGCACATTGGTAATCTTTTGGGTACCTTCTTGGAGGCAGATTTCTCCTTCAATAGCACCGGTTTGAAGAGGGTGTCTCGCATAATGGTCAGTATCAATATCAGGAATGGTCTTCCAGGGGCTATGCGGATTGCGTGGAAGGAGTATTCATACTTACAAACATTGGACTATGAGAATGCTCCTTTTCACTGCCGCAGATGTCACGAATATGGTCACCCGGCGATTGACTGTCCACTATCGATTCGTAACAAGGAAACTCGACCTAAGGAGGACAACAACTGTATTTCGTGTGGAAAGGGGGAATTATCCACGCTCTCTTCACCACCCTTTTCACCAGCGGGTCTTGATATTGCTTTGGTGGATGGTAGCGAAGCGGAAGTGGCACCTTCGGGAGAGATACAGGTGGCTGTTCGGGAGAGATTGGTCGGTGAACCCTTCCTGGTCGGTACTCCAGGTACTCCCTCTTTTTCCCTTCCCTCGTCAATTCATTTATTTACTAGACATTTGAATGTTTCTGGTATTGACTGGGTGGAGGGTCTAAAGTAACTATCCCTCAACTCTATTGAGTTACGACCACCCATCTCTGCTGTTGTCGTTGAGAAACCACCCTCTGGGCCAGTTTTTGAACCCGTTCTGCATGATTCGGTTAGCTCTCCAACCGAATCCTTTGACACTAGTTATTTCTTGCGCTCTTGCACCAAAGGTGGCTTTGGAGGTTTGGGGAGAAACCCCGCGGTCTCTGCTAGGGGGAGGGGCCGTGTATCACACTTAGCAAGGCTCAATCCCGAGCCAAGAAGGATGTTTTGGAAGGGAAGCAACTTTCGATTGATAGGGCACTTAGAGCAGTGAATGCCTGCAAGAAGGGTCGGAGATGAAGGTCCTTTCTTTTAACTATTGGGGTCTTGCTGGTCCCCATAAAAGATCGACATTGCGGCAGGTGGTTGAATTAGACCAACTCGAGACTGTTTTACTTCAGGAAACGTTTGGTGAAGGTTTGGAGGTTAAGACTAAGCTTGAAAGCTGGTTTGGGGATTGGTGTTTTGAAACTTTGGATGTTAGAGGCCGCTCGGGTGGCCTGGCAATTGGTTGGAACTCTAGATGTGAGAAGTTTTTTAATGTCTGGGGAATGGAATCGGTTCTGGGCATCTCTATTAAAGCTCTGGATATGGTAGACACTTTTGATGTTATCAATATATATGGTCCATATATGAATAGAATTATATTCTAGGACTCTATTATCAATCATTGGATGCTTAGGGGGGGGAATTTGATTATTGGTGGGGATCTCAATTTCTCTCAAGGTCAGGCAGAGGTCTGGGGGCCTCATGCTAGACCTGATATTCTTTCTGATTACTTTTCGAGGCTCTTGGTGGATAAAAATTGGCTAGATGTGGAGCCTGTGATGCTCAAGCCCACTTGGAGAAACAACAGGTGTGGGTAAGGGAGGGTGGCAAAGAGTCTGGATAGATTCCTTATCTATGAAAGAATTGTGGACAATCGTCAACTCGTCCGTGAATGGGTTGGGTCAGGGGGCCTCTCGGATCATTTTCCATTCTTTTTGGAAATCAAATACGGGCCACCCAAACCGCCTTGCCCACTTAAGTTCAACAAAACTTGGCTTCAGGATGAAAATTTTATTGCCCTAATTACTGATGGATGGGATCACTATAACCCGGGGACTGGGCTCTCAGCTGCTTCCATTTTGCAGTAAATCTCTGAAACCTGAAAACAAGGATTAAGCCTTGGGCTTATGAAAAAAGAAAGAGGGATGTCAAAGAACTATTACAGGTTGAAGCTTATATTATTGCAATCCTTGAACAAGTGGGTGGTGGTCTTCTTGATTGAGGAGATTTTGATGCTCTGAAAAGGCTGGAGGGTCAAAGGACTTTGATCCTTCTGGAAAGGGAGGAAACGTGGCGACTTAAGAGCAAGGCAACCTGACTTGAAAGTGGGGATGACAACACAAATTTTTTTCATGCTTATGCAAAAGGCAGGAAGGCTGCCAACACTGTCTGGAGACTTGAAGATGAACAAGGTAACTTTCATGATACCTTCAATAGTATGGCCTCTCTAGGGGCCGATCATTTCAAAAAAGCGTTCAAGGCGCCTTCACATGCTACTCTTGCTGAAATCATCAGAACTGCGCATATGTTTCCGGGTTTTGTGGGTCCGGAAGAAAATCCCTCCCTGATGGAGGAGGTGTCGGAGGAGGAATTAAAGAGTGTGCTCCAAAGTTTCCAGAAGGATAGAAGCCCTAGACTGGACGGTTGGAGGATTGAATTTTTTCTGGAGCTCTTTATCCTATTGGGTCGGGATCTCTTACAGGTGGTGAATGACACCAGAACCACTGGACGAATTCCTGCTTGCTTTAACTCTACTTTCATTGCGCTTATCCCAAAGGCGGACAATCCTCTGTCGCTTAATGATTTCAGACCTATCTCACTCTGTAACTGCATCTATAAGGTGGTCTCGAAAGTGATTTCCAGCAGATTCAAGCGGGTTCTCTCAGAACATATTTCGAATGAACAATTTGGTTTCTTGGAAGGTAGATTGATCCATGAAGCTATTGGGGTGGCCCAAGAGGGTCTCCACAGTATGAAGGTCAATAATATCAAAGTAGCCATATTCAAAATTGACCTGGCTAAGGCATTCGACAAGGTAAGTTGGCTTTATATTCGATCGCTATTAACACACCTGGGTTTTGATATTGCTTTTATCAGATGGATTATGAGCTATATCACAACTGTTTCTTTTTTAGTCTTGATCAATGGAGCTGCTTCACCTTTCTTCCACACGGAACGTGGGCTACGACAGGGTTGCCCTTTGTCACCACTATTCTTCCTATTGGTGGCTGAAGGCCTTAGTCGGGCCATTAAGGAGGTGATTAGATTGGGAAATTTCACTGGGCTGCAACTTTCTCAGAACCTCCACATCTCAAATTTGTTGTTTGTGGATGACATCTTGGTTTTCTGTTCGGGCTCTGTTAGGGATTTATATGCATTGGATGATATACTCAAACTCTTCTCAAAAGCAATTGGCATGGACATTAATGTTGGTAAATCCACAGTCATCCCTTTCCTTTTATCTAGGGAGGAAGAACAGGTCCTCTTGGAGCTTTTCCCTTTTCATATCACAAATTTTGAGGAGGGCCTGCACTATCTGGGTTTTTTTATAAAACCTAATGACTATCGGAAGCGGGATTGGGTCTGGATTCTGGAGAAACTGGAGAAGCGACTCAAATTGTGGAGTCATCGTTGGTTGTCTAGGGTTGGAAGACTCGTGCTGGTCAAATCTGTATTAGAGGATATTCCAGCGTACTGGATGTCATTGGCTTGGATCCCAAAGGGTATTCTTGAAAAGGCCCGTCGCATTTGTTTTCGTTTTCTTTGGAGCGGCAAAACAGGAAGCCTAGGTGACACCGTGGGTCAGGTGGGAAAATATTGTTGTTCCAAAAGGATTGGGGGGTTGGGGACTCAAAAACATTTTCCATTTTGCAAAATCTTTGGTGGCAAATGGTAGTTGGAGAATTATACAGATGGACAACCTATGGAACTTTGTGATGATCAAAAAATATATCGAACCACTTTTGCTGGAGGACTGGATTCGAAGACCTGATAAATCTCATGCTGGGGGTTCCATTTTCTGGAAAGCTGTGATAAAATCCTTTGATGTTATCAGTGGTGGGTTGGCCTCGAATGTTGGAAATGGTAGAAAACTTTGCATCGGGGAAGACCCATGGCCTGTGTGTTTCCAACAGCATCTTCTCATGGAAAACACTATTATGGCACTGAGGGAGGCAGGTTTTATCTATCTGCATCAGGTCGTGGCTCTTGAACGGTTCGTCAGATGGACTCAATCTTGGATTCGAGTTGGGGATCTGGGGTTTGAAGCACTTATCACCAGGGACTTGGAGAGATATATCAGATCACTCAACAGAGATCATATAATCCTACGAGATAGGGAGGATGTATTAATTTGGGGTTCAGCTCCTGCGGGGAATTATACACCGAAGTCTGGTTATATCATTTTGAGTGGCATGGGGATGGATAGAGCGGTGGTCTAGTGGTGGAAAACAATTTGGAAAATCAAATGCCCACCAAAAAACAAACTATTTATGTGGTATGTTTTGGAGAATAAGGCCCCGACCTGGGACAACTTACAAAAGAGGAGCTTTCATGGTCCGGGTTGGTGTTCTCCGTGTAAAGGAGATTCTGAAACTGTTTTACACCTTTTCCTCTTATGCCCATATATCTTGGCGGTCTAGAAGGAATGTTCAAAAAACTTTGGCATAAACTGTGTTTGGAGAGGTGACAACATTCTTCATGCGTGGGAAAATTGGAGAAGAATCTGTCCGAATGACTCTATGAAAGCACTCCCTCTCCTTGTTATTTAGGGAATCTGGATTTCCAGTAACAACTAAATATTTTCTGGAAAATGTTGTACCCTTGAGATTACTGCTTCGCTGGCTTGTGGGATTATGGAAGCACTCCCACATCATATCAGAGCTAGGAATCAGTGACAGTCTTTAGAGGTCGTAATCGATAAGACTGCCCCATGGACATTTTTTGATGGGGTGGCACAAGAAAACCGTTGTGGTGGGGGAGCTCTTCTGTACCTACGGGAAGGACATTGCTTTAAGATCTCGATGGGTTTAGGAGAAGGCAACAATAACTTTGCTGAGCTACTCAGTCTAAAATTGTTACTCATTTTTGCAGTAGAGAAAGGGTGTCGTACTCTGGTTTGTTTTAGTGACTCAATGAATGTAATCAATTGGGTCAAAAAGACTCAGGTGTGTAGACACTTGAGATTGGAAAATATTCTCATTTCAATTGCTGACCTTATTGACTCTTTTGATTCATTCTCTTATAGCCATGTCTACAGGGAGAATAATAGGGAGGAGGACTTGGCCTCAAAGGAGGGTCTTCTTCTGATGGAGGGGCAATGGAAGATATGGGAGAAACTTGATGACTCTGAACAAACATACTATCATCGTCCTTTTATTGAGGGGGTGACCCCTCCTTGATCCTGTGGTAGTGTTGTTTTCTTTAGTCCATTTATGGGATTGGTCTATTCAGAACTATGCTGTTGTTTTATTATGCTCTGTCATCTTTGACTCTGTCCATCGGTCCTACATGCTCGGAACTATATGGGTTTTTTTTTTTTTGCGGTACTTAAATGAGGATTTTTTGGTCCTATCTGATACTTTAGACTTTTGTGTCTGCCCGAGATTGTTTTCTCATCCTAATATCTGATGTATATGTATATATTTGGACCCCTGCTGGGTACTCTTTTGAATACACAGTGATGTGTATCTGAAAAATGTAATTTTGTTACTCGAAAGATGAAATAAAATTATGATTTTTTTCCAAGGAAAAAAAAAAGATGATTGAAGCATGGGAGGAGACGATGATGTTTTAGATTACTCAGTAGATCCTTTGGAAGGTATGGGACCAAACTTCATTTTCCCAACTTTTGGTCAATGTTGTCCAAATTTGTATTTAGATAAGAAATTTGGATTAGACCTATAAGGAAACCCTAGGTCCTTTCATAGTCCAATTTTTTAAAAGTGATTGGAAGTTTTTTTTGTTAGAAAGGATAATGTTACTTTTCAATCCCTTTCCAATCTCGTTTCTCCTTTAACTCTGGGTCATTAATGGGAACCAAAGTGCATCAGTACATGACTAGAGTCTGATTTTTCCTTAGAAATAAAATATGGTGGATGCACTATAACACAACAATCCATTAGTTACTAGTTTAGCACCACATTTAGTGTTTTCTTGGCATAAAAATTGACAAGCAGGTGATTTTTCATTATTTTTTGTTGAGTTTTGTGCTAGTTATTGTATTGAATTAAGTGTTGAGAGTTGTTGATTTTTGGATGGTGCTATGTTTAGTACCAATTATAGTGTCGACTTTAACACTAGCGATCATTTCTAGTGCCAACTTTAGTACCATCCAACATGCCTATTGTAGTGCCAATTTTAGTGGGTAATAATGTTCCATATATAACTTATGGTAGCACCAAAGTTGTTTGAAAAATTTCATTCTTAATTTGAACATTTTCATCCTCAAGTTGTGTGTTCCACATATGTTTTGCGGTGACTTGCAATCTTTATGTTTGAGAAATTCTCACATGAGAGTGGGACACGGGGTTCTCTTTTAGTGAGTTATCCAACTTTTCCATACCATCTTAGTATTCAAAATATAAGTGATCTTCAATTACACTAAATTTATCAAATTAGAAGGGTACAAATTATTTCGAAGTTGTTAAAACCCAAAAGCATAAATACATTATATTAAAAAAAATACATCATGAATATAACATAATGAATATATCAGAATAAAGATAGATTTATCATATATCCCATGTATTATTTTTTACCTTTCTTAATACATCATCAAAACATTTATTCTTATAAATTATATGGCGTGTAAACCATAGTACTATCAAAGAAAGAGTTAATATACTTAAAAGGGAAGGATAAATATATGCATGTTCCAATGACTAGCAGGACCTAGAAGAAGATTAGTTTTTTCTAGAGTGACTCTATGATTCATATTAATATGTATCCCTAAATTTTGGAGGATAGATGTGCTCTAACATGTTAATGATAATGACTTTGAACATGTAGTCATGAAATTGTTTTATTTAACTTATTGGTAATAATGGTAACAAATATATTGAATTTTGTTATTGACTTGTCTTCCATTTTTACTACAAGTATAATTTAGACCTATTGTTACTTATAGAAAGAAGAATGATGTATTTTATTATTTTACGTTAGTTATAAAAATAGGAATGATGTATTTTATTATTTTACTTTTAGCTTATAAAAATATGTGCACCTTGTTATTCTCTTGTGTAGCCATATTTATTGAAGTTTCTTTTTTGTTATGAGAGGGATTTTTTTATCAAACATAATTGATGCATATTGTGCTTTGTTGTTGTTTTGAATGATGGGATTTTTTATTTCATTGATTGAAGTTATGATAACATTTATAGAAACTCAAAAGCCATGAAATCTAACTAGTCAAATATTTGATAGATATTTAACCTGGGAAGTTTTCTATTTTTTACCATATATACTCTGTGAAAAAAAAACCTCTTATTCACCAATATATTTGTTAAGAAATTATTAGGATTTATTTTCTAAAAGGGACTAAGTTGCATGCAGTTCTTATTTCTAGGAGGGCACCTTAGATTCATGAAAGGTTGTTATAGCAACCATTTTGACCACTAATGTAACCATTTTGAAAGCAATGAAAAGTTAAGGGTATCTTAAGTGCAGTTGTACATCCTTTCACTTCTTGATGGTTTATGTTGTTCGAATACTGGAGCAACCGAATTCGGTTGTCCGTTAGTCGAATTCGACTATCATTGTAATAATGAATATGAATAATAATAATATATTAGATGATGGGTAGAATGTACAATAAGCTCGCCTTTTATAGGCTTGAGCATGAAGGGTTACACCCTTTCATATAATTAACTAATCTATTTTAATAATTTATTTTATATTCATTACATTGCCACTCCTTTTAAGGAAGCTTTGTCCTCAAAGCTTAAGTATTTTCCTAGTGTCGTTCTTCATTGTGACTCGGTGTCGGTATTAGAATCGGATGAGGTCTCTTGTGCAGAGACTTGCACTTCCTTTCCATTGATGATTTTGCACTGTATTGTCTCATTGTTCCTACATTTGTGACCAGGGGTCCAATCATCACCGCATCAACGACATATGTTTTTCTTCTTTTTCTTTTTCTTTTCAGAGTAACTGTTAGATGACTTTGATCTATTTTCCATTTCGTAGCCGTATGATTGAGGTTTGTGGCATTGATGGCCAGGAGACCAAGTATCTGCACAGTACCTACATTGTCACATACCCCAATTTTGTAAAATTATGTAATTGTTTTATTTTATTTTCTGAGACATTATGTTAAACTTAATCCTAAGTAGGGATTGATGACTCAGCAGAGTCAATAGTTATGGAGTGTAATTGAGAATATTTTATTAATAATAAATATATTATGGAGACAACAGCATGGGAGAGTTGTTAAAAGAGGTTACTGGTCAAACTGGGTAATGGAACTAGGTGGAGAGGCAAAGGACAAGTGGCAGCATCCTCAATCACTTCCTAAGTTGCAGGTGGCAAATTCCCTATATTTGGGGTCATGATTCCCCAAGAAAGTGGAATGTGGGCAGGTGGCTCATTAAATGACAGTTATCCCAATTAAGACCTAGGCAATCTTTAAAAGTACTCAATGAAGAGAGCTCAGGCTGCTCAGTTTTTACTCCAGGAAGAATTCATTCAGCTGAATGTGATTCAGGAGTTTTCATTTGAGGAAAAGGGAAGATAGTAAGGAAGTGATTGTGAGTGAATGTTTGCAGGAACTTGAAGCTGAGTATAGCTAGTTGAGCTGTGGAAACTGTCTCAAAGATTCTGAGTTAATATAGAGCTGAAAGACTGTATATGTTTTGCTGCACCTAGTTCCAATCCAGGGAGACCAGATCAAGCTCGGGGGTCCTGAGAAGTCGCTGTTTGAGCGCTCTCCAGGAATTGGTAGGGAGGAACGGCCTCCCATTGATGTTGTTGTCCACAT
>LPNX010663716.1:168578-200232 GCA_001517045.1 Pseudotsuga menziesii | reverse complement strand
CTAGTATGATCTGTTAGCAGCAATCCCAAAAACTTTACCTGTCGATCTGTAAGATAAAGGAAAACTGTGTGTGTTAGCTTTACAGCTAAGTAAGCCCAGTCTAACATAGTATATCCACTTGCTGTTGCAAACAGAGGCCAATCAGAAAACTGAAGAAAAAAAAACTCAACCAACATTCCAACCAAGTAAAGATCTTACAGTTACAAAATAAATAACATTAACTAATCAGTATTTAACGATTGTGTTAACATACATTTATGCTATTTAAAAGTTTTTAAATTTTTGAAAATTTTGGGGTTTTGACATACATTGTGTCTCTTTTTCTTGTCGATAATGGCTATCGTCTTTTGTTTTTATTCCTTCCAATTTGCATTTTGCGGCTTTTGCTTTATGTCTTGCTACTTCTACGTTAGGTATGTCATGTAACTTTAACTCTTTTTGAAGGTGTGGTTTAAGACCTCCTAAATAGGTTTCGAGTCTTTGCTTGTCAAACAACCCAAATACTCGTGTTGATAAGGATTCCCATTGATGAGTGAATTCCTCAACGTTTTTGACTTGCTGTAGTCTGGTAAGTTTACTAAAAAATTCATCTTCTTTGATTCCTTGAAACCTATTAAAAAATCATTTTTGAACAAGTTCCAGGTGTAGGTAAAATTATCTTCTTCCACCATAAGTACTACTTATAGGCGTACCCTTCCATATGCATTGACGCATATTTCACCTTCTCCTCGTCAGATTGAATGTTGTAAATGTCGAAGTATTCTTCTGCTTTGTTTAGCCAAGCAACGAATTGGTCTTTACTCCCATTGTATTTCGACAACTCTATTTTTGCCTTAGGTGGGTGCACTTTGTAAGGGCGACGTTGATTTCCTTTCGCCTTATGGTTTGATAGTGGCTCGAAACTGCTGGACGATGAAGGTGACATATCTGAATTGCTTCGTTGTCGGCGGTGATTTTTAGTTTTTCTTTTCTCTACTATCTTACTTATA
Organism: Pseudotsuga menziesii; assembly: GCA_001517045.1. Taxonomy (NCBI): domain Eukaryota; kingdom Viridiplantae; phylum Streptophyta; class Pinopsida; order Pinales; family Pinaceae; genus Pseudotsuga; species Pseudotsuga menziesii. The sequence continues at coordinate 199,243 of LPNX010663716.1, read as the reverse complement.
ACATCTATTTTTCTATTTAATCGTGCCTCCATATCTGGTAGTACTTGTGTTTCTATTTCTTGCTTAAGCGTCACATTGTCAATCTTTATTTCTTTTTGCAATTCTTCTTGAGAGGCATCTAGCATGTCTGGACTGCTGACGTGGCCCGGACTGGGTATGAACCTTTGTAACATCTCGAATAATGTATTATGGTTATGCGTCATGGTGCTCATGTTCTGTGTTATGTTGTTTATGTTTTGCGTTACGGTACTCATTTTGTCGTCCAAGTCTTTTTGTTTTTCGTTCAGGATGTCAAGTTTGTCGTCGAGCCTCCTTTCTAGTACCACATCAAGCTCGTCTTTGAGTAATGTATTGTTATTTTGCATCTTTTCCTTCACACATTTGAGGTCAGCGGCAAGGGACTTTATGTCCTTCTCCATTTTTTCGATTTGCTCTTTTAGCTCCGCCATGGTCTTGGACCTTGTATGCGGAGCTGTGTATTTTAACGCTATTTTGGCTAATAATATAACAATTAATTAATTAATTAATATTATTATTATTATATTTTTTTTATAAACTATATTATATTTGTATATAGTTTTTTTTTTCTTTTAAACAAATATTATATTTTTTAAATATAATATTTGATTTTTTAAAAATATATTATTAAAAATATATTAAAATATTATATTATATTATATTATATATTATATAATATAAAATATTGTATTGTTTTGTTTTACGTTTTGGTTGCAGGTCGGAGAGGCGGCGGAGCGGCGTGGTTGAGGTGGTCGCGCTGTGAGGAAGTGGCGAGGATAAACGTAGAGGTGGTCGTTAGGGTCTGTTCCAGGCATGAAGAGAGAGGCACAAGGGGAATGGTGGTATGGAGCTAGCACGATGGAGGAGCTGGCAGCGTTGTGTGGGGGATGGGACAGAGCTGGTCACTGGGAGAAGGTGAGAGCGCAGTGGAAAAATGGAGGAGATTGCAGGAGCGAGGGATAGAGAAGTGAGCATAAATTGGGACTGCGCAGAGGAAGAGGGAAGGCTACGAGTTGGGAACGAAGCAGCGTGGAGGTGGATAGGAGATGGAACTCAGCGCGTGGAGCAGTGGAGCGATGTGCAGCGCAGGTGAGGAAACTGGGGGATGTAAGGCGTGCAGCGAGGAATGAGGCGACCGGGAAGAGATGAGTGCGGCGGATGTTGGAGGATGACAGAGGGTTTTTTATTTTTATTTTTATGTGTTTATTTTTTTTTGTTTTTTGTTTGGACAGGGTTTGGGATGAAGTGACAGGTGAAGAAATGGAGCAACTGAGGAATCGAAAATTGATGCGCCGAGTTCGAGCTCAAGGAGGGATTGATGAACCGAGTTCGAGCTCAAGGAGGGATTGATGAACCGAGTTCGAGCTCAAAGTGCAGGAGCAAATCCGCTCTGATACCAAATGGAGCAACTGAATCCGGTTGTTCATTAGTCGAATCCGAATCTCATTGTAATAATGAATATGAATAATAATAATATATTAGATGATGGGTAAAATGTACAATAAGCTCGCCTTTTATAATCTTGAACGTGAAGGGTTACACCCTTTCATATAATTAACTAATCTATTTTAATAATTTATTTTATATTCATCACAAATACCAATTTAATTATGCTACAATAATGGTTTCAAGCTTGAGACAATCATGTCTCTCAAATAAGAACTTTAGATGAGGTGAATTCCCTACAACGTTCTTGTTGTTTTTGCTTACAAGTTGATGCTTTTATGTTATGTCATTTCAGTGAGAGGTTGACTATGTGATTCAATTAGTAATACAATCATTCTTTATTGATTTTCATGTGCATTTAAGGCCACCTTTGGAAGGATCAACTTTCTCATATAAATTCCAACTTTATAAATCTGTCATCTTTCAGTTTTTTGCATGTTTGTAACAACAATAATCAGATCCATCTTTCTTGCATATGCAACCATAGTTATTACTTTATGACCCCACTTTCCCTTGTGGAATTAGGAACTAGTCTTAGCGTGTAAATCACCATAAACGAATCAAATAATATTAAATAAATAAATAAATTCATCAAGGCACCTCTTCTGAACACGTTTGCATAAATTTAGTGATCCTAACCCCAGGGACACCCCCATTGTATTGAAGGAGAGAATGTCTAAAATAAAGAAGGATATGTGTTGACATTGGAATCCCTCTTGAGTTTCCCATTTTCTAGCACCAATCTTGTACTTTTAATCTCAAGTGTTAGTTGGATCAATACCACACTAGATCAAATCAGGGTCTCAATTTTGTATCTTTGCATTAAAATCGACCATTACAATGTTAGGTGGAGAATGATTTGAAAATTTCCAACCTATATCTCAATGTAGATGATGCTCTAGAAAATGCAAATGAAATATATTTTGAACACCCCCAATGAGAAAAACACAAAAGGAAAGAAGATGTTATGGTTTCCATTTGAGAGCAAAGATTATTTTTTAAGTAACTTGGAGTCTTATTTTTTAGCAGATAATGTTCTTTGTTGGAGTCTTATAATGAATCGATTTCCCTGAAAATCATCTAATCTAGTTGTTAGTGCATGACACATAATGGAAAGTTGAAATTTATGACATTTACTTGTAGCAAGATTGACCCAAAAGGCATTTTGAATATAATTGGATTGGCCTAATATATAGGCAAAACATAGTTCTTGTAAACATTGAAGATACTTTACATAACCAGATTTATTTGATATTTTAGAAAGCCAACAATTGGCATGGCTAGCCACCTAAATGCCAATGGGTGTGAATTACCGCATGTATGTTTTTTAGGTTGATGGCTTGGGGTAACCCAAACATTGTAGTAATGACCCCATGCGAACTTTTAAGTTGAGCACCCCACATGGACACTAAAGTTGAGAAATGTAAAGTATAGGCATGATCAACTTAGTTTGGATTAGGGGTTTTGTTTTTGTAGTAGATGCAACTCTTGTTTGATGGGGATGGAGATTGCATACTTTAACGTTGGTTAGAGCATTCGTCAATCATTTGCAATAAACATTAATTTAAATGTATGAATGGATTTAGTATCTCTTAAAGCTTATCCGAGGCCGATTGTTAAAGGATAAAAAAAAGCTCCAACTTAATATCAATTGCTTTTATACTATGTTAACTTTATGTTAATATTAGTATAATGTGTCCAAATGTGTGTTAATGTGAGGGTAATGTGGTTAAACCACCATAATTTTATGGGTGCTATATATGATCCAATTTGATATGATTAATATGAGAAAGTGGTACATGTTTGTGGGTAGCCTACCTCAGGACCCCAATTATTTATTTTGTCGTGGCATCAAAATACTGATACATTTATTATTCTCTTTATCATTATGTGTACCTTCCAGGTTTTGAATCACTCAACTTTGGAACATTAACTGATACCGTGATGGATTCCATAACAGGAGGCCACTTCCCACTCTTATAAATGGGCATAGGTTATTTCACTCCTTCAAAATTAGAGTCAGTTGTGATGTTGGATTGATTTTTTTATTGATGAGTTGACATCGAGGCACCAAACGACTAGAAAAAGGAATTCTAACCTCACTATATTGTTTCCCAACTTAGGACAAATATTGCTATGGAGTAGACCTTCATAAGAAGGAAAGGTATTTGTTACGTTATGGTATATCTATATATAATAGGTTAAAACGACCCATTCCTCTCATACTATGGTTTTCTTATTGTAGTTTGACCTTACAATCGTGAGCTCCTAACACTAGGATTGAAACTAGCAATTGTAAGTTGGTTCCATAACCAAAATAGGCAAGTGCTTTTCCAAGAATAGCTTGCTTGACAACCAAAACAATGAAGAGTTATGGTTGTTTGGTATGTGTTGGATTCGTCTGAATAACTAGTATTTCAAAACATATCCCACAAAAGAAACACGTTTAAGCATATTTGTTAACTTTGATGACAAGCATGGAATCTTGTATTTAATAGAGAAAATTCTTGATAATGGGTGTTTTGGCCATCAAATACCATCCCCGGCGCTTGTATGAATCAAAGAAAGAGGGTACTATGGTCTGTAAATATTTCTATGTAATTTTGCGAATATTTTTATGCAAATTCTCCAATAAAAGAGAAGTCAATGAATATTTATTTTTGAGAGATTCTCTCAAAAGAATGAAACACGAGGTTCTTTTAGTGAGTTATCAAACTTTTCCATACCACATCTTATTATTAAAAACATAAATGAACTTCAATTACACTAAATTTAGCAAATTAGAAGTGTAAAAATTATTTCAAAGTTGTTAAAACCCAAAAGCATAAACACATTGTATTAAAAAATGCAGCATCGATATATCATAGTTTAGATAGAATTATCATATATCCCATGTATTAATTTTTACGTTTCTTAATACATCATCCGAAAATGTATCCTTATAAATTGTATTGCATGTAAACCATAAATTATCAAAGAGAAAGTTAATATTTACTAGGTTACTTATTGATAAACCATAATATTATCAAAGAAAGAGGGTACTAGTCAGGGTACAATGCTAGGAAAATGAGACAAGCAAAATAATTTTGGTGTCATCAGAATCACAACCATGTGCTACCACCATAAAGGAGACTTTGTTACTACTACATCGAGGGGGGTTTTGATACCATAAATGATAAATTGTTTCAAGTTGAGAAAAAGTAAAACTTATGTGTTGTCTTAAATATTGTTTTGAATGTGTCTTAAATTGAGACAATAAAATGATTATTTCTAGAAACTACATATAATGCAAATATTTTTCCATCTTCAGAGACAATATCACGTTTCAAGTCGAGAGATAAAAATCTTTTGTATTGTCTTAAATGTTTCCTTTCAGTGAGTGTCTTAAATTGAGACAATAAAAAGAACATCCCTCTAGAGAAAAATAGAATGTATTTATTTTTGTCTTTCTAAAGATGATATCACTTTTACCTTTATAGAAACTATAAAACAATGTAACAAAAACACAAGTGCTTACTATTGAACTAAATCAACACATATTCACCTATATTAGGTGCACTTGATGTGATGGGGGTTAACTCGAATCCCATGCAACAAATAAAATCATACCCACAAAACTCACCTTAACTCAACTTCATAGCAGTTGGTGGATTATGCAATTTTTCATAGGTGGGAAGTATAACATTAGGTTGGAGAGTACAATGACATATATTGGCATCAAGAAAAATTCCCATCCTCCCATGTCCAATAATGATATAAAGAACATGTAGAGTAGAAAGGAACATAGGAGAGGAATTATGGTTGGAACTAGACTAATCGATTTAAATCCAATGCATTTTTACAGCTCGCATGTCTTGGAAGCAATTTTGGTTGGCCCGTGTTTTCTTATTCTAGAGAGACAAAACTCTAAGAGCAGTACCGGTTTAACATTCTTTTGGCTTTGGGATGCTAGCCAAGACCGAGGACCTGTGACTTAGTCAAAGGAAATACACATAGAGAAAGACAAGAGGACTAATTGGCAAGGATTGTGTTTCAATACTAAGTGGAACATAAAATCAATTAGAGATCTACCCAACAAGAAAATATAATCAATGTTTTATATGCTAGCTTGGGTGACCTTTGTGATTCTTAAGCCAAGAGCAAAGGACACAATGACTAGGAACAATCCTCAATAGGACAAGAAGGGGAAGACACTATTTAAAGTGAAGGATAAGGAATCCTCAATGATCTTCAACGTGGAAGACCTTGTAAAGTTAGTATTCCTTGCAAGTAAGCCACAGAGAATATTCCTTGCACTTAACAAGAATCCATGGCCACTACCAAGTCATTTCACCAATCTCATGCATATGTTGTTATAAGGGAGATTAACAACCTAGAGCAGAGAGTCGGGACCAAACACGGCTTACTTTTTCAGAACAAGTTCAAAATGAGTCCCTAAAATGGATTCCAAGTACAGGTTTTTCCAGAAGTCATAATACTAAAGTATCCAAAATGCCTAAAATATATTGGTTAGTCAAGTCCCTAATCACCCAAGCTATCGAAGAAAATGAATCCAAGAAACCATTCTCAGAAAGCTGGAAACCATGGAGGTGAAATATGATGCATTAATTAGAGTGCACCGATGTCTCAAAGCGAGAGTCATGAAAGAAAAATTCAAGCCTCAAGTCAAAGCAACCTCAAGGAAGATAACTAAAGATAGACAAAAAACCTCCAACATGAATAAATCGTATTAGACTCTGTTTCCGACATTGGAATGTAACAAATCCCTACAAATGGGCCAAGTGCTACTATGATTTTTATTTTGGTTTCACTAGTATATTGCAAGTTCAGTTCCTTTTTTCTTGTCAACATGTTTCAGACCTACCTCGTCACCATAGCTCCATAGGTCAAAGGCAAGAAATCAACCTCAATATTTTTAAAATCCATGTCATTCCAAGACACAATAGTTATAGTGTCATGGTCAGATGTAATCCTAAGAAACTGAGCAAATATAGGGAAAACAAATCTACAATGAAAATTAAGATGTAGCACATGCGAACGAAGAATTTTTAAGCACGATGAAAGAGAAAGAGAAGCGATTGGTGATAATCGAGCTATGAGGGGGTTGGAACTGTGAGGGATGTTTCCCTTTGGATATGGAAGAGTGAGGGGACTGAACCCTCGAAGATGGTTGGATGGGCGATGGGGGATCATATGGAAAGGATCAAAGGGAACAGTGTGAAAAAGGTCGGGTTGTGTTTGAAGTTGACCCACAAATCTTACAGCTGTGCAGAGAGGGAGGTCAAGCCACAAGGGAGGTTAGGTAACTGGTCATGAGGTCACGCGAGGGAATTCTACATAGAAGGGGGTCATCTCTTGGGATGCTCCTCTTCCCTTGGTCTCTCCCCCAGCCAAACCGACAAACATGTTTATCTAAGAAAGACTCACTAAGAGAGAGGTATCCCTTCGATTTAGTGCCCCTGTATGGTCAAGATTTAAAAGTTTTTGGTGGTGTTGTTGCCTCTCTAGATCATAAATTCACCATGGTTGATGTCTCCAGGAAGAATGAAGAATGAACACCTCTTACTCATCCTAAATCACTTGGATCCATTCCTCTAAAACCCAATCTAGACGATGTAATTTTAGAAAGGGATTTTGATATGCAAGTAGTAGTGATCCGATCCTAAATATGGAGGTGGATGAGGGCAGGAAACTCAAATCTAATAAGCACAAAGGGACATCGTATCTTGCATTTGTGGAGATATTTTTCAGCACTATGACCCCAACTCTACAAGTTAAATCCTTCAAGGAGGTTGTGACCCATTCTCTTGGGAGAGGGGCACCTTCATTTGCAATGATCAATAAGTAAAAATCCCTAGTCAATCCCTTGTTCCTTGAATGATTCTCTCCCTTTTTCTTGGAACATCTGAGGGATGATGATCCCAGGTAGGAGGCAAGTTGTTTCAGGAGTTCTTCAGAAAGTAAAACAGAGATAGTCCTTATGCAATAGGTAAAATCAGTTGGATTTAAGCTTGACAGTCCCATGAATTATATTTGGAATGGCCCCTTTTGGTCGACTGATCATGATCATGGAAGAGGAGGGGTGGTGTTAGTGATATCCTCCTTTCAGGTTTTGTTACAACCTCAAGAAGTGACCCAAGTAATTAATGTGTGTGGATTACTCTCCTGGTTCACGAGAGATTATTGGGATTTTCTTTTTGTTTATGAACCAAACATTAGTTCCAAACGTACTCATCTCCAGGCGTGAATGGAGGTTTTTATTCCATATGCTAATGGATTGTTGGTGATGACTTTAACATGGTTGAATGGGATGAAGATAAAGAGGAGGGGTTGGTTTGATGCTCAGTGGTTAGGAGAAGCATTATTGGGCTAAGTGTAAAGCTTCTCTTCAGTTTTTTGACTATAACCAAGGGAAGAAAGTTTTGGATTGCATGCACACACGTTTTTATTGTTATGAAATTCACAATTATGATTATTGGGTGAAATTTGGAGAGCTCGAATCAGTTCATGTTCCCTTATGTCAGTCGGATTGAGGGATGGGGACGCGACAAATCAGTTGCAGCAGAAGGAGCATGATCTAAATTGGGCTCTCCAAGAAATACAACAGCAAGTCCATACTCATGTCGATGCTTTTTTGAATTGGTTGTAGGTAATGATGGATGAGAGAAGAGGTCAGTTACTACTAAAGTTGGTATACCTTCTCAAGGTGAAGGATGCCAAGGATAAAGAAGTTATCGTACATGAAGGGAAACAAATATTTCCTAGGTACATGGGTACGAGAAATTTGTGCTCCCCTCACACACATAACCATGTAGAATATTTCCACATGAAGGAGCTACCAACAACCGTGACAAGATTTCATGGGAATTGAATTTTGTGAGAAGCATCACATATTTTGCATTCCTTAACATAGTGATTGGGAAAGTTCACAGACAAAGAAATTTGTATGAGAGTTGGAATGTAAATCTATGGCATATTGATTAGTACACTAGAGAAGGAAATCCATAAGACTTCCAATTATTTCTATGAATATGGCCCAAGAGTTGGGAGAAAGTAGCACATGAAGGTTCTAGGAAGAGGTTCTCACTAAGAGTGCCCTTCAACATTACAACATAATGCTTGGACAATACAACAAATACCACGTTTCGGGGAGCTCATACATCCAAAAGGAAGTTGTAGAGGAAGCTCATACATCCAACAAGAAGTTGTAGAGGAAGCTCAATAATTGAGTAAAGTAGCGAAGAGGTGAGCTAGAAGGAAACATGGGAAGCACATAGAGGGAAGCAAGGGGCCTTTTTCAACAACAAAAAATGTTTTTTGGAAACTTGGAAATGATGGCAGATTAGGTGGGTACATGAAGGAATTAGTATAGAAGAAAATAGAAGGTGCATCGACAACACTCTGGTTGTATGCCCCCTTATAGCCTAAGTTACACAACTTTGACAACCCACTATCTAAGATATGGGAAGTGGACATGCATGAACTAGGAAATGGAACCTTGGCAGAAAACAAAGTAAGCGTTGAGCATAGGAGTAGGATTAACACATGATGACAACAATAACTTCCTTTCCCAAGAATAAGTTACATAGGAGAATATCAATATGTAGTTTGAACCAACACTTTCAAGCATGTAGATGTGCATTCTCATTTCTATGGTGCAATGGTTGCACTGATCATCTGAATAATTCCACATCATGAGATATTTAAATATACAACAACATGGGTAAAAGAGTTGAAGATGAATGCAACAAAGAGTCCAAGGTGTGCAACAATGATGGGCATGAGTTATCCATGAAGAGAAGGTTGATCCAAGATAGGTAGAAGATCCCGGGGTGCCAAGAAGATGATACTAAGTGCATTTTGTTCAAGGGAGTGAATGACACATTCATGAAACCATTAGGGGATCTCTTGCGACATTGTCGAGGATGACAACACATTTGAGTGGGGGAGGATGTAATGTCCCTATGACAAGGTAGACGAAACCTCATCGGTACACACATCTAACAACTCATGCACATTGGAAACCGGCATGCCCAAGTGTAACAGTGGCATGATTTACACTTGGGCCACATTTAGGAGTGACAAAGTGGTCACAGGAAGTGCAGTGACTAAAGCGCACATGTACGAGAGAGAGGCTTTGACCAAGGGATATTTGACAAGGAATACAAGAGATTTGACAAAGCTTTGGAAAACGGGTCTCTGGAAAATACTTTGACATCGACACATGCAATGACCATTGGGAATAAAGGCCAATGGGTCGATTTGCTTAAGACATGGTAGTAAGAGACATAATGAGGGGGAAACCAATTGTACACCATGTTGGGAACTTGTATATGCACATAGTGGTGCTTCTATCAACCGAAGCTCAAACAAGGCATCAAATAGATATATTGAATTGATGATTGTCTCCACCATCGCTAAACTTGCAATTAAAAAAGGAAGGAGTGTACACTCTTATGCTCACTCTAAATAATCCATTGGAGTTAAGTTCCATAAAATTTACATTATATTTTCACTCAAAAAAACATGGACACTATTGTGTTTTTTTGTTGTTATTTATTAGTTCTCTAAAATTACAATTTTTATAGCTTGTAGGAAGGATGTCACAACATATGCCAATGCTAAGATATTATTCAAGCATGATTGGTTTCATTTTGGGTTGCTAAAGACAATTGTTTCTGATCGATACACCATTTTTTAAGTATATTTTGGTCCAACCTTTGGTCCATGATGGGCACCAAATTGACACCTAACATCCTGAAAGTGATGGCGAAAGCAAAGTTAGTCAACAAGGTGATTGTAAAATTTCAATACCACATACAAGGGATGAAATTCTTTGTTATGTTCATGATAGCTACAAAGAAAAATATTCAAAGTTCCATTGGCCACAATATTTTTAAAATGAGCCTAGGGCTTGAGTGATTGGCCAAAATTGATGTAACATTTCTCATTGTATTAACAAAAGTCCTCTCGAGCTTAAAACAAGGTATATAAATCAAAATAATGTGCTAAATGGAACCATCACATCCAACTCCTACTCCATGAAATTTTGTAGAAAGCCAATACCAAATACAAATAAAGACACGATTAGGATCATGTTCCTCACAAATTTCAAGTTGGTGACCAAGTATGCTTGCACTTGCAAGGGGAGAAACTCATATGTAAACATAGAAATCTCATACCACTTTTATAAGGGATTTACATTATTACCAAGGTTGTCCGTGAAAAAAATTGAACAAAATCTTCCACCATTCCTCAACATACACCCTATATTTAATGTGACACTACGTTAGTCGTACTTTCCAGGTCCATTGAACAACTTAAGGGCCACAAAGCGATTGGACATTACAGAGGTTAGCCATGACTATGTTAAGAAAGCTATAATGGATTGGATTATGGACACCTAGTTGAAGAGCGTCTACTCACAAACTATACAACTCTATGGAGTGGTAAAAAAAATGTAGTTAATTCTTCACTAGGAACCAAATCTAACAGAAAGTCTCCATATGGTACAATACTTGAAAATTTGAAGACCATTGTTACTCAATGGGGAAGAACTTATCTAAATGACCATCCAAGGCCATCTAAAAAACGGTCCTAATATTGACAGTTTTGGCATGTTTTAGTTAATGGAGTATCATTAATCATGGAGTGATTTTATAATAATATTATAATTTTAAGGTCAGAGCCAAGCCAAACATCAAATTGGTGTATGATATCCCTTGTTTATGGAGCAAGGGACCCCCTACATGGAGTGATTTGACTGCTAAAGTCTACGGAGGTGTACATACCCTACCTCCTATAAATTTGGATGTATGTGACCTCCTAGGAGGAAACACATGTTCTTAACCATTAGGCCCACTCAAGTTATACATCAAGGAAAAACTTAAGACTTGTTTTAAACCCAAAAATAATACTTATCATAACTTATTTAACTACTCTCGGAGCATGCAAGGAACTAAACAAGGCAAATATTGACTAAAAAGTTCCCAAAAACTGGATTTGTTATTAGAATGTGGATGAAAATTTACACTGCAATATTCTTCGTGGCCCGTTATCTCACACAACCCTTTGTTATTGAGTAGCACTCGATTTTCCATACTAAATCTCATGTGTGTATGAGCATTCACCACCTAATTATTTCGACCATGGAATTAAAAAACATGATAAACACCTGCTTGATGCAGTTCTGAATCATTACCAAATGACTCCATGCCCATTTATTTTAATTTAGTCTAGACCCTCTAATTTTTAGAAGGGATTTGGAGGCTTAATTGTGAACCTAAGATGTCACAAAAGAGTATAATATACTATATTACTTCTTTATAACGTGAAAATATTTCTCCAACCAAAATATACAAGAATGAAACAACCAATACTTTGCAAAATCTTATGTTATGTGGTAGACAAGATGTACCAATTCAACCATGATAGCACATGCAAGTTTTCTCGACATTGATTGTATACTTTTCAATTATATATAATGTCAGGTGGAAATGTAGGAGTTCATTGCAATTGTAATATACATTTGTGGGGCCATATTTGATGTTTACTCACAATGCATCAACATTGCAACACATATCTCATTATAGACACAAGTTACACTGTATATATAATTATATTTGAGAAGACAACATCTACATCCAAAGTAGTTTTGTTCTCATACAAAATGTCCTTCCAATATAATGGTCCACATTTCTCCAATAATGCATCTAACATATTAAAAAATTGAGACATGTATAATGGATACTGAAGCAACAGTCTAGTATTCTACTTTTTGGAATACTATGAGGCATTGAGGGTGAGGCTTGTGCTTCTTTGATAAAATTATTTGTTGAAGTAAATTTACCATCACATCATTACTAAACTCTCAAGAATTATAAAAAAATACAATATGTTAATTCATAAAATTTATTTTTGATGCCAACTTCAATACCTACAGTGACTGTGTCTTGAAACCTTCAATAGAAACCATTTACACTAAAACACCATAATTGTGTGTTGCTGACCTTAGCATGTCTAAGTAATAATCAATAAACTACAACACGGACAATAGTATCACAACAATGAAGATATATATTATTATTATAACAACCACAAACTTATTACATGAAACGAGCTCCCCTTTCTGACCAAATGTTAGTTTTCATTAAAATTTACAAAAATGCAAAAGCGTTTGGTTTTCATACCACTACTGTTGCATGGATGTTTTGTTCATCGACTTAATACATCTCGTTTAATTCATCTCGAAATTTCTCCTTTAAAACTCTTTCAACACCCATTTTCATTGGAGTGGTAGACATATGACATGCTTTACATGTTGCTATTGTATTGTACAAAATTGTAAAATTTAGAATTGCAGAAAGACTTTCAATCAGAGGCTATGATCAACCCTAGTTGAATAGAATGACAAAATGTTAATCCAACCAAGGTCAAGGACAAATATGATCGAAAATTAGAGCCATGATCAATTTTTAATATGATCCAACTCATGAGAAAGATAATGAGCACAAATCATGCAAAGATAAAGGTCTTAGCACAAGTAGTGATGTATTTTCAAATATGTACATGAATTATGACCTTTATGTTAGTACAATTGACAAAATACGAGAAAAACATATTCCATACTAATATAAATTCAAACTTATATCAAAACAACCCATCATATATGTAACATAACAAACAATTTACTACTTACCATCATAGATCCATCGCAAACCCGAATCTATCCAATCTTTAGGCGTGTAAATTTTTTATCTTAATTTTTTTACACATCTAGAAGAAAATTACACTTGATCGAACATGGATATTTAATTACTTTTCATTTGGTTTTAATTTTTATTTTATGAACCGACATGAATTTTTTTAGTTACTTTTTATTTTTGGTAATTCAGTGTTACGTTATGTACGTGACAACATCTCCCCCATACTGGATTGTAGAGCACCTTGCTCCTCTTGGTGAAACAAGAGGAATAATTTCAGTCTATAAATAAATGGTGAAAAGATGTTTTAATATTTTACGTCTATTTCCAGAGGATGCAAATACTTCATTAAGAACCAATCTTCACTTATGGACAAAGGATAGTGGGTGAAAAAGACATGCAAGAATTGTGGGCTCCTTAAATATACATATTAATGGAATCATGTTTCTAGTTCCCCACTTGACAATAGCATGAATAGTTTTTAAAGGTCCTTCACCTACCAAGTTTAATTATTACTCCAGCTCAAGTAAAAATTAAAGGCATCCATGGCCAAGAGCATATGGAAAGATTTGGTGGTCATTAAGCCAAATCTCATTTGGAAAGGGTTATTTGGTGGTTACCACCTCTGCTTCAAACTAAACCATCTTGAAATTCCTCAAACTTTTCCCTAGCTATAGGCAATGCAATTGCTTCAGGAAACGTTTATAAGTTTGTAGCTTTAAAAATTTAGATTGGACATAGGTTTCTAGATTTTGTCACCAACACCTTTCTCCCCTATAATGAAAATCCACCTTGCCATGGGACAAACTGGTCTGGGTCATAGAATTTCATGTTGCCTTGTAACTTATTACAATTAAGTGTTATATCTAGCTAGCAAAAATAGTAGTGCAACAATGTTTAATTATGCCCAAGCAAATGAGAATTCTTATTGTGTAAATAATACACTTGTATGTGCTAATATTTCATTTCAAATCATCTACATGTCCAAAATGTGGAGCTAGACATGGCTCATCACACCAACTACAATATTACTAGGGAGAGGCACCATGCACTAGAAGTAAGGAGCCTCCTACTAACTCGGTGGCCCCTTATGTTCATTCTAGAAAAACTTGTCATATCAAGGGTATCCTAAGCCACACAGTTGGTAGAGTTGTGTCTAAGAGGAGAGATCACCACCATAGTTCGGCATAGCCTTCCAACATGGATAATGAATGAGAATTTTCTAACTCTTGCATTTCCAATCTTGGGGAATGAAAAGAAACCTAAAAACAACCATTTTGATGTCATTGTTCTTGACATGGAGATGACTAATGATGACTAAGAATTGTTACATCCCAGATCGTCTGCAACATGCTTTCCAGTATATACCATAGTGAGGGGGATTTTCCATTGTAAAAGGCCAAGTCTAGGCTTCTTTATGTAAAAGTGGTGATCTCACGAGGCTAAAGACCCATGGTTTGGTCAAGCTTGTAGCATGGTTTATGAGTGGGATCGTTAGGGCCATCCAATGATATTTTTGCATTTGTGGTTTGACCTGAGTGACGAGGCCAATATGTGGTTGAACTTCCAAAGTGTAGTGATACCATGTAGGTGTGTGTTGATACATTGTCTTACTTTGTGTGTTTAGTTGATAGGAATGGATGTTTATGGCAAGTTTTCACAAACAATAGTCATTATACACGTTTTGATGTTGACAAGCCCTCTTGCTTTTCATTCCAATAAGTGTTGGCTTAGTGGCATTGTTGACTACCTTTTGAAGGGTGGAAGTCCCCCATCATATTGGTGCATTTGTGCCTTGGGTTGGTGTCAGGTGCTTTTGTGGATGGTCCCATTAGAACACATGGCCTTGGGCCTCCTAGGCACACTTATGTTTTGCTATGTATGGGGTGATTGCGCACATAAGGGTTTTCATACCCATTTTAGCACACCTCCTTTATGTCAACTCGGACCTTATTCTCCATTGTATGATCCCTCATCTTGATACACATATGCACACTTTGTCATGACGTCTTCTTCTTCAAAAGAACATTATCTTGCTTAAGGGGAGGGCATTGAAGGATCTTCTACATTGTTGGGGTTAGTGGGGGCATGATGTCGTCCCTTGCTTCATCACTTCACTTCAATTAAGCAAATCGCACCATTTTATCATTTTTTTTATTCCTTTTGCGGTTTAGTCCTTGGTCCGTGGGTGACAAGCCATAAAACTAAATTATTTTTCTTTTTAATAAGGTAGGCTCTAAAGTTAAGTCAAGGAATCCTCATATAAATAAGGCTTTTAACATTCAATTGTAAACATGGAAAAGGGCCCTAATATGCATTTTTTTCTTTTTTTCTTTTCTTGGTCTATTGGAGCTTTTGTGTGATGTGCACCTCTCTCTTTGGATTATGATGAATAGTGAATGGTGAATGTTGGTTTTTCTAGGGTTTCTACTATCTTGCAAGGGTTATCCTAAGAATGTTTCTAATAAATCATGACTAAGTAAGGATATACGAAGTATTTCTTGCTCTCTTTCTTGGTTGATGTTGGTAATATCTCTCCAATTTCTTGTTTGATTTTTATTTTGCACCTTGGCTAAGGTAAATTAGGGTTTTTATCGACATCTTGTCTAATTTGTTTGAGGAGACCTTCCTCTTGAAGGAGCTCTCCATTGTGGGCCTTGGAGTTCATCTTTTTCCCTAATTAGGATTTGTGGCTACTTTGAATTAGTATCATATTAATAGCCTCTTTCCCTAGTTGGTAAATCTTAAATATCCAAATTGAGTAAGGACTTTGACCTTGATCTTTAATTACCCTAGGGTTGAAAAGAATAAGGTCATAACCCCTTCTCTTTCACTATTTTTTTTCAAAATTCTCTTGTACATTTATTACAAAAAATCCCCAAAAAATATAATATCGAGAAAACCCTAAAAATTAGAAAAATTTATATCTCAAAAAATACTTGTGATTTGGATTTTTTGTTCGGACATAAAAGTATGCCCTATGCAAATTGATGGTCAATCCTTGAGGGCAGATTATGTTGTTTTGGGTGACCTATGCATGCTGGTGTTTAGTTTTTGTAGATCTATTATTGCATGTCCAGTAGGTACATTAATCATTTCATAAAAGTTTGAAGGGCCAAAAGTGAGGTTTTGGGCCTAAATTGAACCATGGGGGTTGGAAGTTCATTAGGGAATGTGTTAAGTGAGACCATTCTCTATTTGAGGGTTGTTATAAATCTCATATTAGATCTGATGTTCTATTTTCAGAACTATTTTGGGGCCTTTTTTTCACCCTCTTGCTCATATCACTTAACCTACTACAAAAGGTACTCTTCACATTGTAAGGTTGATATTGGTTTGACTAATTTTTATCAAGTTTTATGAGATATATCCACTGCTGCAATTCTTCTATAACATCAATATCAAGTTGCTATTACATTTATTGGGATCTATGATAAACTTATTTAACTCTAAATGTGTTTTCGTATTGTCTAGGGAATCATAAATATTGTCCATCAAGTTCTAGGGACACCCCTTGGTATTAAGAGTTGACCTAAAGTGTTCCAGAATCTAGCATGAGGTGAAAATGGGATCTAGATCCTAATGTGCTTTTCACTCATCACATTGTGATCTGCAACTTTATCGTGGGCGCTAGTTTGAGCAGTAACATTTTTTCGACGTCATTGCTGGAGAACGCTTCATGATTGTTGCATGATAGTTGGGGCATGTTGCCCAGGTCAAAGTTTTCATCCTCTTGGAAATAATGAAATATTTGGTATGAAAGCTAAGGTAAGTTTATGTTTTGATACTTTGATTATATTATTGTTAAGGACTAATCTTGCAGGTCTAATCTGGTGACTCCGCTAAAGAAAATTAAAACAAATATGTGCACTAAGACAAAAGCCTCAACTATTTATGGTATTGTCAGGTGTAGAGGCGAGGACATACACAAGTTATGAACACAATCTCAAATTAGAAACTCCACACTTATTAATATATTCAGGATTAGATTCGATTACCTCCTGGAAGAAGTTGAAAGTAAGGAAAAATGGTATGGCCTCTAAAGATGGATGAGTGTTTAACTCCTCTTGATTACTTGAATATCCCGAGTTATCACAATTAGTTTCCAGAGTCATTCTAGGAATATTTTTGTGATCGTGATGATGATCTCAAGGACCATGTTTTCAAATTCTTGGTAGTATCTCTGTATGTCATTATTAAGAATGAGGATGTTTATATGATATCATTTGTTCTTCACTTGGAGAGAAAAGCACATTCTTGGTTTGAGGGTTTGGACAATCGAATAATGAGTTCCCTTGTAGAATTGATAGATACATTTTGTAGCCATTGGTGCCGAGAATAGCATAAATAATGGGTTCCCTATGTTGAATACATGAATACTATGTTTAAGGGATAATACCATGTTGATACACGAGATCTTGATGAAGGCATAGAAGAATTCCATGGTAAACATAGCTAGATCAAGAAAAATGAACACGCCTTAAGGATTCCTATCCATTGGTTCTTGTAGACCTGTAAGAACATGAAGAAGATTGTGACAATGAAATCCATGAAAATGATGAATAAGTTCTCATTAAAGAGTCATTGCCAATTAAAGAGGGTGTCAAAGACATTATTGATGAAGATATTGTTGATATCTCTCCTTGTACTCATGGTAATGAGGGTTTGGTGAGCCTTCCTCTCTCATATGGTATTAATGATGAATCTTTCAAAGATGACATGTTTGAGGATGTTTTTACTATTGAATATGATTTACATGCATATTTTAAGTGTGGTTTTCTCATGATGATCATGATATCCGTTCAGATTATTGGTAGTTTATTAGAAAGGCCGTATCTGAATCTTCTAATGAGGGAAATGTAAATTTTGAATCCCTTAGAAAACTTATTTTTGGTGAGGATCCTTATGGATTGGTTTATCCATGATTATTCACCATTGATTATGATATAGGGCTGCATTTGGAGGATTCTATTATAAATATTGAGCAACTAGGTTTACCCTCTCCTAGGTTGGATCTCAACCATAACTTTCAACCATTATTCTCAAGAATTAATGCAAGTTTTTGATAGCAAGAAGATGGAGAGCCTCTTGTAGAATATCCAAAGCACGTGAGAAGACACAAAGAAGATTGATTTATTCTAAGAAAAATTGGTTGGGTTTTCTCCCTATTGGTTTTCCCAGTGTAAATTCTTTATGTCTCTTATGCATGACAATCTTTCTGTGATCCTTTTTTTCTTCTGAAATTTAATTTGAAATTTTCAGTGTTCAATTACTCAATGAAAATTGTGGGATGAAATGAATCCTTGAAAATCATTGTGAAATAAATGTTAATATTTGAAAATAGATAAAAATTCAACATGGTTTCAAAGCAGTTTTGAAAGACAACCATCTAGTATATTTTTGTCCTAAGTGTGGAAACTAGGGCTTCAAAGTTTGGACTCTTCCATCCTAACTTTGAATTCGATCCTAGTGTTTTCAAGGTTTCCTTGGTAGGGTGCATATTTTGTGGATTCAGATTTCAGTATGGTCAAATTTTTGACCTGATTTCTGTCGAGATTAGGGTTTCTAGATCAGAGTTCATATTTTTGTCAAGATGATGCCCAACCTCAAAATTGTAGATAGATTGGATGGTGTATCTCCAATTGAAAAGAAGAAGGATCTTTCAAAAGTCAAATACTTCAGTTGTTATAAATTTGGTCACTATGCTTTTCAATGTCCTCAAAAGAAAAGAACATGAAAACATCATGCATTAACAATCATTGTTGATCCACTACAAAAGAAGACAAAACTTGACAAGATTGTAGACGAGACTTACAAAGAATATTACTTTCTCTTCGATCTCACAAACATTATTATAGATAATAGTGATACTTGGTTCATAGACAGTGGTGCTTCCAAACATATGATAGGTTACATATATTATCTTAAATAATTAACAGAAAAGAAATCAACATTATAGGTGGAGCTTGGAGACAATACGAAGTATGCAGTAAAGGGAGTTGGAACATCATCGTTTTAGCTAGATTCTGGAGATTCTCTACATATGAAAGATGTTTTTGTTTGTACTAGGATTGAAGAAGAACTTTTTATCCATTTCAACATTGGAGTATAGAGGCTACAAAGTTGCATTTATGGATGGTGGGGTTCTTGCATGGCCAAATGGATCGACATAAAATTAACATGAGTGAATGGTGTTCGAGAGGGAGGACTATAAATATTGATAAGACGTCCAACACAGGAATTGGTACATGATAGTATCAGTTTATGTGACCTATGACATCGAATATTTCCCACCTACACTATAAGGCCTTGCTAGCATTGAGGTGGATGGTCACATGTATTCTAGAGCTCTAGGTAGAGCATGAGGGTGTTTGCTAGGTTGTGCACTTAGAAATAATGTCAAGGGTTATTTTCTAAGAAATGATAATAGATATAATGGGATCTTGGATCTTGTACATTCAAATCTATGTGGACCAATGATAATATCATCTATTGATGGCTTCTTATATTCTGTGAAATTCATAGATGGTTTCTCTAAGAAGACATGGAAATATTTCATGAAGCCCAAAGATGAATTATTAAATAGGTTCTAGGAGTTCAAGGGTCGGGTACATGATATTATAAGGAATAAGATCAATATTTTGAGGTCAGATAATGGAGGATATTTTACCTCAAAGGACTTCAATGATTTATGCAAGGACATAGGGATCAAGAGGGAGTTGACAGTTCGTTACAACCCTCGACAAAATGGAATTACAAAAAACAAGAACATGTCCATTAGGAAAGCTATGAAGGCGATGATTCATGATCCGAACCTACCCATGTTATTATGGGCAGAAGGATCCAACACAACAATTTATATTCATAACAAAAGGCCTCAAAGAATATTAGGGGATAATAATCATGACCAGGCACTCATAGGAGTGCAGCCAGAGGTCAGTCATCTGAGGATATTTAGTTGTTTGATATACATCCATGTGCCAAAGGAGAGTAGACAAAGTTTGAACCTTCAAGGAAGAAGGGCACCTTTGTGGGATATAAAGAGACTTCGAAGGATTACAATATATACATTCTAGGAAAACGTCAAATTGAGGTCAGTCAACATGTTACTTTTGATGAGGATATAGCCTTCAAAAGGTCTAGAGATTCTTACATGGAGATTGATGATGAGGAGTAGGAGACTCCAAGAGACAAGGGTGCAAAACCCTCTAGTCCAATTATTCATCCTTCACACTATCAAAAGGAGTCAGTAGTATCAACAGAGAGGATCGTAGATGAGTGCAAGAAGGATTTGGCCTCTGAGTTCGAGATGAAGGATCTTGGATTTATGCACTATCTGATAGGATTAGAGGTGTGGAAGAGACTAGATGATATATTCCTTAGTCAAGGGAAGTACATGGTTAAGATCCTGAAGAGATTCGGTATTATGGACTGCAAGTCGATGACTACACCTATGGATCCAAATCTAAAGAAGATCATGAGTGATTATGCCTCAAAATCTTATTTGGTGGATCCCATGATGTATAGGTAGCTGATTAGATCATTGATGTATCTAGTTAACACTAGTCCAAATATTTGCTTTGCAGTGAGCACCCTGAGCCATTTTATGGTTGAGTTGAGGCATGCACATTAGGTTGCAACAAAACATGTGATAAGGTACATGTGTGGTGCAGTTGGACATGGTTTGAGATGTCTTAGTTGGTGAAGTGAGGTTACAGGGTTATGCATATTCTGAATGGGAGGGGATTGCATTGGGAAGAAAGAGCAACTTAGGGTGTCCCTTCAGCTTGGTATCAACCATGATGTCATGGTTTAGCAGGAAGTAGACTTTTGTCACTCTCAATACAATAGAAGCACATTATTATGCAGCGAATGTCACAAGCAATGAAGCTGTGTGGCTTCAAAAGCTTCTTGCGTGATTATTTGATCAAGAGATAGAGATGACCTTGATATATTATGACAATCAAGGTTGTGCCAAGTTTTTGGAATTTCTAGTATTTCATGACAAGTCAAAGCATATTAAGATCAAATACCACTTCATCTGAGACATGGTGCGAAGGGAGAAATGAAGCTCGAATACATATCCATAGATGAGAAGATAGTTGATTTTCTCACCAAGCCTCTATCCAAGGCAATGTTTATATACTTTAAGAACAAGCTTGGTGTGATGGAGAACACCTCCCTTAATGAGAGGGAGTGTTAATGGATGAACAACGTTGGGTAGACATTCATGTGAAGTGAATGGCCCAGATACTATGATGGTTCTATCAATGAGCAATGTACATTCATGAGAAGTGAATGACCTAGATACCGTGTTGGTTCTACAAATGAGTAGCAAACACGAGAAGTGAATGGCCTAGACACCGTGATAGTTCTACAGATGAACATTATACATTCACGAGAAGTGAATTTCATGGAACAATCTTTATCTAGATATCCATATGATTTGGCTAGGAATGAAAGACTTGACATAAATGTTATCAAAACCAGATCGATGGTCAAACCATCCAACCTATTATCTCCCAAAATAAAATAAATTTATTTATGATAGTATGAAGAATTTAAATGATGCAATGAAGGATATGAAGATCACTAACAGTTTTGAAGACCTCTATTTTTTATGCAAATTTCACAAAGTTGTAGCTTCGATGGCTTGGGCGAGGATCAAAACATCTCATTAGCCACTAAAAGATGGAAGATCAATAGCAGGTGGAAAACCCCTTCGGCAGATAGGCATATTGCTGAAACTTTTACACCATCGGAGCGTTTTTTAAACGGTAAGCAGAAGTGGTGAAGACTACAGATCGACGAGATAGTCCTCTACGGAGCCGCAACTACGGAAGGAAGAAAGACTTAGTTCGTGACTGGAAAACTTTAACAGATCGGCGAGCTAGTTCCCAAAGGCGCCGAAACTACGAAAAATACAGTGACCAGAAGTTCCGCAACTGCGGAGAATAGAATGATTAAAGGCAGCCGATAAATCAAAATAACCGATCAAAGGGAATGGAAACTTCGACGTCGGAGAGGCTAAATACTAACCGGTGGTGAAACAATTCAATGTGGAGCTGCAACGACGGATGAAAGACTTACTGTGGGTTCCGAAATAACAGAAAGGCATCGCCGAGCGGAGGAACTAAAGACTACGCGCCGGAGCTTGAAAACATAAAACCAGCGGCGAATTAGTCCTCTAGGTAGCCGCAACGACGGAAGAAATATAAACTACAGGGTCCACAAGCAAATGAAACTTCGGCGTCGGAACTCAGAATCACTAGCCGTTAGCAAGATAGTGAAATAAGTAGCCGCAATGGCGGAAGAAATATAAACTACGGGGTCCACAAGCAGATGAAAATTTGGCGTCAGAACTCGGAATCACTAGCCCTTGGCAAGATAGTGAAATTCGAAGCCGCAACGACGGAAGAAAGAAGACGAAGAACTCTGATACTGTAGTTATTACCGCTCCCGCTCCCGATCACCGATGTGTTAGTTATGGAGAACGCCGATTAGGAGTGCAGATGTGATAAAAGAAGAAACCTCTGACCATCGATGAAGAAGCCGTCGTGACATTGATGATATAAGGAGTGTCGATACTGCGGCAACAAAGAGACTTGGAGTGCCGAAATGTCAGAAGAAAGAAGACTAAAGGTCCGATTCAAACTTTGACGATATGCTTCCAACAACGATAAAACTAGTTCGTTTCACCTCCGAAACTGCGGCAAGCATTCTGACTTGAGGCGCCGATGAAACAGAAGACAAAGCTTCCGATCGGCGACTGCGGCAACAAAGTAAAAAGGGGTTTCGGGTGGATTGAACGAGACGAGGCACTTCAGTTAAACGCCGATACACTGGTTGTTGGCGGCAATTCCGTAGCAAACCAGCAGTAGTGGTTATAATCTACCACTTCAATCATTAAAATATCACCCGGTGAACTAGATCTTCACAATGAATAAACAAATTGTTAGCAAGGGTTTGAAGCCCTAATCGGGAAAAAACTATGACTTTCATTTATTTTTGAGGTAAACAGATCGGATTTTCAGGATCTGTAAATTTTGTAAAAGGCTATAAAGCCCATGATTATTTCATTAATAAGGGTTCGACTATGGGGATTTATGAGCCTGTTCCATTATCAAGCGTCTCATCTGGTTTATTCCAAGTATAAGCTCTTTTGCTGTGATTTGTTCAGCCATCTCTTTCTTTACCGTGTTTATTGCCTGAATGTGCATTTAGGTAATTTTCAGATTTATTAAAGGGCCGATAGCTGTCATCCTATTGGTTATTTAGTGATATTTGATTTATAAATACCATCCTCAGCATGATTTAGCCATTTATATGCAGGTGTTATGTGTGTAAGTCTGCCAGCCTGGTGAGTTCTCCATCCCTGCACCTTTTTGTCAAACTACTGAACAAGTTGTAACTAAAAGCCTTGTGATTGAGTGAGCTTCATGCATGTCTTGAGAGTGAGAGGTTATATAGGCTATTCGGCTTGATCCAATTCCGAAAAAACCCCAAAAAACAATTTAAGTTACAAGGCATCCTCGAGCTACAACCTAGAGGAGTTTCCTGGAGTGATAACAAAGTGGCTCCGTTGCTGGGGAGAGGAGATTGAAGCTCAGCTTCCCTGGGATACAACTTAGATCCATGCTTTGATGATAGACAAGGCTTGGACATTATTACAGTTGTAATCATCTATCTGGCGACTCCATTGATATAAGGTGGCTTCCAGAAGACCAAGTACCAGAGCAAACCCAAAGGGGCCACCAGCAACACCCGTTTCAGATCCAGAAGAAATCTTGAGGAAAGCTAGGGCTTTACTAAGATAAACCAGCAGTGCTGCACAAAATGCTACATCAGGTATTTCAAGAAATATTTTTGCTGTTATTTCTTCTACTGAAACTTTTAATTCCCATAAATTTTTAGATACATAAAAAAAATCTAGGGCTTGGGCATCTTCAAGCACTGTTGCTTGTGAAGATCCAATCCCTGGTGACTTCACGGGGATAAGTATACCACCACCTCCTCAGCAAATATCCTCATCAGTGCTGCCTTCCACCTCCATCTCCATACCCATTTCCAATATGGCTACCCCTCAATTGTCCAAGATGGAAAGGATCCTAGTAGCTAGGTATGCACCCCTAGTCTTGTCAAATCTTCTCGCAGCCATGCCTACCGGGGACTACCTCAAGTATATTCCTAAGTTTACAGGGGAAGGGGATTTCACTGCTGAAGAACATCTAGAGGCTTTTTATAGCTATGCTGAAAATATAAATATAGAACAAGAAGACGTATGGACCAGAGTCTTTGTGCAAAGCCTGGATGGCCAGGCTAGAAAGTGGTTTAAGGAACTGCCTGCTGGGTCAGTGGCAGGCATAGAGGCCCTAGATGACATTTTCCTAAAGCATTGGGGAGAGAGGAGAGACCACCTTTACTACATCACAGAGTTCAGCAACCTGAGAAGAGAAAATGGTGAGTCTGTCTCCAACTTTACCAAAAGATTCAACAACATGTACAGCAAGATCCCTACTGAGATTAAGCCCACCGGTACCTCAGCTATGATAACTTATGCGAATGCTTTTGACTCTGACTTCTGCCTACTTCTTAGAGAAAGGAGGTCTGCCTCCTTATCACTTATGCAGGATGCTGCCCTAGAGGTAGAGTCAAACATTCTGGCATCTCAGAAGGTCAAAGGGAAGGTAGACAGGAGAAAGCAGCCAACAGACTACAGTGGAGCTTCGGCATCAGAGAACAAGATTGAAAAAATGACCAAACTCTTAGATAACCTTACTACTGAAATGTCAAAATTGAAGGACCAAGGACATATGCTGGTGAGGGGTAAGGGGCCAAGTGACTTTGCTCCTTGAAACCCAAATTTTGTGCCTTATAGAAGAGGAAACCCCCCTGTTCAGATTCTCAGAAGGGAGAGAAATCAAGGGGAAGACCAGAGGATAAGAGCTCCATTTCAAAATGCTATATTAGAAGAAGAACTGGAATTCACTGAAGATGAAGGAGAAGTTGAAGACAATATCCACTGCATGGAGGATGAGGTGGACTATTCTTTTCTGACCCAAGCAGAATATGAAGAAGCCCTGATTGATGAGCAGATCGTTGAAGAGGCTATCTATCAGGATGATAGTCAAGAAGGTTACCAACTGAGGTCTAGGTTGGTTTCTCCCCTCAAGAAGAATGTTGAACTTGTCAAGTAACTTTCTGCACCTGCTAGAAAAACTGTTGTTTTACCAAATAAAGTGGTTGTTTCATCCAAAACATTGCTTAAACCAACACCTTCAGCCACACCTGGTCAAGTCCAACTCAAACCTACAGCTCATGAGGTAAGGTTTCCAGATAAGCTACATTATGCTTTCAACCTTGAGTCTGAAATTCAAAAATTGAAAATCCCTTTCCCTCTAATTGAGTTGATGAAGAATGATGCATTTAAAACCTCCATTCTGAATTCCCTTCAGCCCAAGGTGCACATCGACACTGACTTCATGAACCTGCAAGATGACAAGCCTGTTGTAACCCTGGGCCCCGTGATCGAAGACCTAAAAGACTCTTGCCCACCATTCTATATATCCTTGAACATCCATGATAAAATCCTCCATAACTGTTTGCTGGATTCAGGAGCCTCTCATAACTTAATGCCAAGGGTTGTGATGGATGAGATCAACCTCAGCATTACCAAGCCCTACAATGATTTATTCTCCTTTGACTCCAGGAAGGTCAAGTGCTTGGGCCTCATCAAAGACCTTGCTGTAAACTTAACTCAGTTGCCTTCAAAAAGCGTAATGATGGACATCGTAGTGGCTGATATTCCTCCAAAATTTGGCCTTTTGTTATCCCGGTCATGGAGCAAAATATTGGGCGGCACCCTTCAGATGGATCTCACGTACACCACCATTCCCATGTTTGGAGGGGAGACTAAGAGACTGTACAGGTAAAATCAGCTAGCATACATCATAAGCGAGGAGAGCTGCTCAGTGAATCACCCGATCTACGTCTTGGACACCGATTTCGGATCCTGCATTTTGTAAATAGATGATAATCAGCAGACATTAGTTCATCTCACTGAGCCCACGCGTCTGCAGCTCGAAGAAGTCACAACAACAATCTGGACCATATATTTCGATGGGGCAAGCGCTCAAAACTCAGCAGGCGCAGGGGTCATGTTGATCTCCCCATCTAAGGGGGACATTCATCTATCGTATAAGCTCGATTTCAAAACCACGAACAACGTAGCAGAATATGAAGCCTTGCTGTTGGGAGTTCAAGTGGCCAAGGATATGGGGATCATGTGCGTGAAGATTTTTGGGGACACAAACCTCATCATACAGCAGGTCAACAACACTTTTCAGATGAAAAATATTAGACTGAAGGCCTACAGGGATGAGGTATGGAAACTCAAAGACTCATTTATGTTTTTTTAACTGTCATATATTCCTAGAGATTTGAATCACCTGGCTGATTCCATGGCTGTCTCTGCAAGTCTTTTTGTTCCTCCTTTACCCCCTAGGCTCAGCTATGATGTTCAGGTCAAGTACAGACCCTCTCTGCCAAACAATGTAAAATTTTGGAGGGTGTTTGAAAATGATGGGGAGCTGAGTAAATTCCTTCAGTTAGTGGATGAATTCTCTAACATACACATAGACTAGGAAAACCTTAACCTTGAGGAATCCAAGCAGCTCAAGCTAAAAGATAAATTGACTGAGCACGGTATTATCCAATTGACCAGCAACCACATACCCCGAGGTCTAGTACCACTGGAAGAACTGTTTGATCACAATGACGTCCCTTTCAAGCCTGCCAAAAGGGAGCTAGATCCTGCTATCCAAGAGCACAACATAGGAAGCCACAGCCATCCAAAACTGATAAATCTATCCACTGAGCTGACTGCTGAACAGAAATCTGAATATTGCAGCTTGATAGAAGAGTTTGTTGATGTCTTTGCATGGAAATATAGTGACCGAAAAACATATGACACCAACATCATCCAGCACAGGATTCCTTTGGAGAAGGACACCATTCCTTTCAAACAGAAACTGAGACCCATCAGCCGTCTTCTATTACCAGTGATTGAGAAAGAGATCCACAAACTCCTCAAAGCCAAGATCATAATCCCCATCAGGTATTCCAAGTGGATTGCAAATCTAGTAGTGGTGAGAAAGAAAAATGGAGAAATCAAGTTGTGTGTGGATTTTAGAAACCTAAACAAGTGTTCCAAAAAAGACAACTATCCACTGCCCAAGATGGAGCATCTGTTGCAAAGAGTCTCTTGGGCCAGGGTCATGTCCTTCCTTGATGGCTTCTCTGGATACAACCAAGTTGTTGTGCACCCGGATGACCAAGAGAAGACGGCCTTTACCACTCCCTGGGGCACCTTCATATATGCTAAAATGCCATTTGGCTAATGAATGTTGGGGCTACTTTTTAGAAATCTATGGATCTAGCTTTTGTAGGCATAAAAGATAAATTTGTGCTAATATATTTGGATGACTTAACAGTTTACTCTCACAGCCATCATGATCACTTGCAACATTTAAGGAAGGTATTTCTAAAGTGCAGAAGGTATGGAATATCACTGAACCCCAAGAAGTCCCAGTTTGCACTCAATGAAGGAAAGCTCCTAAGCCACATAGTATCAGCTGAAGGCGTAAAGATCGATTTAGTAAGAGTGGAGGCAATTCAACAGCTGTCAATACCAAGGTCAAAAAGAGACATCCAGTCCTTTTTAGGCAAGAAAAACTTTGTCAGGAGATTCATTCCAAATTTCTCCGAGCTGGTAAAGCAGATAACAGTCATGCTAAAAAAGGATGCAAAAATCAAGTGGACCGACCAGGCAAGAAATTCTTTTTAAGACATTAAGAAAGCCATCATGGAGGCCCCAACCCTGATTAGTCCCAACTACACCAAGGGCTTTTACATTTTCTCTTTTGCATCTTATGACACAGTGGCAACTGTACTATTACAAAAGAATGATGAAGGTCTTGATCATCCAATTGATTTTTTCAGCAGGACCCTGAGAGATGCTGAGCTGAAGTATGACCCAATTGAGAAGCAGGCTTATGCTCTCATAACATCTTTGAAGAACTTTAGAATCTACATTCTCCATGCAAAGGTCATTGTATATGTCCCTTTAGCTGCAGCGAAGGATGTTTTGACTCAGCTTGACATTGATGGGAAGAGAGCTAAGTGGATTGCCAAACTCATTGAGTTTGATGTAGAGGTGAAACCCACCAAGTTGGTAAAAGGATTAAGTCTGGCCAAACTCATGGCCAAAGAAAACTGTGAACTGCTGGGAATGGATTTCACATATGTCAGATCAGCAAAGGTACAGACCATGGTAGCAGCTGAAACAAAAGTAAATCAAGATCAGGATAGCAGTCCACCAGTAGCTGAGAACATATCTTCATGTGAGTGGTACTCAAGTATTATTCAGTTTTTGCTTAAATTAGAAGTTTCTCTCGATCTCACTCCTAACCAAGCACGAGCCCTTAAGTTGACATCTATTAAGTTTTGCATAATTGACAAATTGTTGTATTGGAGGGATCGGTCTAGGATTTTGTTAAGATGCCTAGATAAAGAGGAATCAGAGCAGGTCATGCATCACTTTCATTCCAGTACATGTGGAGGCCACCACTACTGGAAAACCATAACCCATAAGATATTAAAATCAAGGTACTATTGGCCAGTCCTTTTTGCTGATGTATGCACTTTTGTAAGGGCCTGTGACCAATGTCAAAGATTTGTAGTGAAGCAGCAGCTCAAATCCTTGCCCCTTAGGCTTGTTACAGTGAATGGGCCTTTCCAGCAATGGGGTCTGGATTTCATAGGTGAAATAAATCCATCTTCCAATGGAAAGCATAAATGGATCTTAGTAGCCACTGACTACTTTACCAAATGGATAGAAGCAATACCCACCAGAAATGCCACTCATCAAGTCATCATGAGATTCTTATATGAGAACATCTTCAGCAGGTTTGGTTGCCCAGTAAGGTTAGTAACCGATAATGCACAAGCCTTTAAATCTGGGGCATTGGTTAAATTGTGTGAATCAATGGGTATTCAACTGGTGCACTCCACTTCCTATTACCCACAAGGCAATGGCCTGGCTGAGTCATCCAACAAAAGCTTAGTCCGGATCATTAGGAAATTGCTAGAGACAAATCAGAAAAGCTGGGATTCAAAGCTTAAGTTTGCCTTATGGGATGATAGGGTGACTGATAAAAGATCCATAGGGACTTCTCCATTCAAACTAGTTTATGGCACTGAGGCCATCTTTCCTATCCAGCTCACCCTTCCGGTGCCAAAGTTCTTTCAAGAAGAGGAAGATGAACCAAACACTAGTAAAAAATTAGGAATTAGCTACTAGGTGACTAAAAATTCTAGTCACCACATGTTTTTCAAGTGATTTACTACTAAATATGAGCAATTTTTATTGACCCAACTATAAATGACTAAAATTAACGACTAATTTAGTCACGAGTTAACAAATATGACTAGATAATAAGTGACAGAGTTAAAAATGACTAACATAAATGACTAATTTAGTCACGACATAAAAAAATGACTAGCTAGAAGAATATGAATTAGTCATTTTTAATTGTGTCTTGGAAAATTGCAAATTTGACAATGAAGTGTAATTTTTGTAAACTGTAACACCTTCTATTACTAATATTGGTGCCATGCACCTCGATCTTCAGAGATCCACCAAACCAATTGCACGAATTTTCTCTTGACCATCTTTATCCCTGCTGCACCATTGAAGAAAACCTGGCTAAGCGTGTTCCAAAGGAAAATTAGGTTTCTACGTCAATTATCAATTAGGTACTAGAACCAGTACCATATCGATACATAGCTAGAAGAGCCATATTCGTACATCTAGAGCCATATCCGTACATCCCCTCAAAAACTGACCATTCAAATGCGCCTCCTACACATAGACTTACCAAATGCATCCAATGCATGGAAAAAAAAACATGTCCACTTTGGATCTGTGGTCTAAAGGTATCGTTCGACCCTTGCTCCCCTGTTTTTGCACTCGATACCCTATTTTTGTAGATGATAGGCCAATTCAGGATCTCACAGTGACCAGTCAGAGTGCTTCAAAGGTATGGGTCTTGCTGCTCTAATCATGTTCATCATTCCAATCAATAACCAGTTGTTATGGCTTTTTACAGGTCTCAATGCTGTCGAAGTTACTGCCTCCACTTTACATTCAAAATTATCACCATCTCCAACCTATGTGATCATAACCATATGCATTTTGAGCTTTCAACCTGGGAAAAGCGTGAGAACCCTCCTGCAACGCCACTATTTGCAAAGGTCGCTGGTTTTTGCACATCAACATTCCTCACACGCTCCAAAGGAAAACTGAAGCAGACATTAGAAGAAGTGATTAAACTTTGCAAGAAGGCTTACTTGTTGCAGATGTCAATGTAAAGCAGGAGTCGAATGATACTTTCAACCCACAAATCCGAAGTTGATGTTTTTTTTTGGCCATCCATTGGA
>LPNX010663716.1:143027-161557 GCA_001517045.1 Pseudotsuga menziesii | reverse complement strand
ATAACTAATTTCTAATCAACCAAAAGTACCTCAGCAAAATGCCAGAACTACTATTCTAGAAACTAGGAAAATAAATGCAATAGAGAAAGTTGCAAAACTCTTCTGAAACACAACTTTAACGATAAAAGGACTCTTCAATATTACACAAGACAATAAATAACTTTCCTTAGAAGGTATGGACATTGCGATTTTCAAAGAGTTAAGCCTTTCAAGACTCCTACAACTAAACATTCCTCTTCCGAGGCATTTGGGCTTCAGCATATGCAGACGTGGTGAGGAACCTTAATTCTGCAAGGGAACGTGGACGGTGGACTACCCTTCAAGGTGAATCAAATGTTAGTTATCTTTGGATGTGGGAATACTTAATTTTCATAGATGTTGAATGCTTTAATGCTGAATTCTACTAGGATATTTTAAAAGAGTTACATCCTTCATGTATGGGCTTTATGACAGGTCAAACTGCTGCAGCATTCCTCTTTGTTTACTATCACTTATTGCCCTGAAGTTTAATGATTTGAAACTCACTGAGCTAAATATTTGAGGGAGTTCTATCAATAAATTTTATTTCTGTAAACTTTTTCTGTGTTTCATCCTCAAGGTTCTTAAAATGTTTGAAATTTAAATTGACTAATGTGTATTTAAATCAGGTCTAGGCTTGCTTTTATTGTTGCATGTATATTTTAATATATTGAATGCTATAGAGAAGGAGAGGTAACTGTACGGATTATCATGTCTCTGTTTTCTGTCCTTGATGTTGAGATTATCTTTATTGGTATGCTTATGAACTCTAAGAATGTCTTAGTAATGAAGTCATATTTAAAAGTGTAAAATATATTGGCATGGAAATTGGTCTTGTACTTTGGGATTTGCTTTCTGAAGTTTGTTCCTTACCTTAAGTTTGTGTCAGGTTGCAACAGCTTTCAAAGGTGCTTATGAGTCATTAGCCAGTGAGACGTCTGGCCCAAAGTCTGTTAGCATTCAGAAGATATGGCACTTGCTTCAGGTCATCTCTTTGATATACCTAAGAACTTATTTTATGCTTTGAAGTTCAATTGGTAAGAAATATTCTAGATTGCTTTTTTTGTGAATGAAATATCATAATTGCGTGAATAACTTGCTGTAATTTTTCCAGTATTTTCCTGGGTTGCTGCATTGTAATGATTGTCGTTTTAGATGCGCTGTGAGTCTGAGATAAAATTCGTGTTCTCCAATTAAATGTTTTTATGCAGACATTGTCGGGGGAAGATAAAGAAGCACCGAGAAATGTGTCGAGAAAAATTGCCATGATCAGAGGAGCAAGACGCCATTTAGAAGCTAGTCATGAGAAATATATACTGGACACTATTTAGAATCATGTTGCCCAGGTCACATATTTTTTCCATAACATAGAAAGCACATTTTGTATCATTATCATGTAGTTATTTTTGAAGAATGGAATATCTGTGGACATATATAATACTTCATATGTTTTGTGCATGTGCTCTATGCAATTGGACTTTTTACAGCCTATTTGAAATTAAAACCTTTTAACCATTAAACAATCTAATCTGCTGCCTTACTTATTGAAGAATTTTCTCTATTGGTGTTGGAGCTTTGAATTGTTGTTGCATCAATGAGGATTAGGTACTTTTAATTGGTCGAGGCCTGTAACTTAATATATTTTTTGTAGTCAAGCTACATTTTCCTCCTTGATATTTGTTACCAAAGTAATAGAGGATTAGGTACTTTGCTATTGGTTAAGGCATGTAACTCGATATTTTATAGGCAGTCCATCTACATCTTCATCTCTGCTATTTGTTACAAAAGTGATCCAAACACAACAAAATGATGAGAAAATGAGAAAATAGCATCCTCAAGACTGTGTATTTATAGTCACCAAGTTATAATGAACTTGGAGACTAAAGATAAATATGGATCTTCACCTCATTATGGACTAGCCTAGTATGGACATGGATAGGATAGTAATAATTATGTAGTTTGTAGATTGATATCTATCATAAATTTGTTTGAATATCATCATTGTCAAGCAATAACAACTTCTTAAAGGGTGCTAGCTCAATGGTAGAGCGCCTGCCTAATTATAGGCAGGAGGTTGGTGGTTCGATTCCTCCGTGCCCTATCATAAATTTGTGACTACAAAAATGATTAAATTTACATATATACCACTATTAGTAGCTAATTTCCCGTATCTTAGTCGTATTTAGCTTAGTCATTAATATGTTAACATCTAGTAGTTTATTTAGTCGTATATTTGGTCATTAATGGTTGCAATCAGTGACTAAATCAGCGACTAAATCAATGACTAACTTAGTGACTAAATCAATGATTAAATCCATGACTAAATCAATGACTAAATCCTTGACTATCAATGAATAAGACAATGACTAAATCATTGACTATCAATGACTAAATCATTGTCTATCAATGACTAAATCAATGACTACTAAGTTAAGCTATTAATGACTAGTGAAATACGACTAGCTATAAGATAGTGGAAATTTGCTACTATTAGTCACCGATTCAAAAATAGTCGTTTATAGCCTGATTTTAGTCATTTTTTTAGTCATTAATTTCTCATTTTCTACTAGTGAAATGATATGATGAGAAGGATGATGGATTTGGTGGAGTTACAACAGATTAGGGAGCAAGTTGCAGGAAAATCAGAGGCTCATCCATAGAGGATAAAGGGCATGTTTGACAAAAGAACAAAGGCAGACAACTTCCAGGTTGGAGACTGGGTCCTCAAGTGGGATGCTGTTAGACAGGACAAGGGGAAACATGGAAAATTTGACTCTTTATGGATTGGCCCTTTTGTTATAGACTAGGTATATAAAAATAACACCTTCAAATTGCAGAATCTGGAAGGTGAAGAGGTATTCGATGGCCCAGTAAATGGGCGGTTCCTAAAACTCTATTTTATTTGAGGCTCTGAGGCCTTATGATTGTAAATTAGTAGATAATAGGTTGTTTTGCTTTCAGAATAAGACTCCATGCCCAATGGAACAATAAAAAATAGTGTTAAGATTAATTAGTTGCTTTTAAGGAAAGGAATTTTGGTATGGGGTTCTTGGGACCTCACAGGGAGGTTCCCATCCCCGAGTAGGAGCTAGATGTTATCTCCCAAACTAAAATAAATTTATTTATGATAGTATGAAGAATTTAAATGATGCAATGAAGGATATGAAGATCACTAACAGTTTTGAAGACCTCTATTTTTTATGCAAATTTCACAAAGTTGTAGCTTCAGTGGTTTGGGCGAGGATCAGAACATCTCATTAGCCATTGAAAGATGGAAGATCAATAGCAGGTGGAAAACCCCTTCGACAGATAAGCATATTGCTGAAACTTTTACACCATCGGAGCGTTTTTTAAACTGTAATCGGAAGTAGTGAAGACTACAGATCGACGAGACAGTCCTCTGCAGAGCCGCAACTACGAAAGGAAGAAAGACTTAGTTCGTGACTGGAAAACTTTAACAGATCGATGAGCTAGTTCCCAAAGGCGCCGAAACTACGGAAAATACAGTGACCAGAAGTTCCGCAACTTCAGAGAATAGAATGATTAAAGGCAGCCAATAAATCAAAATCACCGATCGTAGGGAATGGAAACTTCAGGGTCGGAGAGGCTAAAGACTAACGACGGATGAAAGACTTACTGCGGGTTCCGAAATAACAGAAATGCATCGCCGAGCGGAGGAACTAAAGACTACGCGTCGAAGCTTGAAAACATAAAACCGGCGGCGAATTAGTCCTCTACGTAGTGGCAACGGCGGAAGAAATATAAACTACGGGGTCCACAAGCAGATGAAACTTTGGTGTCGGAACTCAGAATCACTAGCCGTCGGCAAGATAGTGAAATTGGAAGCCGCAACGGCGGAAGAAAGAAGACGAACAACTCCGATATTGTAGTTATTACCGCTCCCGATCACCAATGTGTTGGTTATGGAGAACGCCGATTAGGAGCGCAGATGTGATAAAAGAAGAAACGTCTGACAGTCGATGAAGAATCCGTTGCGACACTGATGATCTAAGGAGCACCGATACTGCGGTAACAAAGAGACTTGGAGCGTCGAAATGGGGGAAGAAAGAAGACTAAAGGTCCGATTCAAACTTTGACGATATGCTTCCGATAGCGATAAAACTAGTTCGTTTCACCTCCGAAACTACGGCAAGCATTCTAACTTGAGGCGCCGATGAAACAGAAGACAAAGATTCCGATTGGTGACTCCAACAACAAAGTAAAAAGGGGTTTCGGGCAGATTGAACGAGACGGGGCACTTCAGTTAAACGCCAATACACTGGTTGTTGGTGACAATTTCTCAGCAAACTAGAAGTAGTGGTTATCAGCTACCACTTCAGCCATTAAAAGATCTCATGGTGAACTAGATCTTCACAATGAATAAACAAATTGTTAGCAAGGGTTTGAAGCCCTAATCGGGAAAAAACTATGACTTTCATTTATTTTTGAGGTAAACAGATCGGATTTTCAGGATCTGTAAATTTTGTAAAAGGCTATAAAGCCCATGATTATTTCATTAATAAGGGTTCGAATCTGGGGATTTATGAGCCTGTTCCATTATCAAGCGTCTCATCTGGTTTATTCTAAGTATAATCTCTTTTGTTGTGATTTGTTCAGGCATCTCTTTCTTTACTGTGTTTATTGCCTGAATGTGCATTTAGGTAATTTTCAGATTTATTAAAGGGCCGATAGCTGTCATCCTATTGGTTATTTAGTGATATTTGATTTATAAACACCATCCTCGATAGGATTTAGCCATTTATATGCAGGTGTTATGTGTGTAAGTCTGCCAGCCTGATGAGTTCTCCATCCCTGCACCTTTTTGTCAAACTACTGAACAAGTTGTAACTAAAAGCCTTGTGATTGAGTGAGCTTCATGCATGTCTTGAGAGTGAGAGGTTATATAGGTTATCCGGCTTGATCCAATTCCGAAAAAAACCCAAAAAACAGTTTAAGTTACCAAGCATCCTCGAGCTACAACCTAGAGGAGTTTCCTGGAGTGATAACACAACCCTAGGACCTGAAACTGAATAAGATATGGACAAAACTAGCAAAATCAAGTTTAGCAAAAATACATAATATGTGTGTGTGTGTGTGTGCGTGCGCATACATAGAAAGTAAGAGTGTATAAAGCCAAAATAACATCTAGTGCAATCGATATCTGAAGCAAATTACAGAAACATAGACGCTATAAATGGTGTCTAAAGTCAAAATATAAGCATATAACTATAATCTAGACTCATATGCCTCAATTTTTCTCCAAATATGGGCACAAATATTCTCCAAATCTTCCCCAAATCAAATCTAGATTATACTAACAAAAACTATGAACATTGAGGAAATCCCTTTGAAAATTGAAATAAGTCCAAATTTAAAGAAAAAATAATCTCAGAAGATCTTGCCTTTATCCCAAAATCCTCCCCAAATCAGCCTTACCTCTTCTCCTCAACAAATCAACTGTACCTCCCCTTCAAAATGCCCACATAATCACCATACCATAGTTCGTATGCTTAGTCGAATTGTAAGAAAACTCTAAATATGAGTGTAATGGAATAAGGGGGTGCAACATCATTTTATAAGGTTTGTAGGGTCATTAGGTTAATCACCTTGAGTCAATGTGTCCTCCTCTTTTTTTTTTAATTAAAAAAATTTGAAAATCATGTTTTTGAGGCCTCACTACAAAACTGTATAGAACAAACATGTTATGTATGAACTGCCAGTTTTCTAAATATTGGCCGGTTCTATATTGAACCGGACGGTTCCTTATGGATCCCAGCTGATTCAGTATGGACCAGGACAAAAATGGTCAGATGTAACCTGTTATCTTATAAGCTCACGAAACAGGTTGGATCGATCAGTTTTACTGATTCGGGGTTGTTTTTTATAACATTTCTTGAGATGTAGATGAAATACACATCCGAGATGGACTATGGCCATTCTCACCAATTGTGAAGCTTGGTAGTGATGGAGACATTCTAACCAAGTGAGAATGTTGGTAGTGATGCAAAATGTTTTCCACGAACACTCTCACCAAGCGAGAATCTTGGTAGTGATGAAGAATGTCTTCTACGAACATTCTCACCAAGTGAGAATCTTGGAATGATGCAAAATGTTACCCTCACTGAGAGGGAGTGTTGATGTTTCTCCAATTTGCAGCATCGAGCAACATTCTCAGACATTCTCCTAGATAGGTCATGAGCGTTGACCAATGGCTAATGGAGGATGGCCCGACGTAGCCTTGATTAGTCATGAGGAGTGACTAAGAGTAAATAAGGCTCAAGGTGCTTATCCTTAATTAGTCATGAGAAGTGGCTAAGAGTGAATAAGGATAGAGGTCACATTGCATACTCTGAGAAGGAGTGATCTATTATATATTATAGTGAGTTCAATTGTTTATTTGTTAGTGGATTTCATCCCCTTGAAAATTATATGAAATATAATCTATTGTTGAATTTCACATTGGCTCCAAGAAATGTATGGGACTTTATAGAGTGGGGTCAAATCAACATTAGAGCTCTATGCATGAATAGACGTGCATGTGACGAGACAAACATCAATAAGGACAACTTTTATATAATAAAGAAATAACCAAGAAGTCAAGTCAACCATTGAAGAAGTACCATATAAAATTAAATAAGGCTCTAGAAAGATAAAATACTAGAAGTGCAAGTAGACCCTAAAGATTAAACTAAAGATGAAGATCAAAACAATAAGTCAGTCCTGAAGATAAAAATAGCAAGTCGGCCTCACCAAAATAAAACAAGTCAACCCCACTGGTGAAAACGTCAAGTGAGCTAAAGAATATAAATAAAGTTCTCCAACACTTCATTTTACCACTCATCATCTCTCACATCTTCTCTCTCGTAGTGTGCAATTTCAGCCAAGCATAACAAAAGTCAAAGGAGTAATTTTTGGGGTTCTTATTTTCTTTGGAAGATTCACTGCCCTTGTTAGACTTTATTGTGAAGTGAGAACTTCTTATGTGCTAAGGTTTCTCTTCATGAATGGTGTTGTACTTGAATTAGATTGATTTCTTCTAAGAAAAGTTGGTTGGGTTTTCTCCTTATTGGGTTTCTCAAGGTAAAATCTTTATGTCTCTTATGCATGGAACTCTTTCTATGATCCTTCATTTTTGATACAATATAAATTGAAATTTTTAGTATCCAATTAGTTAATGAAAATTCTGAAGTGAGTAAGAGTAAATAAGGCTCGAGGTGCTTAGCTTTAATTAGTCATGAGAAGTGGCTAAGAGTGGATAAGGCTAGAGGTTGCATTCAATATTCTAAGGAGTGCTCTGAGAAGGAGTGATCTATTATATATTAGAGTGAGTTGACTTCTTTATTTGTTAGGTGATCTATATGGAGATTGGTGGCCACACATCTATTTCACTGGCTCAAAAAAATTGTCAATTGTGGCAGTTTCCTAGATATTTTTCTACGGTTTTTTGGGTCCCAAACTTCTGGGGCCATTTTGAGGCCCTAAACGACGTTTTTTTGCGATTCGAGGGGGTGGGGTGGGGCTTGGGTTTCGTTGACATTTATTATGCCCTGATTGAAATATGTAAAGCTTAGATAGACCTTTCCAATGGGTTATTGAGTACCCAAATTGGAGATCGTATGCAAAAGTTATGACCTCAAAGAGTTGACTATTCAAATAACCACCTTGGGGCCACAAACTTTATGACGATTAATCTTCTAGGGTTATAAAGTTTGGACCTTTAGGGTTCTATCCATCATACTTATTATAAATAGGCCCTTTCAGCCTCATTTTTTATTCAGCTTGGCACGGATGAGTGTAGCAGCCACATCTCTTCTCTAAGATAAGTACCACCATTCTAGTTGTTGTACTTACAGTCTGTTATATTTCCACTATTTAATAGAATATGTGTTTACCATATCTCTATTTTCATTGCAAAATGTCTGTGTTTATGATTTTGTATTCATTCTTTCATTTCGTTCATATTTATATAAATATGGATCATTAGGGGATTTCATCCCCTTTTGAAATACACAAAGTCTAATCTAATGTTGAATTTAACATAGGCTCTAAGAAGTGTCCAAGACTTCTTAGATTGAGGTGAAATCAACATTAGAGTTCTATGCGTGAATAGACGTGCATGTGAGGAGATGAACACAAGCAGGGACATCTTTTATATGATGAAGAAATAACCAATAAGTCACGTCAACCATTGAAGAAGTACCAAATAGAATTGAAGAATCATCAAGAAAGATAAAAGACTAGAAGTGCAAGTCGGCCCCAAAGATAAAACCAATATGAATAATAAAATAGTAGGCCGATCTAACCAAAAGAAGACAAGTCAAGCTCACTCATGAAAAAGTAAATTAAGCTAAAGAATATAAATAGAGTTCTCCAACACTTCATTTTCACACTTATCATCACTCACATCTTCTCTTTTCTAGTGCGCAATTTCAGTTAAGCATAACAAAAGTCAAAGGAGTAATGTTTGGTATTCTTATTGTCTTTGTAAGATTCACTACCCTTGAAAGGGTTTCTTGTGAAGAAGGGTGAACCTATTATGTGCTAGGGTTTAACTTCATGAATGGTATTGTACTTGAATTGGATTGATCTATTCTAAGAAAAGTTGGCTTATTTTTCTCCCTATTGGGTTTCCGAGGGTAAAATATTTGTGTCTCTTGTGCATGGAAATCTTTCTACGATCCTTTGTTTCTGCTGGAGTTTTAGTTGAAATTTTCAGTGTGTAATAATTCAATGAAAACTGTGGGATGAAATGAATGCTTGAAAATCATTGTGAAATAATTGTTAAGATTTGAAAATAAATAAGAATTCAACATCCTAAAGTTCAAAATCAACTGGTTGATTCTTTGGCAGCATCTGCTTCTATTCTTTTCTTTTGAAAGGCCATATGAGAATTAGGGAAAGTGAAAGTAGTTTTCAGACCTTTAGTACCTGATAACCTCGAGGATTGGCTGATTTTTTATGATCACCAATAGATGAATATGTTTATGTACAACATGGTAGAATTGTTTCTACCTCATTATGTAGGGTTCCTTGCTCGCTTTTAGGATCATTTGGGACAACAAACAAAGATCAATGAGGAATCTTATGATGATGGAAGTTTGTACTTAATCCATATCCAAGTTTTGATAGAGAGGGATTGTGAAAAAGGCCCTACTCCTTTGAAAGAATTTAAAGGAATCTAGGTTTGTAATCTTTTCCATTCTTCTTGCTCCATTTCAATAAAGGTTATGACATCTACTAAATTCACCATTGATGTGGTTTTGTCTTAGACTATTGCCAAGGACAAAGAAGAAGCCTTATCATGAACGACATGTTAAGGCGACTTCAATGATGGTATGATTTTACTTGACCTTTTTTTTACCATGCATAGAGTAGGTAGGTAGGTTGCACAAGAGATTTAGTTTCATTTGATTTCAACATTTACTTTTACCCATGCATTGTACTTGTTGTTTATTGCATTTCATTTTGATTTGAATAAGGTGAGATAAAAGTTTCTACCTTTGATGTATTTGACATATTTGTTGTTAGATGTGTGTGTAGGTCTACAATTCCTAAATGATTCTAGTGTTCTCATGCACTCCCTAGAAGAGCACATATCCCACAATTGGAGCCAGTTATTACAACCCAAATTGTGTGCAACATGATTCCCAGGATTTACGAGAGTGAGAGGGCCTTTTTCCATTGTAAAAGGCCAAGTATCGGATTTTTTAATGTAAAAATGGTGGTATATGGAGACTCAGAACCCATCGTTTGGTCATGGTAGGTCCTCTTATTTTTAATTCCATGTTGTGTTGGCTTAGTGGCATTGTTGACTTCCCCTTGATGGGAGGAACTCCCCCATTATGTTGGGCCATTTGTGCCTTGGGTTGGTGTCTGGAGCTTCTTGGGATGGGGCCATTAGGACACATGACCTAGGGGATCCTAGCCACACAATTTTTTATGTATGCAGTCATTGTGCATGTAAGGGTTGTCACACACATCCTTTATGCCCAATTAGAGCTTCTTCTCCATTGTATGATCCCTCCTCTCGGTACACATGTGTTCCCTTCATCATGGAATCTTCTTCAAGAGATAATTTTTCCTTGCTAAAGGGTAGGGCATTGATGGATATTCTACATTGTTGGACTTAGTTGGGGCATGTCGTCCTCCCTCAGCTCATCACTTCACTTGGATGAAGCCAATTGCACCATTTTATCATTGGTTTTAGTCTTTTTTGTGGTTTAGTCCTCGACTTGTTGGTGACAAACCCTAAAATTAAATTATTTTACTTTTAGTAAGGCAGGATCTAAAGCTAAGTCAATGAAGCGTCACGATAAATAAAGATTCTATCAGTTATTTGTAAACATGGACAAGGGTTCTAATATGAACTTTGTTTCTTTTTTTCTTTGTCTATTAGAGCTTTTAAATGGTGCACACCTCTCTCTTTCGCTTATGATGAATGGTGAATTTTCTAGGGTTTATATTCTCTTGAAAGGTTGATTCAAAGAGTGGTTGTGATAACTTATGGCTAAGGAAAGACCTAAGAAGTATCTCTTTCTCTCTTTCTTGGTTGATGTTGGTAAGATCTCTCCATTTTCTTGTTTGACATTGCTTTTGCACCTTGGGTAACGTAAATTAGGGTTTTCATCTACATCTTGTCAACTTTGTTTGAGGAGAATTTCCTCTTGAATTAGCTCTCCACTTTGGGCCTTAAAGTTCAACTTTTTCCGTGATTAGGTATTTTGGATACTTTGACCTAGTATCGAGTTACCGGTCTCTTTCCCTAGTTGGTAAACATTGAATAACCAAATTAAGTAGAGATGTTGACCTCAATCACTAATCACCTGAGGGTTGAAAAGACTAAGGGCATAATCCCTTCTCTTTCACTCTTTTATTTTTAATTCTCTTGTACATTTATTAAAAGAAATCCAATATATATATTCCAATAATCCCTTCTCTTTCACTCTTTTATTTTTAATTCTCTTGTACATTTATTAAAAGAAATCCAATATATATATATATATATATATTGGATTTCTTTTAATAAATGTACAAGAGAATTAAAAATAAAAGAGTGAAAGAGAAGGGATTATGCCCTTAGTCTTTTCAACCCCCTAAAATGTTAGAAAAAATCATATCTCAAATAATACTTGTGATTTGGAAATTTTGTTCAAATAGAAAAGTGTGCCCTATGCAAATAGATGGTTAATCCTTAAGGGCACACTTTTTATGTAGTTGGATTATGTTGTGATACGTGGCATGTGCATGACAGGAGTTGGTTATTGTAGATCCATTATTTTAGGTGCAAAAGGTACATTGATAATTGCAGACAAGTTTGAAGGGACAAAAAGTGAGGTTTTGAGTCTAGATTAACCCTTCAGGGGGTTAGAAGTTCATTAGAAAATGTGTTAAGTGGGACCACTCTCTATTTGAGGGTTGTTATAAAGTTATACCAAATTCGATATTCTATTTTCAGAATTGTTTTTGGGCTTTTTCTTCACCCTCTTTCTCATACCCCTTACCCTACTACACAAGGTACCGTTCACATGGTAAGGATGATTTTGTTTTGACTTTTTTTTATCAAGTTTTCTTATATACATTGACTGTTGCAATTCTATAATAGAAATAGAAACATGATGTTACATTTATTAGGATCTGTGATAAATCTCTTTACCTCCTCCCTCTCTTCTAATGATTATCATGCTTCATTGTTTTGACTCCATAAGGAACTGATCTACGCCGAAAAGTTTCTTGGGAAAATGTTTGTGTACTGTCTAGGGAATCACAAATATTGTTAACCAAGTTCTAGGGACCCCCCCTTGGTCTTAGGATTTGACCTAAAGTGTTTAAGAAGCTAGGCTAAGGTGACATTGGGATATAGTTTCTCCCATACTTTCCACTCATCACACCGTGATCTACAACTCTACCATGAGTGTTATTTTGAGTAGTAACAAGCTCCAGAAAGAATGATATGGATGATCCTTCTCTTGTCGTGAGTCTCATCATTGGTGGGGTTGAGGGTGGAAAGAGCATAGATAATGAAGCCTTGTTTCTTAGGTGCTCACCTACTAAATATCCTCCCCAAATGGTGCTTGAAGACATTGATCAATACACTTCTCTCCTTAGCAATCCTCCTTTCCATGATGTTGAATTAGGGGGGTCACCTCTAGTGGTGTAACCCTCCCCTTCTCAAGGGAGGTCGGTTCCAAATTCCTACCTCCTTATATCCAAAGGCCCAATCAAAGCAAGGGATGATTATGTTTCGGGGGGGGACTAGGTGTCAACCCTAGGGGGAAATGGGAAAGGGTGGTGTTGGTAAAAATTCCCATATGCACCATGCCCAAAATAATTTAGTGAGATAAATTTTGAAAGATAAAAAAAATTATTTGACTTGGGATCTTAGAGATTCAGAAACTAGCCCGAGGGTTACTTGATGAAATTCTCTTTATTAATATTTCGGGTATGGGAAACCTTGCTAGAAGGCTTTCCCTTCATAGAATAGTTGAAAAAGATAAGCCTGATATCTTCCTTGTTCAAGAGAAAATGAGTAAATTGGATTCGATTATTGGTAATATAAAGAAACTCTTTAAATATTGGGACTTTCAGTGGGTGGATGCAACTGGTATGTTTAGGGGTTTGGTTACGAAACAATGATATGAATTGTCTTTGATTAGTGTCTTCTCTATGTTTTTAATATTGTGATTGATCTTCAACTGTGAGATATTGTACAAGAAATTATCAATTCTAAATGTCTACAAGCCATGATAGGTACAAAGGTTGTGGGACCTATTATTTTCTTCGTGTATTATCAAGGAAAATAACATGATAATCAAAGTTGAATTGAACTTTACATTAAATAGAGAATAGGTTTGGGGATCTGTAATCTGTGTGGATCCTTTATGAGGGTATTTCATCCATTGAATTAGAGATGTGGGGTTAATATATCTGAATCCATCCAAGCATAAACCCACTTTGCACAACAAAAGGCTAGAAATGCAAGGGTCTCCAAATTCAATCTGTCATAGTTGGAGGATGAGGAGTTCAATGATCTAGTTAAGAGGGATTGGATTCCCTATAATTTGAATGCAAAGATTTATGCTAGCGGGAAGTTCATGGATTCCTTATTATATTTAAAGCGAAAAGTGGTAGAGTGGGGGAGTGGACAAATATAGGAGTTGGGTTAGATCAGGAGGAGTATTAGACCATAATTTGATATTTCTTGAACTCTCTCAGGCATAGGATAATCCCTCATCTAATTTCAAATTCAATCTGTCATGGTTGGAGGATGAGGAGTTCAATGATCTAGTTAAGAGGGATTGGATTCCCTATAATTTGAATGCAAAGATTTATGCTAGCATGAAGTTCATGGATTCCTTATTATATTTAAAGTGAAAAGTGGTAGAGTGGGTGGAAAACATGTTTAATAATAGAGATAAAACTCTTAAAGTAGTAGACGATTCCATTTCTTCTCCCTTTAACAACTTGGAAGGGGTTTTTTAAATGGAGGATCTAGACACACTGGCATGTTTAAACTTTAGAAAGGCCAAAGTACTCAAAGATAGAGAGGCA
Organism: Pseudotsuga menziesii; assembly: GCA_001517045.1. Lineage (NCBI taxonomy): Eukaryota > Viridiplantae > Streptophyta > Pinopsida > Pinales > Pinaceae > Pseudotsuga > Pseudotsuga menziesii. The sequence continues at coordinate 147,991 of LPNX010663716.1, read as the reverse complement.
TATGTGAGAATGAAAAGTAGAGCAACTTGGATGGAACTTGGAGATGAGACCGTTTCACCAACCATCAGAAGAATCTCAATATGATATGGGAATTACACATATGAGGAAGGTCAAAGTGTTCAAGGGTTAAATAACTTGGCAAATTTCAAGTTCCAACATTTCTCCAAAATTTATAAATAGCTAGTGGTAGAAAACATTGCAGAAATCATGAAGATCTACCCATATTTCCATCGATTGATTGCATAAGAAGACAATGTTAATATCTTTTAGGAGGTAAGCATGTCTAAACTATTGGAGGTGCTTTCTTTATTTCCAAAAGGGAAAACCTTGAGCCCTTATGTTTGGATGGCATAATTCTTCCTTGCCTTCTTTAACTTGTTGGGAAAGGATCAAGTTGTTGAGGAGATAAAGATGAATAGGCGTGTACTTCCCAACTTCAATTCTACCTTTATAGCTTTGATCCTGAAGGTGGTTAGTTGAAGAAGTGTGTTGATTACATACTGATCTTGCTCTGTAAATGTGTGTATAAAATACTTGTTAAGGTTTTAGTTGTTTTCTTGAAAAAATGGCTATCCAATGTGCTCTTTCCAACATAGTTTGGATTATTGGAAGCTCAATAGATTCACGATACTATTGGAGTAGCTTAAGAGGGCCTTCACAACATTAAGTCTAAGAAATTGACTCCAAGGGTGGCTAAGCTAGATCTCTCAGAGGAATATGAAAAAGTGTGTTGGTTATATCTCATATTACTTTTGACCCAAATTGTTTTTCTCTCAATATTGTAAATTGGAGTGGTTTCAAAGGGAAGGATGAAGTCTAGTTTACAAATTGAAAATCACTAAAGGGGGGTGAGGGATAAAGAAATGTCCATGTTTTTGGTGCCTCACTATTTGGTAAGTCTCTTTGGAATTTGGTTAGGAAAGATAATTTTGGGAATAAGTCGATTATCTAAAGATACTTGGATTGGGATTCTATTCTATCCTCGATAATAAAGGAGAATAAATCACGTAAAAATGGCTCTCTTCATAGAAAACTCAGTTCTTTTAATTCAATTGGTGCTATATAAAATTGCAAAGTAGGGAATGGTAATATGTAAGGATGGGCGACGATGCTATAATGGGTTGTGGAAATAAGGTTTTCCTCCCTCCTGATCTGGTCCTTTATCTTTAGTCACATAATTTAACATTCTTTTTTTAATTTGGGGATTTAGGAAAAGCCAACATTTGGTCACAAGGATGGAAATCAACAAGATATTTGGGTCTTCAAGGCGATTGGAAAGGAGATCGGGACAGGTATGTTTCAAGGCTTAGAAATGTGCATATTTGGCTAAGGAATTAAGAAGGTTGATTGATTTGGATTGGTAATAAGAATGGAGGTTCTATTCAACAAATCTTGGTTAACATATGTTAATTAAGTAAGATAGAGGTCCAATTGTCTGGTGGTGGGAACAAATATGGAAATGTAAGGTTCCCAAGAAGAAAATGGTCTTTATGTGGCTTGCATTACAAAATAAAATTGACACATGGGAAGCTAGACAAAGAAGAAATGTCCATGGCTAGGGGATGTGCATTCTATGGAAGGGCGTGGAGGAAATTGCAATCCATTTATTTGTTCACTGCATTGTTTCATAACAAGTATTGATGGACATTGTTAATTGGTTGAAGAATTGAATTTGTGGATTAAGGATTCTACTGAAAACTGTTTGCATGCATGATTTACTCACCCAGATCCCAAGCTATTTGGATCCATTATGCTTCTGATCCTTTGGGAACTTTGGTTAGCTCGAGATGGTTTGATATTTTCATTAAAGGTTTTCCTTTCAGGTTTATTTTTGGGTTGTTGTGGCCTTCAACTATTGTAGGAAGGATACTGATCCAACTTTTTTGAGACTGGTAGGGAAGGTATTGATTGATAAAAGGACTTGCTAGGGTTTCTTCGACTTGTTGGGGATTGGATCATCTCTATGGGTTAGGAGTCCTTTTTTTCTTCTCTAATTCTCATTTTATTTGTTTTAAGATGAACATTGGTCGGGGAACAAATAATATTGCATAATCGATGCAGAAATCACAACCGATCTTAAATGCAACTCCGATGGCCTTTATTACTCATTTGAAGGAGTCTACTTCAGTCTTATCCAAGTTTATTATCAATCATATATATCATGGACTAAATCATAAGGTGGACACCCTCTCGAAGGAAAGACTTAATTTGAATCTTGAAGAGATCATCTTCGTGGAAACCAGGGTAAACTAACCTATGGCGTATGTACATTTAAAATTAATTTTTACATTTGTTGTAATTCTTAGTGGTGGTCTTAGTAGTAGTTATGTATTTGGTTTGGGTTTGCTTTTAGTAATGTATCAAGTCATATAGGAACAATAATTGCTTTATATCTTTAGGTAGGAATGTAGTAGGAGAAAGTTGGAAAATTCTGAAAATAGATTTGGTTTGTGGAGATCATAGCCAACATGTGGTGTTTTTTAATAGGAAAAACATAAGTTTAAATATTTATCTAATTTATATTTAATCCCTATAAAATATAACTTAGTATCAAAATTGGTGCTATTTATTTTTCACAATAAATCACCTTAAGCAACTAGAATGATTTTGTGTCAGATGTGAGTGTTGGAAGATACTCAATTAATAGAATAAGCTAGCAAATTTCACACAAAAAATCAAAATTCCCTTTAACATGGATTTTTATCTTTATAGAAACATAAATTAATATCAATATTACAATTGAAGCTTTCACAACAAATCACCTTAAGCAACAAGTAGAGATTTTTTAAAGGGGACTTTTAACTTGTTGTGAATTTGTGATAGAGGAAAAGGTAGGGATATTTTTAGAGAGAACTTTCAACTTATAAAATTATGATTAAGTTCATGTTAGTGTGTGAATATTTTCATACCATATTGCCCATGACATTTATATCAAAGGAACTTTACAAAAACAACTTCTACAAATAGAGCTCCATGCTAAAGAGTCAAATATCACAATGTTAATTGATATGCCATTTTTCTACTAACTTATTATTCCAGATTGTCTTATCATATTTACCAAAATACATGATACATGAATATTACCTAAAAAAATTCCATGCTTGTTTCCAATGGGATGATAACTTACACATTACAAATGTGTTGTTCAAAGAACTAGCCTCAAAACATTGTCGCCTATCATTTGCATGCATTCTTGTAATGTTTTATTCAAAGAAACAAACCTCAAAACACTGTCATGCATCATTTGCATACAAGCATGTCCATTCCTTCGCTCTAAAGATTGTAATATCTTGTAATCATCTAATTATAGAATCAAAACCTCTAAATTTGATGAGTTGTATATGATCCAAAATAAAACTAGATTGAGAGAGAGATCAAATGGAAGAGATATCCAAAATCACAAAATGAATGTTCAATGCAGAAGTTACAAGATACAACCGCTAATTCCAAACAGAAATAAAGAGTTTATGGTCTGCATGTGTCCACAACCTTAATTGATTTTGTTTTTCAGGTTTATAAATGTTTTCGAGAATTGGATCATTGGGATTGGGTGCACTCAACAATGTTGGGACGTTGAATACAAGAATAATGAAAATTGCTAGGAAACACATCATCCAATTCTTTACTCCAACAAGGAGAAGAATTACCATACAAAACAAAATGATAAGCATATTTTAAATTCTACAAACCTAAGGAAAACTATTCAAATTTGAAGAGTAGGGATTCATTTATCCTTTAGACTCTATATGCATATCCAACCTAGTTGTGATTAATTGCCAATTATGATTTCTTTAGATGTCGAAAATAAATTTAAGCAAAAACATTTGCTTGAAAGCAACAACTGCTACTTCACTTTATCAATATTTGGATGGTATATATTTATTAAATTGGACTTTTCTAAATAAGGAAAGCTATTTTTTTGTGCATAACCTATATTATAAAGAAAAAAAATTCTTAGAATTGGGAACCAACACAATACAACATAAAAATCCATCCCAAAACTACTTCACATATCATAAAGTACATGCCCATGAGGTCAATAGCAAAGAAGGCCTAGAAATGCAAAAGGCCACATTTTTAAATTTAATGGTATAGTGGCAGGGAAACGTTTAATTGTGGACTAATACATTAAAAAAATCGATAGCATAGTGATGAATATCAAGTTTGGTGTTTAACCAAGTCTATTAAACTTCAATGAATTTCAAATAACTTCCTCCAAGATCTAGAGAACCACAATTAATCCACAACTAGGGCCCACCACTCTTATTGGTTTCTAAAAATTCTAGTAAGGCTTTTGCTAGGAATATGACTGAATACTCTTATTTTTCACTATTTCCTAGAAACTCAACATTTCACATTTTGTTGGTCCTTCATTTTTTTTTCCTCTAAAAAAATGAGAAAAAAATTCATAGTTAATTTGTACCAACAAACAAAGAAAAAATTCACGTGGTATATAAAAATGGTGCTCTTGCACTTCTAATAACCAATGTTCAAACAAGATCGAAACTTTATAGACTATAGATAGCTTCCTAGTCAAACATGATAAGGAACTAAGGGAGTTGAGTTAGTAATCATTGTTGGACTACAAAATCAATCTACCTAATCATGTATGAATGCATAACCTACATAGCAACAGTCAGAGACAAAAGGTTAAAGAAGCCGAGGCTCGAGAATAGTAAGGAGCTTAACATTTGCACCTATGATTTTACTTTATCATTAACAGAGGCAAATGGGCACCTTTTGCAACCTTACACCTTTCTCAAACAAAAAGGCAGAGTTGCAAATGCATAGTTTATTATAAAATGTCCGCAGTTGAAAAGCAAAGGCATGTAAAAACTAGTGTTTTATTGAGTGAAGTGTATTGTACTTCACAATCTTTAGAAGGCATAGAGACATAAAAATATCTCTTCATTGCCTTTAGCTAACAATTCTAACAATATGAGGTTATTTGTTTATCAACTACT
>LPNX010663716.1:105274-141887 GCA_001517045.1 Pseudotsuga menziesii | reverse complement strand
CCCCCCCCCCCACCTCTCTCCCTCCTCCTCCTCCCTCTCCCCCCACCACCCACCTCTTACCCTTTCCCACCACCTCTCCTCCTCCTCCTACTCCTCCCCTCCCCACATCTCCTTCGCCCCTACTCTCCTTCCCTCACCCTCTCCCTACCGCTCCTCATCCTCCCCTACTCACCCACCTCTCTCTCCTCCTCCTCCTCTACTCTCCCCTATCCTCCCCACCCCCCCACCTTCTCCTACTCCTCCCCTCCTTGTCCCTGTCCACCTTCTCCTATATAAATGGTACATATTGGTCAAACAATGAACTAAAATATTTGTGCCTTTGATAATGAAAGAAAAACAATAAAATTTTGAGTCATATTTTAATTGATAATGAAAAAGAAAACAATAAAATTTTGGGTATTTTTTAAAATTATAATTTATAACTTTGATGATAATAAAAAAAACAATAAATCTCATTTTTTAAAATTGAAAAAACATTAACAACAAATTATTTAAACCACATTAATAAAAAAGTAAATATAACAAAATCAAATTAAGATTTACAACATAAAACTAATGAAATTTTGTTAAAATGAATAATTTTATTTTGAAACATAATTCATATAAATAATTTTAATCATCTATACAAAATATAATCTCCCTTTTGTTTCCAATAAAAATCTTCAAACATACATATGCATATTAAAAAAATATATACAAAAAATCTTCAAACATGCATAAGCATATACAAAAGTATATGAATAGAAAATAGAGCTCGTCAAGCATGGGGAACAGACGTCCAGAGAAGGCTTCGCAGGCTGCAAATAGAGTTACAATGCATAGAGAGAGCGTGCAGAGGAATGCAACAAATATGGTCGTGGCGAGTGAAACAACATTGTGAAGATGCAGCCACAGGATCTCTAAAAGAGAAAACCAAACCAGAGGGTTTGATGGAAGAAAACATATGCAAGGAGGGAAAGCAGCTTGTGAGGGGAAATCCACAGAGGATTTTTGTGGATGGAAGAGAACATATGCAAGGAGGGTCTACGAATGGAGGGTTATGCCATGGAAGAAATTTCGCAAAAGGGTCAGGGAGAATGCTTCTTTTAACTATCTAACTTGATCTGTGCGTGGTTGTGCTGCGCAGGTGGATAGTTCTAACCTCATCGGAGCTTGCTGCGGCATGGTCTGCTTTGGAAACAGAAAATGCCATCAAGTATCTTACAGTATCGCATATCTGTAAATGAATGAATACATGAACTTAAAAGCAGAAGCCAGCAATACATACCACTGATCGCCGTGAGAGGTCTCAACCGCGTCCAGCAGAGGTCCTCTCAGAGCAGAGCTCTGAGGTCGTTCGAGGTTTTTGAAAGCGTTTCCCCTCCAGTGCAGTCCGCCTTCGTCATCTATCATATCATCACATACAGACTCGACTCAAGATCAAGACGAAGCAGACTCACGAGTACGACTGAGACTCAGCCAGATTCAGGACTCAACACAACACACAATATGAAGAAACGGAGGAGGAGGAAAATGTTCTGAAAGTATGTAGAGTTTGAGATACATATAGATGATTCCCTCAAGGATAGGCGGCGGGCGGGTAGCACTTCCTTCAACGGATAGGAATAGGCGGTAGCACTCATTTCCTCTCCCTCTCTGAACCGACTGCTTTTCCTTAAACGGGTAGAAAAGCGCTTTTTCCTCTCTGAACTGACTACTTTGCCTTTCAAGACTGCTTAGCGCTTTTCCCAGAGATAGAATAAGCTATTTTTTCTCTCTTTTGCATCAACCCTAACTGCTTTTCTCTCCCTGAACTAAGAGACTTTGATTTTCCGTGCCTGAGCAAACAGACTTTGCTTTTCCGTCCCTGAACTAATTGCCTTTTCCTCCCTGAATTAATATTTGAACTTGACAGACAGATCAGAGAAATTGTGACCGTTTCACTTGTCGAGAATGGAGAAAGAGGAGATCAAATGCGAAATTGCCCACTACCAGGAATTAAAGAACAAGCAGGATTGAAGGCTACTGACGCGGGCGTGCTGCATCTGAACTTCTTTCCAGCGTGAAATGATGACCAGGTTTGTGCTCTTCTGCCTTTTTTCAAGTCTTTTACTTGGAATTGTTTTAAAATCTTGGACTTTTCATTTAAGGTTGCAGTTAATTAGTAAGAAGCTCACCCAAGCGATAAGAATACGGCAGCCGAAAACAATAGAGCTATCATCTTTGTATATCCTAATGAAGCGGAATTATCATTAAATGCCGTATTTCCAATGCTTTTTTGTTTCGAGTGTCTATCGTGAGGAGAATTGCTATCTGGTTGGTGGTCTAAAATGCAATGTGAAGCTTAATTCTTCTATCATCATTAAAGGCTTGACCTAATCATCAAAGTGGGTTTGATGTAGCGTAGATGGTTTTGATCTTTGCACACTCTACGTAACTAGATGTCCTTCATCTTCATAACTGTCACTAGGCTGGATAACCCTTATTTTAAATCCAAAAATATCAGGAACTCTTGGGCTTTCATCTGTAAAGTCTTGGTTCTGAAACTATCTTCTGTTGACAACCTTTTCATACGCATCATTTTCATTATCAAACTGCTTCTGATTACGAGAGTTCTGAAAATGCTGGATTTAAGAATCATCATTTCCAAAGTTTCTATACCCTGGATTTGGAAATTCCTCTCATGCTCATCTTCATCATCATCAGAGTCCCCAAACGGTGGTTGGAATGCTCGCTTGAATTTCATGCACTGTTGGATATTGACCTGTTGATCTTGGGAGTTCAACCTTATCCTCAAAAAGATCATTGGTTTCATACTCTTCTTGACTATGATTTTACTCATTGTGATATTGTTGGTTGGATTGATTTACACGAGACTGATCATCTTCTGACCAAGATCCTCTTAACATTCTTCTCCACTTTCAGAACCAGAACTTTCTTTTTGACTAGGATGAACTTTTTCAAAGCCTAACCTAGTGCTGGAAACAACATTCCTCCATTTCTGTCCTTCACCTTTTAATGTCAAATGGCTGATCATTCATTCTAGACATGGTGTCTTTATTATCACTTTCCAATGTATTAACAGGTGTCCAATATGTCCCTTCAAATTGATCCCTTAAATATGCTCCGTGAGATTCATCTTCACCTTCAGAGATCAGTTCTCTTGAGTTATCTGTTTTTTTAATTTAAGTTTGTATTCCCAGATTCGCTTTTGCAATATTAACAGTAGCTTATACAGCAATGCATCTCTGATTCAAAGGTTGTTTGCCCTGCATCGGCCACATCCATATATTTTAGATTTTCTTGATTTAAATCCATGAATACCCCAACAGCAGTTTTTGTGGCCATATCATGGCATTTCATCTTACCTTCCCTCTGTTGTCGGGCATGTAAATCATCTTCACATGTTAGGATCAGGATCTCTTGTTGGATGTGGACTCAAAGATTTCATGTGTAGATTATCGTGAAGAGGAGGTGAATCATATATTACATCAGATAGAATTTTATGACCTTGCATGGTACGAGGTTGAAAATGCTATTCAGTCATGCCTCTAACATCGGGTGAAGGAGTTGGAGAAGGCTCATAGGTACCCAAAGTGTGCTGTGTGACAGTAGTTGGTGCTTGTGATTTTAACGGCACCAAAAATCTTTTCTCATTTCCTGGTACTGAACCCTGAGTGGTACCGTTTTCTAGTTTGAAAGTTCCCTGGCTTGCTCCAAAATACTCTTTTGATCCATTCTGCATATTGACTCTTGATATAACAACACAATCATAATGAAGACAATGATAGAACTTTGAATAATGATTCAGGTACATTCCTGAGCCAAGAAAGTACTCTTGGAAAATATAGACACTACCGCATATGAAGTCAACACAGTGGTGTATGTAGAACGGGGCACTATTTGAGGGCGACCCTTACCAATGAAGCAAGGCAGAATCCTACAGACATTCATTGTAGAATAATTTCTTAGGGAGTCGATTATGAGATTTGAAGTGAAGATGCTCTTATTCCCCATTTAACATAAAATAGTACTAGCCAGTTGGAATAAGATTTCGTAGACTGATTAGGATCAAGAACTTACAGTTTTTTCATAATTTTAGAGGCTGAAAAATGGGGACTCCCAAAAGAGTTGTCTACATGGCAGGGTTTTTGATTCAAGAGATAGGGCAGGCCATTGATCATCTCGAATGTCGTCGACAAGGAAACTATGGCTTTTAAGAGCAATGTAGGTTATTTCCCCTCCCTTTGTCTTATTATTTATTCTTCATTTTATGTCTTTTTCCAAATCAACTTCAACGTGGGCTAGCTTGAGCTCAAGGGAATTTGAACCCGGATCACTTTTGCTTCTTGATAATTTTGAAGATTATTGACAAGAACCCTTGAGTTGATATTGTTATTTATTAATTTTGATTCAAAAACACTTTTAATAAATGTCGTTTTCATCGTTCATGTTTCCTTACCTGTACCCAACCAAATGCCATATAGACTTCATTTGAAACCTAAAACCCTAATTGTTTGACCTACAAAACACTACATGCAATCATGACTTTGGATGATCTTCATTGGTAATGTCCAATGCGCTTGTGGTTCAAGTGCAAAGATGGTGTCATGTTAGGTCAGCAACGAAGGTTCACTTTCCCAGAGACATGATTAAGCCATTGGATCAGTGCAAATTCTGGATGATTTTGATAGAAAAATGTCCTCTATCATGGCACCTCGTTTGAAGGAAAGCATTTATGTTTAGTAGTTTCTTGATTCTCTTGGATGTGAATGGTTCATTGGTTTCAGATCCTTCTAGGCTCTTAGAGGAGAAAAGGATGCTCATTGGGTCTGTAGTAGCAACATGTGTTTGTCCAATTGAGAAGAGACAAAGCTTCTTTTAGATCTCGAAACTTCTCCATTGAATTAATGGAAGAGTGGCCATTTCAAGAGTCTTCCCAGGAATTGGTATATATCCTTTTCTAGTCTCTCAAAAGCATTGGTTTGAAACCAAGGAAAAACATTTGACCAAGCTATTTGATATTGGGGATCCACTGGGGAATTGCCTTAAGTTTAAAATGGTTTTTGGTGTAGCAGTTGCCAAGCGAGAAATTTGATTTGGAATGCTTTAGGTTTAGATAGCAATCTATTGACTAGTTTGGTTGTTAGGGCCTTGTTTATAATATCCAACTATTTTAATCCCGATCCTCTTGCCCCACTTTTGGAGGGTATTGTAATATCCTGATTTTGACCCATTTTGCATGAAAATTGTAAATGATGTCAATATTGTTATTAAATCATGGTGAGGAGCTCAAGGCCAAGGCCCCACCATCGATTTAGCGTTTTATGTATCGACAATGAAAAATCAATACTTATGGTTCTTGTGCTAGCCAGGCACAATATAAATTGAGACATCATGTAAATATGCAATTTAATTAAATACCCACAACTAGCTATGCAATGCAACAAAGAGATGGGGGCATGATTTCATAAGGAAAAGTGGGGGGGGATTATTCAAACCCTTGAGCCAATAGTGTAAAGCCAAATGTCAATGAGAGAACCCATAAACTCTCAACTACCCATTTTGTCTTATGCACCCAATCATTAAATTCTTCTAGAAGTTGGTTGAGGTAGTTAATGCATTGGGAATGGAGAGGTATGGCAGTCAATTTCGTATTGGGGCAAGCCATCATTTTTGGGAAATCATATTTTTGCTTATGGGGCAAGAAAACACCCAAAAATGAGTGCCCGTTCCATTCCTTACCCATGCATTTCTCTTACTTACGTAGCTGGAGCTAGCTGGGCGTTTTTCCCTCACGATTTTCTGTAGTTTCCCTCATTTCTCCATGGCTGGGAACCCGTTTTTGTATTGCTTAGTGGCTGGGAAGAGAGATTCACGATTTGGGGATTTATAGAGGTTGTTTATGCCCCTGTGAAGCGGATAAACGTTTTCTGAAATCGTATTGCTCGCCCTGGGTTGTTTCCCCATTTACCATTTCGTTTTTGGTTGCCAAAACGTTTTTCCTCATACCCAGCAGTTGTGTTTGCTGTTATGTGTATCCTTGTTTTGGTCTGAACTGTTAGGAGTGGAAGAGGCCTAGAATTGGCTTGGTAAACCTAGTGAAGAGAGGAACCTCACAAAAAGATCAAGAGGGGTTGGCTAATCTTCTATGCACACCTGTGAGAACACTGGAAGTGAAGGTATGGCCTGAGGGACTATGTAGTAGTGAAAGGGAATACTTCATTGTGTTGGGTGTGTAGGTATTGTGGAGGCCAAGCTAGATAGATCTTGTGCAGGTGTCCATAGCTCTCTGGTTGAGCTCACTAGCTTAGCAATTCTTCCTTTCCACTGCCTTAGCAGCCCGATAAACCCAACTGTGGATTGGCTTGGCTGAACCTTGGTGTGTATTTGGCTTTGTGTGAGCCTGTTGTTCCCTTTTTCCTTATGGAAATCATGGCCAGCTCGGGGGTGGTAGTTTTTTTGACAGATTGATGAGCACAGCTGGCCTATAGTTGGGTGTCACGTTGCAGCGACATAGCTAGTTGTGGGGCAACTCATTTCCAATATAAGTGCTCTTTGTATTAACTCTGCATTGAAATTGTTTTAAAAATTATTATGAACATATTGAATGCTTGAATGAGATTTGCTTTCGTTGTATATTAATGCATTATGCATCTGCATATGTTTTATCTTCAATGCATCTTTGATTATGTTGATGGGGCTAGATGCTCGGTTATGGAAGCAGTTTGTCGCGTCCTCTCCAGATGAGAGGGGAGGGGACGTGACAGGTAACTTCTCTCGAGGACATAAGGTGCCATTTCCTATCATCTGTGTAATATCTTCATGAAAAATTTCTAAAGATGCTTTCAATCTTGGTAAGAACAATTTTTGGGGCCAAGAGGACAACTCTAAGGAATATTTGAATAACTATTAAAATGGATAAGATGCATACCGGTTTTCTATCCATAGATATATATCCGGTGCTCAAGATTCTATCTTGTGTTTGATCTTATTTATTGTGTTGTGTCAACTGATTCTGCCATAGGCAGATGCAGTGAGTGGGTATCCCATTTACTTAGAAGGGACGTCTCATCTCTTAAAGACAAGAATTTCAATCACTTTTTGATGGAATCTAGCCCTATGCTTAATAAAGTAGACTCTAAACGTATCAAGGCTGATTTCTGGGCATGTCCGTGCTTCAAACACCTTTAGGATTTTCTTGAATGCCTTTGCTTCTTTGATGCTGCCAATTCCCATTAGTAAGGTACAATATACTATTGATGTTTTTCTCCAGGTTGCAACATTGGGTAGACATTCTCCCATTATCCTGAATCATATGGTGTGGGGAGAATGGCCCAAGTAGGGGCAAACAATCTCCCATTATCCTGAGTCATATGGTGTGGGGAAATTGGCCTAGGGTGCTCTCACACTTCTCCCAATATCTCGAGTCATATGGTGTGGGGAGATTGGCCTCAAGGTGCTATCACATTGCCTGCTCGGAGATGGAGTGATCTATTCTGTAATAGAGTGAGTTGACTTGTTATTTGATAGGGGAATTCATCCCCTTGTGGATTATACAGAGTCTAATCTAGTGTTGAATTTGACATCCCTAAGGTGCTATCACATTGCCTGCTCGGAGATGGAGTGATCTATTCTATATTTGAGTGAGTTCACTTGTTATTTGATAGGGGAATTCATCCCCTTGTGGATTATACAGAGTCTAATCTAGTGTTGAATTTGACATAAGCTCTAAGAAGTGCCTGGGACTTCTTAACATGGGTCAAATCAACATTAGAACTCTATGCGTGAATATATGTGCATGTGAGGAGATGATCATCAACAAGGACAACCTTTCTATGATGAAAAAATAACCAAGAAGACAAGTCACCATCGAAGAACTCCTAGATAGCATTGAAGAAGCTCCAAAGAAGATTGAAGGAAAGAAGACAAGTCGACCCTAGAAGGAAGAACAAGTCGGCTCCAGCAGGAAGACAAGTCGGCCCCACTAGTGAAATTCAAGTGAACTGAAGACTATAAATAAAGTGCTCACACACTTCATTTTCATTATCACATCTTCTCTTCTTTACTCCGCTAGGGTTTTCTCATGATAGAGGGCTCATTGCTAGGGTTTCTTCATGAATGGTAATGTACTTGAATTGGACTGATTTTTTTTAAGAAAAGTTGGCTAGGTTTTCTCCCTTGTTGGGTTTCTCCAGGTAAAATTATTGTTTCTATGGTGCATGGCTGTGTTTCTATAATCTTTTGTTTCCACTGCAATTTAAGTTGAAATTTTCCAGTGTGCAATTATTCAATGAGAACCGTGGGATGAAATGGATGCTTGAAATCGTTAGGAAATATTTGTCAAAATCTGAAAATAGATAAAAATTCAACATCTACAAATTGTGAGTGGGATAATAATGGAATTTTTGATGTCTTGACACACCCTTAATCAAACTTTCATCTGTGTCCTTAATCAAAGTTCTACCAAGTGATTCCATGAGAATGGTGAAAGGAATAGGGAGAGAGGACAACCTTTCTTGAGGCCCCCTAAAGGCCTTGAATAACTCAGAGTGATCCCCATTGATGAGAAGAACAAAGGAAGCAGAAGAGAAGCAAGGATATACACAATTGATCCATTGGGCCGAGAAACCAATTTTAAGCAAAACTTCTTGAAGAAAGTCCCATCTACACTTACTGTAGCCTTTTGCTGGATCAAGCTTGAGAACATTCCATCCTCCTTCCTTATCTTGGAAGAATGAATGACTTCTATCACAAGGCAATTGGAGATTTGGTGTCTTGACAAATCTCCTTGTCCCTCTAAAATTAATACCTACAGTTGAGGCTTAAATCTTAAAACAATAATCTTGGTTATAATCTTATTTGCAATTGCATAAGGATATTGAACTAAAGATAACAAAATTTAGGGCTTGCTCTTTTTCGTATTTTTTTATAGAAAATTTGCATATAAGGATTCTAGTATAGCTCTTGATTTCTTGGATTCTCCAACTTGCTTCTAGGAGGTCTTTTTGAATGATCTCCCATGCCATCTGAAAAAATTCAATATAGAATCCATCAAGGCCAAGTGCTTTCCTTTTTATCATCAAGAAAACAACATGATGAAGCTCAAGCTCTTGAATGGGATTAAACAAGTTGTCATTGGCCTCCTTGGACACTATGGTTGGGTTAGGATTGAGAATTAGGTCTTTTTTGCTTCAAAACTGTCTCCATGGCTTAAAGGAGTTTTTTGAAGAAATTTACTACTTCCACACAGATTATTATGCCCTTCCATTTCATTAGATCTCCATTGCTTGCTGTCATTTTAGAGACATGTTTAATTGATCTTTGACTAAGGCAGGCTTTATAAAAGAATCTAAAGTTATGCCACCCTGCTTTAAGCCATTGAACTCTAGATTTTTGACACCAAAAAACTCCCCTTTTCTAGTTCTCCTCCAGCTTGCCTATGAGTTGAGCTTCCTTATTTAGGAAAATAAGTGATATTATCTCAATTTCAAGAGATGTTTATGGGGTTTGCATTCCCAGCTCGAAGGATTCCTTCTCTTTAAAAGTATTCCCAAAGTCCATAAATGCACACGCTTCACCAGCACTGATCCTGTGTGGAAATAATTTTTTGTTCCCTGTAAACTAAGCTCAGAATTAATTACAAGCCCTCTGTCCTGCCTTTGTTGTAACCTGCACACAAACAACAAGTTCTTGGCTTCTAGGCTTGAGTTTTTTTGGGTTTGATATATTATGTGTCATTGTGATGAGGTGTCAACTGAGACATACTCCTCTGTATGTGCAAAACTCCCTCACAGATTCAATCCAATTGCTAAATCCTCCATTCACATTTCTCCTTGAAAAGGCTCATTCAACTGATACAAATATGAAGTATAACTGTATAAGGTTAAATTGAGTGAATAGAGTGCATGCTAAGTCCTAATTGTGTAAGAATGGCGGTAAGTCAACAGTGCTAGGCTTGTCCAACTGTGGAGGTATGCAAACACCACAAAACAAAAGTATAATCCCCGTCATACAAACATGATTTGGGCAATGTACATGCATGCGAAGTCACCTGGTTCGAGTTCGTGTTTGAATTCGGCAACCTTGAAATCCGGAAAAAAATCGGCACTTAAAATTTTGGCGATAAAATTCGGCATTAAGTTCGAATGACTAAAATATATCGAAATTAAAAAATATATAAACATTAGTCGACTCCAAACCCAAAATCTCTTCTATAACCAAGTTTCATTCTTTTCAAATTCTCATATCTTTATAAAATCTATTAGTTCCCATGGCTAGGTACATTTCCCAAAGGACATAAGTAAACCTTTTATAATCTAAAAGGTTTTAAATTATGAAGGTTAAATAAATATTATCTTAATACCTTTTAAATGATATTTTTTAAAACCTTATGTTATAATGGTCTTTATGGTTTTAAGGGACTTAGCGAATAAAAACGAGTTGCGAGCCTGCAACAAACGACCCTCTGCAAAAAGGCTCTTATAAAGGGAAAGCAAGATACAAGGGAAAGCAAAAATGAGCCTTTGCACAAACGACCCTCTGCAAAAACGAGCTGCGAGCCTGCGACAAGTTGGAGTGAGCAGAGGACTGCGTGACTGGTGAATCGTCCTCCCTTCGCCGTCCGCTGAACGCTGAATGCTTCAGTGCTGAAATGTGAAACAATTTCGCTCGCGTGAAACAGTTTACCAATGGCCAATGCTTGATCGATGCCAACGACCTCCACAACTCTGTAAACCCACCGAGCAATTGCTGAACAGTCGATAAAATATTGCGAATAGTCGTGGAGAGGCCCTTTAAGGGTTATGATTTCAAAAACGATTTTCAATGTATTTCCATGATTTTCAACAATTTTTTAATAAATTTGCCTTGCAGTTCGAATTGGCGTTTCTGATCGGCGAATATCATCGAATAAAATCGACAGGCTCGGAAATTCGGCGATTTTGGAACTTGAAGTCGAAAAATCGCCGAACACGGTGACTTAGCATGCATGTATATTTATCCACCATCAGAGGACTGTCAACACTGTCCTTAATGACCTCTTGATTGGAACATACAATGGTGATTTAAATATTCTCTAGCTTTGAGTTGTGAAATATCAACACTATCCAAAACAAAGTTTTATACACCCCTTTACTACACAATACTCCAAAAGCAAGGCATATATATATCTGTGCATGTGTCTGTCAAATTTAGCTCCACACAGGATTATAGTGCCTTTAAGCTCTACGCACAGGTTGTAGGTTTCACTACCATCAAAAGGAGAATGTTTAAGCATCAAAAGAATGCCAGTCCAACAACCATTATACTAAACGACTCCAACATATTGTTGATTTTTCCTAAGCAACATTGAGAGCAAGTTTTTTAGGAGAATGGGGACATCTGGTTAAGGATCAGGATGTGGAACCAGTCCAACACTGGGGGAACCCAACCTTGAGCTGAATAGCCATTCTGTTGAATGGGGACATCTGGTAAAGGACCAGGATGTGGAACCAGTCCAGCACTGGGGGAACTCAGCCTTGAGCTGAGTAGCCATTGTGTTGAATGGGGACATCTGGTCAAGGACCAGGATGTGGAACCAATCCAACACTAGGGGAACTCAGCCTAGAGCTGAGTGGCCATTCTTTGAATGGAGGAACCTGGTCAGTTACCAGGAAGACGAACCGGTCTAGAACTGGGGGACTCGACTTAGGGCTGAGGGCCATTCTTTGAGAGAATGGAAGCGCTTGGTCAGTTACCAAGTATTTGACCTTGGGTCAAATTATGTAGCCTATGGCTGAGGCACCTGGTCAGTTACCAGGACATCACTATAAGTCCTAGACTGGGTCTGGGCATGTGAGGCACTCCTGAGTCCTATCCTCGATCTATTGGCTTTGTGATCTTCTCCAAGGATTAGGCACCCTTGGTCAAGACACCTAGTACCCGATCTTGGTGGCACAAGGCATGTGAGATAAAAGCATTAGTAATTCTCTCTATTTATGATGATATACTTTGAGTTTGGATGAAGGACCCCTATGACTACTTGTTTTGACCACAGGGCACTTGAAGAAGGCTAAAGGTAAAAGTAAAAAATACATAAGGACCCTTGGACCACTAAGGAGTCGAAGTGAAAATACAAAAAGACCTTTAGTACCACTAAAGGTAAAAGTAAAAAAGATAAAAGAATAAAATATTATTATTTTGTTCTTTTGAGTTTTGGTCCACATCTAGGCGATTCAAAGGCTATAAAAGAAGATCAACTCATTTCATTTTTACACACTTGCTCATCATCTTACAGCTGGTTCTTGAGTGAAGTTCTTGTTTTGATCTTTTTCCCTAGCGTGGAGGTTTCTAGCTAGGGCATCCACTCTTATTACAGACAAACCCTAGCTTAGAGAGTGTTGATTTTTTGAGCAGCATCGAGAGCCATTATCTTAGGAGAATGGGGACACTTGGTCCGCGACCACGGTGTGGACTCAACCTAGTGTTGAGTGATCATTCTGTTGAATGATGATATCTGGTCTGTGACCATGATATGGACCCGGTTCTGCCCTGCGGGGACTCAACCCTGTGTTGAGTGACCATTCTTGTTGAATGGTAGACATCTGGTTCGGGACCATGATGTGGACCAGTCTAGTACTGGTAGACTCGGCTTAGTTCTGAGTAGCCATTCTTTTGAATGGAGGCACCTAGTCAGTTACCAGGACTTGGCCCGGGGCCGAGGGCCATTCTCTTGGAGAATGGAGGCACTTGGTATGTTACAAAGTATTTGACCTAGTGTCAAATTATGTAGCCTATCGCTGAGGCACCTGGTCTGTTACTAGGAAGCCATTATAAGCCTTAGACTGGGTCTAGGCATGTGTAACACTCTGACCCTTGATTAGTGGGCTTTGCGATCTTCTCCAAGGGTTAGCTACCCTTGGTTAAGACACCCTAGTACCTGATCTTGGTGTCACACAGAGTGTGAGATAAAAGCATTAGTAATTCTCTCAGTTTATGATGATGTACTTTGAATGGGATAAAAGACCACGTTGACCATAGGTGATTACCATAGGGGCACATAAAGAAGGCTAAAGCAAAAGTAAAAAATACATGAAGACACTTAGTACCACTAAGGTGTAAAAGTGAAAGTGCAAAAAGACCTTTAACACCACTGAAGGCAAAAGTCAAAATTAGAAACGAATAAAATATTATTATTTTGAGATTTCTAATTTTGGCCCACTTACTGGTGAATCAAAGGATATAAAAGAAGATCAATCCAATTTATTATTGCACAGTTGCTCTCACAGGTACAACTACTCTTCAAAAGATCTCACAGGTTTGAAGAAGGAAGTTTATGATTGTGCACTACTCTTCAAAAGATCTCACAGGTTTGAAGAAGGAAGTTTATGATTGTGCCCTAGCATGGATGAGTCTAGCTAGGGCATCATCATCCATTGAAGACAAACCCTAAGCTAGGGTTTTTACCTTTTTTTGTCATAATGGTTTATATAAAACCTTCATCTTCAGCAACATGCTTCTTGTCTCCTCGGGCAACCTTCCTTCCAACTCCGGGCATCTCCTCAGAAATCCGGGCAGCAAGGTTTTTGATTTCGGGAAGCCCTCTCCTTCACGGGTTGCCCTTTTCTCTTCACCAGGCAGGCCATGTTAGGGCCCTGCCCTCTTCGGCACCATCGGGCAGCCCTCGACAAGCACACCTGCGAGGCTTTAGCCCACGACCAACCCTTGGGTAGCCCACAGGCAGACCCTAAGAGGCTATCGTGGCCATACAGGCCCTCCGGGTAGCCTGTGGGCAGACCCGTAATGGTCCTGTAGCAGCCTGCAGGTCTGCTGGGCCTGCACAGGCCCTCGTGCCAGCCCTTAAAGCACGTCCTAGGGAAGACTGCCCTACTGAGCAGCAACAAAACTGCCCCACAGCAGAATCGAGCAGCACACAGCCTGCGTGTAGCTAGATCCGGGCTGCGGGCAGCAGCAACACAACAAATCGGGCAACAGACAGTACGACTGGGCAACAAAAAACGGGCAGTACGGAACATGTACGGTCAGGTACATGTTCCGACCGGGCAGCATAATAGTTGCGGACAGGCAACAGTACGGGCAACCTGCTAGATCTGGGCAGGAGAGAGAAATTAGAGCCATTGGCCTTAATTTGGAAAAGACCCTAATTGGGCATTTTTATGTAATTTGGAAAAATTGATCTTCTGATATTGTGGTTTAACCCTATTGTGGTTTGTGGAACTTTTGGAAGAATTCCAGTCATCTCATTTACGAGATGAATTACTAATGCTTCTGGGGTTTTTGTCCTTTTAAAGGTTTCCCTAGTGAAAATTATTGTGTCCATTGTGTTGATGTGATGAATGTTGTTTACTGCACTTATCATTTGTTTATGTTAGTTTGCAAATTTTAAAAGTATCATGCTAATGCTAAAAACTTAACATGGTATCAGAGCTTAGCATGTAAAAACACGGTAAAGGGACACTACTGTTGTTTTCCTAGACCTTGGGATAGGTTTTGTAGACTTAACATTTTACTAAGTGGCAGAGATGGTCGTCAACATTTTCAGACCAAAAGAAAAGCTACAAGGTTCAAACAACTACAACTCCTGAAAGGCTAGGTTGACAACCATTCTAGAAGAGAATGACTTGGATGACATTGCGTTTAATGTCATTGAAGAGCCAACATCTAATGCTGGCAGGCTTGCTTACAAGAGGAAGCAAGGTAAGGCTAGAAGAATCATCTATGATTTTATCAAAGAGACGGTGATGCCCAACATCACAGCTTTGAAGAATGCTAAAGAATGCTTTGATGCTTTGGCCAACCCATATGAAAAGAAGGCTCCTAGTCAAAAGAGAGTCTTGAAGAAGAGGCTACAACCTTTGAAGTTGAACAAGGATGAAAGTGTCGGTTCTTTCTTCACAAAGATTGCACAGGTAAGAGATCAACTCATTGCTATTGTTATTACTGTTGATGATGATGACCTTGTGCAAACTGTGGTTGATGGTCTCCCAAGCTCTTGGGAAACCTTCATGGCATCGTTCAGTGGACGTGAGAATTAACCAACCTTTGAAAGGCTTTGGCATGATTGCATAGAAGAAGAGGGAAGGACCTCAGGCAAGGTAGCCAAGGAAGGCAACCTTGCACTTGCAGCCAAGACAAATAAGTTCAAGAAGCCTTTCGCTCGACAAAAGAAGGGAAAGAAACCTCAAGGTAAGTTCTCTGACATGTCAAAAGTGGAATGTTATAATTGCCACAAGTTTGGACATTTTGCCAAGGACTGCATGCAAAAACAAGAAGAAACCCAAGCGAAGGTTTCAGGCCTCTACTGCAGAAGCAGATGAAGAAGAAGAAGAACCAAAGAAGAAGAAGAAAACCAAGGCTAACAAGGATGAAGAACCTAGGAGGGAGTACTATTTGATTTCTGCTCTCACTGGTTCTTTCACAGATTGTTCCACCTCTTGGTTGGTGGATAGTGGTGCCTTCAGGCACATGACAGGTAACCGTGGAGCTCTGACCAGTCACAGAAAGAAGAAGTTCACCCCACAGGTAGAACTTGGAGATGAAGATTGAAGGAGTTGGCTCAACTCCACTTCAACTTGACTCAGGTATGGTCCTTCATATTGATGATATTCTTTATGTTCCTGGTTTAAAGAAGAATCTTCTATCTGTTGCTCGCTTAGAAGACAAGGGCTACAAAGTCCTCTTCATGGACAAGAAAGTCCTTATATGGGCAAAGGACACATATCTAAGCTCAGTAGTACAGATTGGGGTTCGAGAGGGAGGCCTTTACAAGTCTTCCGAAGATTCCACTCATGCTTTGGTACATCACACAGTTGATCCTTGTGAACTATGGCATTGAAGGTTTGGACACCTTCACTACAAAGCTCTCCCAGGATTTCAGAAGATGGTCACAGGTATGTCAGAAGCATCTCCAAAACATGAAGGAATCTACAAAGGATGTGCTCTAGGTAAGAACACTAAGAAATCCTTTCCCAAAAGCAAGAATAGATCTAAAGGAATTTTGGATTTGATTCATTTTGACATTTGTGGGCCTATGTCTTCACCTTTCCTGAGTGGGTGTTTATATTATGTCTTGTTCATTGATGATCACTCTCGGAAGTCATGGATTTACTTCCTTAAGGCCAAGAGTGAAACTTTTGACAGATTCAAAGAGTTCAAGACACTGATTGAAAATCAGACTGGCAGACACATTCGTATCTTGAGATCAGATAACGAAGGTGAGTATGAATCTAATGAGTTTGATGATTTTTGTCGGGAAGAAGGAATCAAGAAAGAGCTAACAATACCCTACAACCCTCAACAAAATGGGGTTGCAGAAAGGAAGAATAGAATGATCTCTGAAGCTACTAAAGCTATGATCACTGTTCTAGATCTTCCTCTATCTTTGTGGGTTGAAGCTACAGGTATCGTTGAGTATATTCAGAACAAAAGCCCTCATGCTATCTTGGGGGAGAAGACTCCAGAAGAAGTTTTCACTAAGAAGAAACCTGTTGTTGACCACATGAGGATATTTGATACTCCGGTGTACGCACATGTGCCAAAAGAAAAGAGGGCCAAGCTAGAACCCTTCGATAAGAAAGGAATATTTGTTGGGTATAGTGATTGCTCGAAGGCTTATCGAGTCTATATACCGAGACAAAGGCATATTGAGGTCAGCAGAGACGTGATCTTCCATGAGGAAGCTGTGTTTCGTAAAACACTAGAGCTTTCAATAGAAGATGAAGTTTCTCCACTTGAGTTTCCAGATTCGGAAATTTAGAGGGAGGAAGCAGAATTTGAGGTTCAAATTCCAGATGTGCTTGAGGACACTGAAAGTCCACTAGAAGAACTACTTGAAGTTCCTCCTTCCAAAAGGAGACCTGCTTGGTACCAAGAGATGGTACAAGAAGGCGAGAAGCATAAAGCTCTTCCCAAGACTTTTAGAGAAAGCATACGACCACAGAAGTACTCCGGTCTTATGAGTCAGCTTATCAGTGGAGAACCTTCATCATACGAAGAAGCAACAGGTAAAAAGGTATGGGTTGATGCCATGATTGGAGAGTACAGTTCAATCATGAAGAATGATGTGTGGGAAGTTGTTCCTAGACCAACAAGAAAGTCAGCAGTGACTTCTAGATGGCTTTATAAAATCAAGCATGTTACAAATGCGATAAAGCTAGATTCGTAGCTCGTGGCTTCACTCATAAAGAAGGCATTGACTATGATGAGACATTTGCTCTTGTTGCCAGGTATACTACCATCAAAACCATCATTTCACTTGCTGTAGTATTTAGATGGATGTAAAGACAACCTTTCTCAATGGCAAGATTGAGGAGGAAGTCTACATTGAACAACCTGAAGGCTTTGTGACTCATGGGAAGAAGACCCATGTATGCAAACTAAAGAAAGCCTTGTATGGATTGAAACAGGCTTCGAGAGTCTGGTATGCCAGGATGGATGGATTTCTCCACAGCTTGGGGTTTTCTAAAAGTACAGTTGATTCTAACTTGTACTTTAAGGTTGTTCATAATCATGTCTTGATACTTGTTCTAGATGTAGATGACTTGTTTCTTACAGGTGATGAACAGTTGATAGAATAGTGTAAGAGGGAGCTTACCTTTGAATTCGAGATAAAAGATCTCGGATTGATGCATTACTTCCTTGGCTTAGAAGTTTGGCAAAATCTAGGCGAGATCTTCCTGACACAAGGAAAGTATGCAGTGGATATCTTGGCAGAGATTTGGGCTGCAGGACTGCAAGTCCATGAGCGTACCCATGACTACCAACTTGACAAAGTTGCAGGACTCGACTACCAGTTCACTGAGTGTGGACTCTACTTTGTACAAACATCTTATTGGATCCCTAATGTATCTCGTGCATACGAGACCAGACATCTGTTACACATTGAAAGCACCAAGTCAGTTCATGTCCGATCCAAAGCACATACACTTGGTAGCCGCCAAACATGTACTCAGACATGTGCAAGGAACTATCACTTATGGGCACTGGTATACTACCAACAGTGGAGTATTGTTATCTGGATATATAGATTCAGATTGGGCTGGCAATGCAGATGACTGGAAAAGTACCTTTGCTTATTGCTTCGGTACGGGATTAGCAATTATCTCTTGGTCTAGCAGGAAGTAGGGTTCCATAGCTCAGAGTACAGTTGAAGCAGAGTATATTGCTGCAAGTGATGCCTACAAGGAAGAGTTTGGCTCAAAAAACTTGTATTTGATCTGTTCGGGGGAAATCTTGACTCAACGATCATCCATTGCGATAATTAGAGTTGCAAAAATTTCGGAGAACCTAGTGTTTCATGATAGGTCGGAACACATTGAAATGAGGTACCATATCATCAGAGACCTAGTGTAGAGAGGTGCTCTGAAGTTGCAGTACATTCGTACGAATGAACAGATCACATATATCTTGACTAAGCCTCTGACAACATTAAAGTTTGTGTACTTTCGTGACAAGCTTGGTAAGGCAGAGAATGCCTCTCTCGCTGAGAGGGAGTGTTGATTTTTCTGAGCAGCATCAAGAGCCATTCTCTTAGGAGAATGGGGACACCTGGTCTGGGACCACGGTGTGGACTCAACCTAATGTTGAGTGATCATACTGTTGAATGATGATATCTGGTTCGTGACCATGATATTGACCTAGCTCTGCCCTAGGGGGACTCAACCTTGTGTTGAGTGACCATTCTGTTGAATGGTAGACATCTGGTTCGCGACCATGATGTGGACCAGTCTAGTATTGGTAGACTCAGCTTAGTTCTGAGTACCCATTCTTTTGAATGGAGGCAGTTGGTCAGTTAC
The DNA here is from genome assembly GCA_001517045.1 of Pseudotsuga menziesii. NCBI lineage: Eukaryota > Viridiplantae > Streptophyta > Pinopsida > Pinales > Pinaceae > Pseudotsuga > Pseudotsuga menziesii. The sequence continues at coordinate 123,114 of LPNX010663716.1, read as the reverse complement.
TAGGACTCATCCCGGGGCTGAGTGCCATTCTCTTGGAGAATGGAGGCGCTTGGTTTGTTACCAAGTATTTGACCTAGTGTCAAATTATGCAGCCTATGGCTGAGGCACTTGGCCTGTTACCAGGAAGGCACTATAAGCCCTAGACTGGGTCTAGGCATGTGTAACACTCTGACCCTTGATCAATGGGCTTTGTGATCTTCTTTAAGGGTTAGCTACCCTTGGTTAAGACACCCTAGTACCTGATCTTGGTGTCACAGAGTGTGAGATAAAAGCATTAGTAATTCTCTCAGTTTATGGTGATGTACTTTGAATGGGATAAAAGACCACGTTGACCACAGGTGATGACCATAGGGGCAGTTAAAGAAGGCTAAAGCAAAAGTCAAAATTATATGAAGACCCTTAGTACCACTAAGGTGTAAAAGTGAAAGTGCAAAAAGACCTTTAACACCACTAAAGGCAAAAGTCAAAATTAGAAAAGAATAATTTTTTTTTTGAGATTTCAAATTTTGGCCCACTTACAGGTGAATCAAATGATATAAAAGAAGATCAATCCATCTCAGTATTACACACACTTGCTCTCATAGGTACAACTACTCTTCAAAAGATTTCACAGGTTTGAAGAAGGAAGTTTATGATTGTGCCCTAGCATGGATGAGTCTAGCTAGGGCATCATCATCCATTGAAGACAAACCCTAAGCTAGGATTTCTACCTTTTTTTGTCTCAAGGGTTTTTATAATAATAATAATAATAATCTATTTTTAAGGTCACCGCCAAGCGAGACACCAAATTGGTGTATGAGACCCCCTTGTTTGTGGGACAAGGGACCCCCCTCTGCGCAGCGATTTAACTGCTAAAGTCTACAGAGGTGTACATACACTACCCCCCTCTGGATTTGAACCCGTGACCTCCTAAGAGGAAACACATGCTCTTAACCATTAGGCCCACTCAAACCCTCATCTTCAACAACAAGCTTCTTCTCTCCTCGGGCAACCTTCTTTCCAACTTTGGGCAACTCCTCAGAATTCCGGGCAGCCCTCTCCTTCACGGCCTGCCCTTTTCTCTTCATCGGGCAGGCCACGTTAGGGCCCTGCCCTCTTTGGCACCCTCAGGCACACTCGTGAGGGTTTGGTCCATGGCCAACCCTTGGGTAGCCTACGGGCAAAACCTAAGAGGCTGTCGTGACCACACAGGCCCTCTGGGCAGCCTGTGGGCAGACCCGTGAGGGTTCTGGAGCAGCGCGCAAGTCTGCTGGGCCTGCACAGGCCCTCGTGCTAGCCCTTAAGGCACGACCTATGGCAGATTGCCCTACCAGGCAGCATCAAAACCACCCCATAGCAGAACCGGGTAGCACACAGGCTGCAAGCAACTAGATTCGGGTTGCGGGTAGCAGAAAACGTGTTGCCGGGCAGTACGAAACATGTACGGTCGGGCAGCAGTACAGGCAGCCTGCTAGATCTGAGCAGGAGAGAGAAATTAGGGCCACTGGCCTTAATTTGGAAAAGACCTTAATTGGGCATTTTTATGTAATTTGGAAAAATTGATCTTCTGATATTGTGGTTTAACCCTATTGGGGTTTGTGGAACTCTTTGAAGAATTTCAGTCATCTCATTTACGAGATGAATTACTAATGCTTTTGAGGTTTTTGTCCTTTTAAAGGTTTCCCCAGTGAAAATTCTTGTCTCCATTGTGTTGATGTGATGAAAGTTGTTTATTGCACTTATCATTTGTTTACGTTAGTTTGCAAATTTTAAAAGTATCATGCTAATGCTAAAAACTTAACAGTGAGCACTTGCAACAGCCTCATCTTCTTCCTCACGAGCTAGGGAATCACCCTAATCCTCACGGCTACACTCACGGGCAGGTCTTCCACCTTCGGGCAGCAACTTCAGTTCATGGGAAGCCTCATCAGACAACCCAAATATCTTCACAGGTTGCCCTTTCCCTCTGGGCAGTCATTGTTTAGCTACTAACACTCTTGGGCAACCCTCCCACTCACGGGCAGCCCTTTCTCATCTGCTGCCTCTCCACTGTAACCTCGAGCAACTCCAACAGGAGCTTGGGCAACTCCATACAAATTTGGGCATATAGGGATAGGTCCGGACAGGCATCCAGGCAACAGGTACAGGTCCGGGCAGGCCTCCGAGCAACAGGTGGAGGTTTGGGCAGGCATCTGGGCAGGGTTTGGATTTTTCTGTAAAAAATATCTTTTGTGGATTTTTTGATCAATGGTTCAAACCAATTAGGGTTTGATTATTATTGAAGAACATTCATCTCAGAATTCTGAGATTGAAGAAACTCAAGTCATCTCATTTAAGAGATGAATGACTAATGTTTTTGGGGTTTTTGTCCTTTAAAGGTTTCCTCGTGAAAAACTCTTGCGTTTACTGTGTATGATGTTTTGATGTGTTGATGTATCTACTGCACTTGTCTATTGTTATCTTACAGTCTGCAAATTTTTTAAAAGAATACATCCTAATGCTAACATTTAACATGGTATCAGAGCTTAGCATGTGAAGACCCCGGTAAGAGGCAGATTATTGTTGTCTTCCTAGACCTTGGGACATTTTGCGGACTTAGATAACTAACTTGTGTAGCAGAGATGATGATGACCAATTTTTTAGATCGGAAGAGAAGCTTGAAGGTTCAAGAAAGTTGAAACTACAACTCTTGAAGGCTAGGCCCACAACCATCTGGGAGGAAATTGACCTTGATGACTTGGTGTTCAACACCATAGAAGAACCAACATCTAGTGCTGGCAGGATTGCTTTCAAGAAGAAGCAAGCAAAGGTTAGAAGGATCATCTATGACTCGGTCAAGGAAACTTTGATGCCCACCACCACATCATTGAAGACTGCCAAAGAATGCTTTGACACCTTGACGAGCCTGTATGAAAAGAAGGCTCCCAGTCAGAAGAGAGTTTTGAAGAAAAGACTTAGAACACTGAAGATGAACATGGATGAAGGAGTTGGACCTTTCTTCACAAATATTCCACATGTAAGAGACCAACTTACTGCTATTGGTATTGCTACGGATGATGATAATGACATTGTACGTACTGTATTCGACGGTCTCCCAAACTCTTGGGAAACCTTTCTGTCATCAGTAAGTGGACGTGAAAATCAACCAAACTTTGATAGGCTTTGACATGATTGCTTGGAAGAAGAAGGAAGAGTTCAAAGCAAGGCAATTGGAATTAAGGAAGGAAACCTTGCCCTTACGGCTAAGACAAGGAAGTTCAAGAAGCACTCCCCTTGGAAAAAGAAGGGAAAGAAACCACAAGGTAAGCACATTGATGTTTCAAAGGTGGAATGCTATAATTGTTATAAGATTGGGCACTTTGTTAAGGATTGGAGGCAGCGCCCAAGAGGAAGTTTAAAAGAAGATTCCAAGCCTCTGCTGTAGAAGAAGAAGAACAAGAAGAAGAATACCAAGGCTACCAAAGAAGATGAACCTATAAAGGAATATTACCTGATCTCTGCACTCTCTGGGTCCATCACTGACAGTGCTAACTCTTGGTTAGTAGATAGTGGTGTGTCCAAACATATGACAGGTAATCATGGAGCACTCACCAGCTACAGAAAGAAGAAGTTCAGTACTCAAGTGGAACTTGGAGATGACTCCACGTATAAGATTGAAGGAGTTGGCTCAACCTCACTTCAACTTGATTCAGGTAAGGTCTTGCATATTGATGATATCATATATGTGCTTGGTTTGAAGAAAAACCTCCTCTTTGTTGCTGGCTTAGAGGATAAGGGCTACAAAGTCCTCTTCATGGACAAGAAGGTCCTATTATGGGCAAAGAATGAGAAACTAAGCTCAACTGTACATATTGAAGGAGATGACTCCACTCCTAAGGTCATATTGAAGGAGTCATCTCTCAAGTGGAACTTGGAGATGACTCCACGTATAAGATTAAAGGAGTTGGCTCAACCTCACTTCAACTTGATTCAGGTAAGGTCTTGCATATTGATGATATCATATATGTGCTTGGTTTGAAGAAAAACTCCTCTTTGTTGCTGGCTTAGAGGACAAGGGCTACAAAGTCCTCTTCATGGACAAGAAGGTCCTATTATGGGCAAAGAATGAGAAACTAAGCTCAACTATACATATTGAGGTTTGAGAGGGAGTTCGTTATAAGGCTTCCGGAAATTCCACACAGGACTGGGCTGGAAAGATAGAAAAATAGCTAAAAATACAATAGAGAGTGCCGAAAAAACAATAGACATAGTCAAAGTGGCACAGTAGAGAAATAAGATACCTGGAAAGTAAAGGCAGTTTTGTTTGACCCGTTCCCACCGCATCATATAATAATACAAAAGATTGGGAAAGGTAAAAGGAAAAAGGACTTACTTTTCGCATAGCATAAGCGACTCATCATCCCTTGGTTCACCACACAATTTATCCATGTGAGATGTGGCATCGGAGGTTTGGACACCTCCACTATACAACTCTTCTAGGCCTACAAAAGATGGTTACATGTATGCCAGAGGTTTCTCCCAAACATGATGGAATTTGCAAAGGATGTGCTCTAGGTAAGAACACTAAGAAATCCTTCTCTAGAAGCAAGAATAGATCTAAAGGAATATTGGATTTGATTCACTTTGACATTTGTGGGCCCATTTCTTCACCCTCCTTGAGTGGGTGCTTGTATTATGTCTTGTTCAGAGATGATCATTCTCGGAAGTCATGGATTTACTTCCTCAAAGCCAAAAGTGAAACGTTTGACAGGTTCAAAGAGTTCAAGGCTCTGATTGAAAATCAAACAGGCAGACACATCTGTATCCTGAGATCCGATATCCGAGGTGAGTATTGTTATCACCAACCTTGTAGTTGCCTATGTGAGGTGGATGGTAGAGGGACAAGCAAGACTGCCTAGACTCCTAAATGGATGGTTGTCACGCCAATCGGGGCAGCCTTCACTTTATGTTATCTTAATCCAGGACAACAAAGGGGGAGACCCAGATCTACTCTCGATAGGAGAGATCAGACCTAGACACCAGATCAAGTAGACTTGAGGTACGTAAGGTGTAAGGTAGATGGAAACCCTAGATCTATGGATGATGTCACTAGGTGAACCAAGGCTTTGGATTAGGGTTTAGGAAGTGTGAGGTTTGATCCAAAGTGGGACACAAGTGACCTATGAAGTGCATACTAGATCTGGGGTTAAGGTACTAGTAATAAGTGAAGATATCCGCTGCCTTGGGAAACGTAACCGATGCAGGGATGGCAGGGACATGATTGGGGCTATCTAGTACCTATGGATAGACTCGATGAGAGATATGACAATGTCAAAACACCCGAGTCACTAGGGAAAAATGAGGTTACAAGGAAAAGAGGCCAAAGAGGGGGTAGCGCTAGGGTTGGAGATCAGTGCCTGTCAGATCTAGGGCAATGGAGTCACTATCTGCCCAGCGTTGGAGGAGACCCACCTAGGAGATACCTCGATCTACAGACCCAGAAAGGTGTTTAGTCGGAAAAGTCAGTCTACGGGGAAAACCAGCAGCAAGGTAGGCTAGCGCTAGGGTTTGAAAAGTCAATTTCTCAAATCTAGGGCAATTTGGAGACCACCAACTCAGCGTTTTTAGAGAAATGGAATGAGGATGACCTGATCTACAAACCCAAGTTGGAAAAATGCCAAAAAAATAGATCTAGGAAAAAGTTATAAAAATGATGAGGAGCGCTAGGGTCCTGGAAGACAGTTTCTCAGCTCTAGTGCCACCCATCAGCATCTAGCTCAGCGTTGAAGGTGATTTGGAGAGAGGAGGACCCGATCTACAAACCCAAGAAGGAATTTTTCTAGAAAAATCAAATACCGGAAAAAGTCAGAATTTCATGAGGAGAGTTGGGGTTTAAGCAGACAGTTTTCCAAATCTAGGGCAAACCAACCACTTTCAGATCAGCGTTGAGGGTGAATTGGGGAGGGGAAGACCCGGTCTACAAAACCCAGCAGTGGTTTGTCCAAAGATCGAGCGGTTTATTTTTTAGTATTTTTTGGTTTTTTTATTATTATGGAATTTTCAGTAAAATGAGGAAAAGCAGGTACAATGGATTGAGATCTGGAAGAAAGAGACTAACCTGTAGATATTACTTGGAAGTCCTTGTAGATGCCTTGATAATGATGATCCTTGTTATCTTGATCAATTTGAGAAGACCTGAGTGAGTTCTAAGCCCAACGTTCTGCTCCAAGTGACCACTGCACCCTCTCTCCTGCACACGCAAACGTCAACAATATCAGATTTGTCGTATCACGAAAGAAAAGCAAGATCTACAGAAAAGTAACAAGATGCAATCATAGATCACAATGAAGCTAATGAAAACCCCCTGATATAAGACGAAACTAGTACAAGCGAGTTGAGGCCCCCCTGCAAAAATGCATAAGTGAAGTTGCCCTCCTGTAGACAAGACAATGATCCCGAAAAAAAAGATATAGATCTCACACAAATTTCCCGAATGCTAGGAAGCAAAAGACTTTCCAATCACCATCTAAGAACACCAGATGCAAAGGAGATCCAAAAATATCCACAAGAAAGTTTTTCTGTTAATCAGATCCAAGAGCCAAAGACCCTTTACAAATGGGAAGCTCTCTCCTTTAAATAGGAACGAGAGAACCAAAATCCTAACCACTTTCAAAACGAGTGGCTAAGATTAAAAGATATAAATGTTCTGATCAATGGTTGAGATGAGCTCAACATCCAATACATGGATCAATATAACCATAAAGTATCAAAGTGGACTAAATCACCCATAAAGAGGGTACCCCACTCAACAAGAAATAAATGAAACACATGGTGGGTCCATGGAGTGTTAACTAACTCCCTCTGGGTGCCCCATGGCACAGTAAAATAATATGATATTTTAATTTTTTGACTTTGTGCCTCCTTGAGGAAATCGTGAGCCTCCTAAAAGCTCCAAAAAATAATATAAAAATTCCCCCAAAATAGGTGTGGGCCCAATACGGTGCTGCAACTGCTGGAGAAGGCGCGGAGGACATCACACTCATCATCATGACTCATCCCATGTCATTTCCTTGCTGCAGTAGCCCAAATCGATTTCTTCAATAGCCATTTATTCATTTATTAATCTGCCTCGGGAAACGTGAACCTGCCAAAACAACCTCCTAGGGTGCCTGTGTTGTCAAACTGAGCCCACAAGGCTCTTTAGGATGGGGGTACTATGGTACAATCAAGTGGCTGCACCGCCTATGCCCCATACAACGCCCTAGGAGATCCAATAAAAACATCTCCCTGCTCAGACACATCATCCAGTGAAGCAATACTGCATCAAAAAGGTAAAATGAGCTTGATCATCTCTACAAGTGCCTAGAACTGATAACAAGCTGTCTCATTAGACCCAGAGAGTCCAAATCCATCCAGGGTATATACTCATACGCTTTCCAGGTCTCTGCCTGATCATCAACAATATCCAATAGAAAATATAATCACTTGTAAATGACTAGATACCAATAATATAACTCAGACTATCATCCATCTGCTGCAAGTGTTACAAGTCTAAGACATGCTCTAGAAATAATTTAAGTAACAATCATAACAAGTATCAATCACCTCACTGGCAGTACATCAACCAAATACATATATAGGGTTTTATTTATTATTACTCAGACTAGACTTTCAGGACTATACTCACTTCATAATTGTAGTCAATTTGCTAGTGAAGGGTGAAGGCTGAAATTGACAAGTCTAAGGTAAAGGATGACTACCAACTTAACATCATGACACTTTGGATATGGAAAGGGAATACTCACTATAACCACATGCTGGACAAACAACAACACAGGGAATGGCAGTTCCTCACAAATGGTTGAGTTGTTCAGAGAGTGCTTATTCAACTTAGGCATCATGTCTACATCAAGTTTGATTCAGGTTCATTAGGACCATCCATTTTATTTCCATGGCCTTTTCGGCTTATATGACCTTTTGGGGACTTCACTAGTGCTTAAAAGCACATCTGACTGCAACTTTCATCCAGGACATATTCAAATTGATAAGGTTAGCAATATTTGGATATAGCATATATTTAACCATTGCTTTTGGGACCTTTTCTTATACCCTTCATGGAGTATTTCAACATTTCATTGCTCTTGCCCTTTGCTCGTATATGTTAAGAAACACATTTTAGAATTTACATTTTCCATGGGCGTATATATAAATATTTTCAATACAAGTAGTACATGAGCTTTCAGTTTTAGCCAACAACATCTCAAGGGACTAGGGGGAGTTATGCACAATGCCAAACATCGGGACAATCGACCAGAATGATTTAGGCATACAATCCAACTCACTAAAGGCAAGTTCTGTCACCAACTCAGAGCCGAGACACACTATAAACAGGGAGGTTTGTCCAACAAAGGTTCTAGCGGGGAAAGGTCCTCCATGCCATAAGTCAAATAGTAAGTCGGGTTAAAAACACAACTGGAAGGTAATGGATGGGTGGAGACAGTGAAAGATGAAGCCAACACTAGCAAGCCAAAGAATGGTGGGAATGACTACCTCTATTTTTCCTAGGGAGGGTAAAACCAATGAGTATAGATCAGGAACTTCCAAGTTTAAGTAGGGACATCAATTTGAGTGTCCTGAGACTCAGTCCTGACATGGGAGAGTATAATAGTCCACTAACAAAATAATGATCTGTCAAAACTGCTCATCTCAGCATCTCATATGTAAGAGATCTGGCTGAAAAATGTAATGTATCTGAAAAATAGAATATGGTAGCCTGGCTACTATACATGTGATAACATTTGGCTCCAGCTGGGACAAGTGCTTTGTTGAAAAGAGCACTTGAGAACCTCAAAATCTCTGGTCCTCGTACTTTGCTTCTCGCATTCTCGATCAGTCCTTCCAGCTCTGCAACCGCTACCAAAATGTCACCGACTACCTACAGCATGTCCAGAGCTATACCAAACTCACAGACCGATCGTCAAAACAATATGTGGATATTATATAAAATACCGAAATAAAAATGCATGAAATCAGAAAGTAGGAAATGAATCTAATCTAGAACCATAACTTTTAAGAAAAGTTTGATTTTTATTGTGTGGGAAAAAGAAAACAAACTCAAGACTCGACTAAGAGCTTAAAAAACGAGCTTTAGGCAAGGATGCAAGATTCTACACTACTGTCGGGAAGGCTTATTGAATCCTACCTACCCTACTCTAACCAGTTTAGACAAGTGTTAGGTAAAATCATAAATCCAATTTAACCACTTGCTGAACGAATCTATTGAGCTTTCTTTACAGTTGATGCTTACAACAAATCAACGATGGCTTGTAAGTAATGTGAATGAAAGTTGAAGCCATTATAACTTGTTGTTTGAAAATCGAAGAAAGATATGGATATAGAGAAATGAATCCATGCCAGGGATGAAGTCGATTGTTGCAAACTTCTTCCACCCATAGATCGATAGGATCATGAAAGGTATGCAAGTTTGTTCTTGATGGAAGAAGACAATATGATTCATGACTCGACCACTCCAAACAATTCTTTGTTTTCTCCTCTGCCCTACCAGGACATTCAATTCTATTCACTCCAGAAGAAATGGGAGAATCAAATGGGTACAAGTTGTAACGTAATGAACTGTGAATGAGATCAAGCCCATTTGTTGTTTAAACATGGAGAAAAGATGAAATTGATCTTTATACACCTTCTCCAACCATCCATAATACAGATTTACAAATTAAATTTTTTTATTCATTACGGATGACTGAGAAGAGACATGAAGTACGTTTTCCCCAATTACGTGATAATGCTTAAACTCCTGATTCAAAATTTCGAAAGTAACAACTTGATTAAACGACAAACCCATACAAGAAGACTTGAAGAGTTGGGACGGGGGGGTGGATTGAAAATTTTCTCAGACTTGGAATAATTGATCTTAGAATTTGATGAGAGGAAAGAGCATTTAAATTAATTCCAGGAGTGATTTCAAGATTCGAAACAAGGTCAGTATCCACACATTGAACCAACATATTCTGATTAAGGATTGGAGAAAGAATTCTATCGATACTATCAGGACAAGGCTTCTCATTGCAATGTTCTTGATCAAGTTCACTTATAATCGTATCATCATGTGATTGTTCTTCTTTAAGCTCTAGATAAGGAAAAACATCAGTAAGCTCGGTTTCAGTTTCCCTATCACTCTTACAGGCATGCTCTTCAATCACAATATGACCACAAGATCGCTCTTCAATGGAAGTTTTATTAATTTCAACATTTTCTTCATCTGCAGTGATATAATCAAGGTCTGAATCCAGATTCGGATAGGTTAGACACCAACTCAAATTATCATCAATTAGGCAATGACTATGGAGTTGCTCTTTTGAAGGCTCTTTAATGACCTCATCAATGGAAGGCTCAACTAAAGATGTTTCTTGGTGGTGCATGTTAGGTTCCCTTCCACGGATCAGATCTAGGATTTGCTCTGTGACTGCTTCAGTTTATAATAATAGAGTATCTCATATGATTTGATTGATATCCCTCTTAGTTTCGGCATGAGGTTTTGAAACATTATTCTCGAAGTACTCTGTAACATTCTTATGGATTGCAGGCACGCTCATAATTTGGAACATATCAGGAGAGGAATGGTCCAATTGAGAAAGCACATTGTCAATATGTTGATTATCAATGACACAATCATTGCTAGAGTGACACTCTAAAATTTTATTAGTGTTCCTATTCCAACTATCAATTAACAAATTTGTGAACATGTCATACCCAGTGATGGGTGCTGGTGCTAAATGATCAAACCATAGTTGAGCATCTCCTTGCAAGGATTCTCCTAAGGCTCGCATATAAACATCTTCATTGTTTGCACCTCTAGATTCCATGTAATCCCACAGAATATCCAGATGACTTTCAATAGATATATCGTTATTTCTATTGAACTGGGGCATCCTCCTAGTGTAATCATTTGGCGTAGGATGAGGTGCCCCTGATATTTCATAAAAGACAAAAAGAGACTGTCTGTCTTGTTTTGTCATAGCTCTGGTTACTTGACTATAAGGATTTGACTGGGACTGACTTCTAGGTTCATGTCGACTTACAAGTCCACTTGGGATGGTTGGAAAATCTTTGTTGCATGGGTGAGGAAGTTGGTGGGTATCATAAAGATTGTGATAACTAGATTCATACCCATAGTCATGCTCGAGATCATCCTCATACCCGTAGTCTAACCTCCATCTATGCCTTTCGTTTATTTCAATCATGTTTTTGGTTAATTCCTTCATGTGCCTCAAGAATATATCTGAATTCATTATGATTTATGGCACGTTCTAAGAACTTAAGATTAATACGTTGGGTACGGTTCTCAGTGGAGTTGCAGGGTGGAGTCGCCAGGTGAACCACTCAAGTAATTCACCAAAAAGAGATATGTCGTAGGGAAAGGTGAGTTGAACCAAGGTAGGCCTCTACCTCCCCAGCAATGGTGCCAAAATGTTATTCACCCCCTTAGGTTACCTGTGTTCGACTTTGGATCAACCCTCATTTGTCCAGAACCTTTGTTTAAAGCCTTGGCACATTTAAGTGACACCTTCCATAGATCTAAGGTCTCCAATTACCTTACACCTTACGTACCTCAAGTCTATTTGATCTGATTTGGTGTCTAGGTTTGATCTCTCCTGTCGAGAGTAGATCTGGGTCTCCCCCTTTGTTGTCTTGGGCTAAGACACATAAAGTGAAGGCTGCCTTGATTGACGTGACAACCATCCATTTGGGGGCATAAACTATGATGAGACTTTTGCTCTCGTTGCCAGGTATACTACTATTGGAACCATCATTTCTCTTACTGTAGTATTCGAATGGAAGTTACATCAGATGGATGTAAAAACATCCTTCCTTAATGGCAAGATTGATGAGGAAGTCTACATTAAAAAACTTGAAGGCTTTGTGACTCATGGGGATAAGTCCCATGTGAGTAAACTGAAGAAAGCTTTGTACAGACTCAAACAGGGTCCGAGAGTATGGTATGCGAGGATGGATGGAGTCCTTCACAGCTTGGGGTTTTCCAAAAGTACTACGGACTCCAATCTGTACTTTAAGGTTGTTCATAATCATAGAAGGTTTGGACACCTTCACTACACAACTCTCCCGGGATTGCAGAAGATGGTCATAGGTATGCCAGAAGTTTCTCCAAAACATGAAGGAATATGTAAAGGATGTGCTCTAGGTAAGAACACTAAGAAATCCTTTCCCAAAAGCAAGAGTAGATCTAAAGGTGTTTTGGATTTGATTCATTCTGACACTTGTGGGCCCATGTCTTCACCCTCCTTGAGTGGGTGTTTATATTATGTCTTGTTTAATGATAACTACTCTCGGAAGTCTTGGATTCACTTCCTTAAGGCTAAGAGTGAAACCTTTAACAGGATCAAAGTTCAAGACACTGATTGAAAATCAGGCTGGTAGGCACATCCGTATCTTGAGATCAGATAACGGAGGTGTGTATGAATCTAATGAGTTTGATGATTTTTGTCGAGAAGCAGGAATCAAGAAAGAGCTGACAATGCCTTACAACCCCCAATAGAATGGGGTTGCAGAAAGGAAGAATAAAACGATCTGTGAAGCTGCTAAAGCCATGATCACTGATCTAGATCTTCCTTTGTCTTTATGGGATGAAGCTACCAGAACTGCAGTATACATTCAGAACAGATGCCCACATGCTATCTTGGGTGAGAAGACTCTTGAAGAAGTCTTCACCAAGAAGAAACCTGCAGTTGTCACATGAGGATATTTGGTACGCCTGTGTATGTTCATGTGCCAAAAGAGAAGAGGGCTAAGCTAGAGCCCTTCGGTAAGAAAGGTATCTTTGTTGGGTACAGTGATTGCTTGAAGGCTTATCGAGTATATATTCCAAGACAAAGGCACATTGAGGTCAGCAAAGATGTGATCTTCCATGAGGAAGCCGTGTTTTGTAAAACGCTAGAGTTTTCATCGGAAGATACAGTTGCTCCACTTGAGTTTCCAGATGCAGAAATTCAGAGGGAGGAAGAGGAATTCGATGATCAAATTCCAGATGTTCCTGAGAACATTGAAAGTCCACTAGAAGAACTACTTGAAGTTCCTCCTTCCAAAAGGAGACATGTCTGGTACCGAGAGACGGTACAAGAAGCCGAGAAGCACAAAGCTCCTTCAAGGACTTTCAGAGAAAGCATAAGACCATAGAAGTATTCCGGTCTTATGAGTCAGCTCATCAGTTCAGAACCTTCATCATACGAAGATGCAACAAGTAAACAGGTATGGGTTGATGCCTTGATTGAAGAGTATAAGTCAATCATGAAGAATGATGTTTGGGAAGTTGTTCCTAGACCTGCAGGAAAGTCAGTGGTGACTTTTAGATGGTTTTTAAGATCAAGCATGCTGCAGATGGCAGTGTGGAGAAGTATAAAGCCGGATTCGTAGCTTGTGGCTTCACTTAGAAAGAAGGCATTGACTATGACGAGACATTTGCACCTGTTGCCAGGTACACTACCATCATAACCATCATTTCACTTACTACAGTTTTCAGATGGAAGTTACATCAGATGGATGTAAAGACAACCTTTCTCAATGGTAAGACTGAGGAAGAAGTTTATATTGAACAACCTGAAGGCTTTGTTACTCCTGGGAAGAAGGTCCATGTATGTAAACTGAAGAAGGCCTTGAATGGACTAAAACAGGCTCCGAGAGTCTGGTATGCCAGGATGGATGGATTTCTCCATAGTTTGGGGTTTTCCAAAAGTACAACTAATTCGAACTTGTACTTTAAAGTTGTTCATAATCATGTCTTGATACTTGTTCTATATGTAGATGACTTGTTTCTTGCAGGTGCTGAACAATTGATATACTAGTGTAAGAGGGAGCTTACCTTTGAATTCGAGATGAAAGATCTTGGATTAATACATTACTTCCTTGGCTTAGAAGTTTGGCAAAGCCAGGTGAGATCTTCTTGACGCAATGAAAGTATGCAGTAGATATCTTGCAGAGATTTGGGATGCAGGACTACAAGTCCATGAGCGTACTAATGACTACCAACTTGACAAAGTTGCGGGATTCAGCCTCTAGTTCACAGGGTGTGGACTCTACTCTATACAGACAACTCATTGCTTCCCTAATGTATCTCGTGCATACAAGACCAGACATCTGCTACACAGTGAATGCACTGATTCAGTTCATGTCAGATCCGAAGCACATACACTTGGTAGCTGCTAAACATGTACTCAGGTATGTGCGAGGTACTATCATCACATATGGGCTCAGGTATACTTCCAACAGTGGAGTATTGTTATTTGGATATTCAGATTCAAATTGGGCTGGCAGTGTAGTTGACCGGAAAATACCTCTGGTTATTGCTTCAGTATGGGATCAACAAGATCTCTTGGTCCAGCAGGAAGCAAGGTTCCATAGCATAGAGTACAGTTGAGGCAGAGTATATTGCTGCAAGCGATGCCTGCAAGGAAGCAGTTTGGCTCAAAAAGTTGTTATCTGATCTATTCGAGGGAAAGCTTGACTCAATGATCAGCCATTGCGATAATCAGAGTTGCATAAATCTTTCAGAGAATCCAGTGTTTCTTAACAGATCGAAACACATTGAAATGAGGTATCATTTCATCAGAGACCTAGTGCAATGAGGTGCTCTGAAGTTGCAGTACATTTGTACAGATGAACAAATTGCAAATATCTTGACCAAGCCTCTGACAGCATCAAAGTTCATGTACTTTCGTGACAAGCTTGGTATGGCAGAGAATGCCTCTCTCGCTGAGAGGGAATGTTGATTTTTCTGAGCAGCATCGAGAGCCCTTCTCTTAGGAGAATGGGACCACCTAATCTGGGACCACGGTGAAGACTCAACCCAGTTTTGAGTGACCATTCTGTTGAATGGTAGATATCTGGTCTGGGACCATGATATAGACCTAGCTTTGCTCTGGGTAGACTCAACCTTGTGTTGAGTAGACATCTGGTCCGAGACCACGATATAGACTAGTCTGGGACTGGTAGACTCAGCTTAGTTCTGAGTAGCCATTCTCTTGGAGAATGAAGACACTGTAAGCCCTAGATTGGGTCTGGCCATGTGTGTGGCATTTTGACCCTTGATCTATGGGCTTGGTGTGCTTCTCCAAGGATTAGCTACCCTTGGTTAAGTTACCCTAGTACTAGATCTAGTTGTCACACAGTGTGTGAGATAAAAGCATTAATAAATCTCTTGGTTTATGATGATGTACTTTTGAAATAAAAAAAGACCACAGTTAATGACCATAGGGGCAGTTGGAAAAAGGGCAAAGTCAAAAGTCAAAATAAATAAAAGACTTTTTGACCATTGGAAAATGACCACAAGTGAAAGTCAGAATAAATAAGGACTTCTTATAAAGTCAAAGGAAAAATAAAAGGACCTTTTTGGGAAAAGTGAGTGAAATTAGGAAAAGATTAAAAATATTATTATTTTTATCTTTTCCTAATCTTGTCCACTTACAGGTGAGCAAAGGCTATAAAAGAAGATCAACTCTTCTCATTATGCACACAAGTTTTTGATCTCACAGGTGGAGCTGCTATTTTTCTTGAAGAAGTTTTGTTTTGCCTCAGCCTAGGGCATCCACTCAGCGAACCCTCAGCTAGGGTCTTATTAGAAAATCATCTTCAACAATTTGTGGGCAGTCCTTCAGCATTTCATTTTTGGTGCAACTCTTCTCTTTTTTCGGGCAGCCATTTTATCTTCTTCTCTCTCCTCACAGGATGTCCGTTTTTCTCTCTCCGAGGCAAGTAATTTAGGGCTCGACCCTCTTCTTACACCTCGCGGGCGGGCCTAAAGAAGGCTCTACGCTCCAGGCACCCTTGGGCAGCCTAGGGCATACCCCATTAGGGCTGCCGTGGCCACGGGCAGAGGAAGGAGACCACTGGCAGCATGCAGGAGGAGGGAGCAGGCCACAGGTAGGGCAGCAGACCCTTCGGACAGTCCAGGAAATTCACGGGCAGCGTGGAACAGTCAACGGGCAGCGTGGAAGGGCAGTCGGGCAGAAAAAAAGGGTCATGGGCAGTCAAAACAGTCAACGGGCAACAGTAAATCCAGATCCGTACAGCTGTACGTTAGCATGGTACTATCAGTCAGGTATTTCCAGATTTGATTTGGACAGTCTGTATTTTTCAGTGCACAAGAGAGAAGATCTCATTAATCTGAAAAAGCCCTAGATTGAAATTTTTTATAATTGTGGAAATTGTGGTTGAATTTATCAGTCTAATTTTACTGATAAATTTTACAGTTACTGTGGGTAAATTCTAGATCTGTAATTGAGGAACTTTTTGAAGAATTTTCTGAGTCATCTCATTTACGAGATGAGCTATTAATGCTTTGGGGTTTTTGTCCTTTGAAGGTTTCCCCATTGAAAATTATTGGTCCATGTGTGCTGATGTGATGAATGTGTTTTTATTGCACTGCTGATTTGTTTATGTTTATCTGCAAATTTTAAAGTTTATGCTAATGCTGAAAATTCAACATGGTATCAGAGCTTAGCATGTGAAAACACAGTAAAGGGACACTGCTGTTGTTTTTCACTAGATCTTGGAATAAGATTTGTAGATCTAACATTTTGATAAGTGAGTAGCCATTCTGTTGAATGGGGACATCTGGTCAAGGACTAGGATGTGGAACTAGTCCAACACTGGGGAAACTCATCCTAGAGCTAAGTGGCCATTCTTTGAATGAAGGCACCTGGTTAGTTACCAAAAAGACGAACTAGTCTAGAACTGGGGGATTCAGCCTAGGGCTGAGGGCCATTCGAGATAATGGAGGCGCTTGGTCAATTACCAAGTATTTGACCTTGGGTCAAATTATGCAACCTATGGCTGAGGCCCCTGGTCAGTTACCAGGACATCACTCTAAGTCCTAGACCGGGTCTGGGCATGTGAGGCACTCCTTACCTCGATCTGTTGGCTTTGTGATCTTCTGCAAGGATTAGCTACCCTTGGTCAAGACATCTAGTACCCGATCTTGGTGGCACAAGGCGTGTGAGATAAAAGCATTAGTAATTCTCTCTATTTATGATGATATACTTTGAGTCACTCCTATCCTCGAGGTTCGGGCATGTGAGGCACTCCAGTCACTCCTATCCTCGAGGTTCGGGCATGTGAGGCATTCCTACCCTCTAGGTCTGGGCATGTGAGTCACCCCTACCCTCCATGTCTGGGCATGTGAGGCACTCCTACCCTCGATATGTGGGCTTTGTGATCTTCTCCATGTTGAATTTTAGCATGGATACTTAAAAATTTTGCAGACTAACTTTAAACAAATGATAAGTGCAGTAAACAACATCAATCACATCAACACATTGAACACAAGATTTTTCACTGGGGAAACCTTTAAAGGACAACCCCCAAAATCATTAGTAATCCATCTCGTAAATGAGATGACATAAATTCTTCAAAAAAGTTCCACAAACCCCAACAGGGTTAAACCACAATTACAAAAGATCAAATTTCCAATTTCACAGAAAAATGCCCAAGTAGGGTTTTTTCACAAATTAGGGCTTCTTGCCCTAATTTTTCTCTCTTGCTCAACAATTTGCAGGCTTCCTGGAACCAGTGTTATCAGAACCGGCCCGGAACCGGCAAAACCGGCTGGTCTGACCGGTTCACAGGGTCAGCCGGTCTGGTTCCTTAAAAAAATTTGCAAAACCAGAAAAAATTCCAAACCGGCCTCTGAACCGGCCGGTTCAGAGGCAGCCGTACGGCCGCGAGCTGGGGACCACGTTTTTTTAAATTTAAAAAAACAAAAACAAAAAAACACCTAAACTACTACTCCTATTGTTTGCATTCAACTCTTATTGCAGCCTATTGGTGGGGGCAGTTTGGTGGGAGCTGCACTG
>LPNX010663716.1:0-104827 GCA_001517045.1 Pseudotsuga menziesii | reverse complement strand
TTTAGTCAGCCGGTTTTTTACCCGGTTTTTTTTCCGGTTCCGGTCCGGTTCACATTTTGGGCTTCGCCGGTTCGATGACCGGTCCGGTTCTGATAACATTGCCTGGAACTGACTAAGTGGTTGCCCAGATCTGCTGTACCTGCTCATACCTGTTCTGTACTGCTCTGCTTGCTCGATTTTGCTTCCGTGCTGCCCGATCGTACTTGTCAGCTACCCGTCTACTGCTTCTTGCCAGTGCAGACTCGACAGCCTTACGAGCTGCTATAGAACCCTCATGGGTATGCCCACAGGCTGCCCGGAGGTTCTGTATGGCCACCACAGCCCTTACGAGTCTACCTAGTGCCTACCTGAGGGTTGCCGTAGGCCAGAACCCTCTCGGGTGCGCCTGCTAAAGGCTGCCCAGGTGTGCCTACTAAAGGCTTCCCGAGGGTGCCGATAGGGCAGAGCCCTAATTGGGCCTACCCGGGAGATGAGAAGAGGGCAACTCGTAAAGATAGAGGGCTTCCCATGAAGATCTAAGGCTGCTCGATGATGGAGAGCTACCCAAACAAAAACTTGGAGCTGCCCGTGAGATGAAGAACGACAAACAACCAATTGCTGCAAATTTGATGTTGAAACCCTAGCTTAGTGTTCTTCTTCAAATGGATGATGATGCCTTAACTAGACTCATCCATGCTAGGGCATAATCATAAAAGCCTTCTTCTTCAAAACCTGTGAGATCTTCTAATGGAACAATTGTACTTGTGAGAGCAAGTGTGTGTATAATAATGAAATGGATTGATCTTCATATCCTTTGAGTCACTAGTAAGTGGACCAAAATTAGAAAGATCAAAATAATAATATTTTATTCTTTTCTAATTTTGACTTTTGCCTCTAGTGGTACTAAAGGTCTTTTTGCACTTTCACTTTTACACCTTAGTGGTACTAAGGGTCTTCATGTATTTTTTACTTTTGCTTTAGCCTTCTTTAAGTGCCCCTGTGGTCATTACATGTGGTCAACGTGGTCTTTTATCACCACTCAAAGTACATCATCATAAACAGAGAGAATTACTAATGCTTTTATCTCACACTCTGTGTGACACCAAGTTAGGGTACTAAGGTGTCTTAACCCTGAGCCTTGGAGAAGATCGCAGAGCCCACTAATCAAGGGTCGGAGTGTCACACATGCCTAGACCCGCTCTAGAGCTAATAGTGCCTTCTTGGTAACAGACCAGGTGCCTCAGCCATAGGCTGCATAATTTGGCACTAGGTCAAATACTTGGTAACAGACCAAGCGCCTCCATTCTCCAGGAGAACGGTCCTCAGCCTCTAGCTGAGTCCTGGTAACTGACCAGATGCCTCCATTCAAAGAATGGCTACTCAGAACTAGGTTGAGTCTACCAGTACTAGACTGGTCCACATCGTGGTCCCGGACCAGATGTCACCATTCAACAGAATGGTCACTCAACAGAAGGTTGAGCCCCCCAGTGCAGAGCTGGGTCCATATCATGGTCAAGGACCAGATATCATCATTCAACAGAATGATCACTCAACTCTAGGTTGAGTCCACACCGTGGTCCCGAAGCAGGTGTCCCCATTCTCCAAAAATAATGGCTCTCGATGCTGCTCAGAAAAATCAACACTCCAAGGATTAGCTACCCTTGGTTAAGACACCTAGTATCTGATCTTGGTGGCACAAGGCGTGTGAGATAAAAGCATTAGTATTCTCTCTATTTATGCTGATGTACTCTGAGCGGGGATGAAGGACCCCTATGACCGCTTGTTTTGACCACGGGGCACTTGAATAAGGCCAAAGGTAAAAGTAAAAAATACACAAGGACCCTTGGACTGCTAAGGAGTCAAAGTGAAAATACAAAAAGACCTTTAGTGCCACTAAAGGTAAAAGTCAAAAAGATAAAAGAATATAATATTATTATTTTGTTCTTTTGAGTTTTGGTCCACATCTCGGTGAGCCTTTGCCAAGGCTGCTCCTAGAAGACTTTCGTTGGTTCTTGAAGTTAAGTGGTTAGGTGGCTAAACTGCCATAATAATCGAAGCTGTTACATAATAATGTAACAAGGGATGCCTAACTTGAGAGAGTAGTAACATATGTAATTTGGGTAGCCTACCTTCCGCTCTGGTCATGTACTTTCTGCAGCATTATTATATGTGTCCTTCGTTGTTCTCTCTGCATTTTTATGTGTCCTTCGTTGTTCTCTCTGCATTTTTTTTATTGCGTTATTTTTTTATTCACCCATGTAAAATCCTATATGGTATCAAAGCATTATGTTGATTTAGGAGTCTGTGAATCCTAAGTAGTTTTTGAATTAGAACTTTGAATAAAAAAGACATCGTGATTGTGTAAAGTAAAAAGATGTTGAAGGCCTGCACAAAAGAAGAACGTCACTTTGTGAGTTGTTCATTTGTCTAAGCTTGCGAATAATTGTCACCACATGAAAGATCCTTGAAGCAATGAGGGGGACCTGTGCCAAATTTGGCAAGAGTGATATCATGAGTGTAAGGGCTCTATTTTAGGTGCCACTTGTAGTGGCATGATAGAGGGTGTGTTGGGAAAACTTGGCTAAAGGGTACACAATGAGTCCATATGTTTGGTAGTCTTGGTGATTGACTCATAGTAATTCATGAGACACAGAGGACCATGCACTAGTTTGGCGTGGACTATGAGAACAAAGCAGTAAACCTAGAGTTTTTGGTACAGATCTATGGGGCTAGAACACAAGAAAGCTAACAAAGCTTTTTGGCATAGTCAAAGGGAAATCATGGAGAATGCTCAACATTATTTTTTATTTTACTACATTTTGGTGGAAATAAGTAGTCCCAGAAGTTGCAAACAACAGCACCAGTCCTTGCAGTAGTTACAACTTACAGTTGCGACTCACACAACAATCGCAACAGCAGTTACACCAGTTTTAGCCTCGGACACCGCCACAGCTGCAACCGAAGCAGGTCTCAACAACAATATATTCCCAAACATTTGGGATTCCAGATTTTGCCATTGAACTTAGGTCGTAACAAGAATCAACAGTGATGGATTTGTGGTTATAATTTCCTTCTTTCAAATCAAACAAGAATTAGTTGTGTCCGCATGGCTGGAGTAGGAGACAAGCATTTGTCAAAATTTTGATGGATACTTAAAAATGGTGTGCTTGTACCTATTGATTTTGAGTACAACTTTATTCTTCTGCCAGTTCCTGAATGCCATTCAAGCTTACGCCCCATTTCACAAATTTACTTTTGCATTTGGATTCTATTGCACAACTGTGTAATTGCACAACTGTGTAATGACATGGTTCACACATTATCTGCATCGCATTTAAATCATGAAATCATTTCTGCTGTGTTGGATGCCATTATAATGAACATATGAACCATTGGTTGACTGGAAAAATGAGGCTCTATTTTCGAATTGGTCACCTTCAACTTAGTGATGTTGTCCAGAGTGACTTATATTTTAGTTTCAGTAACTATTAGCTTTAAAAGTTAAAATTTGGTTACACACTTTAGGATCACACCCATTAGACCTTACGTGGAGAGGTTAGAAAAATGGGTTTTCTATAGCTTCAACTCAATTAACAAGTTTTTCAACATTTAAACATATATGCAAAACATGGCCATGTACCTCTTTCTCCGGCACCTTGGTGCAGGGGCATCATTTGATTTCAGTGTTTTATTAATTTCTAGAAAGATAGTTTAGCTGAGTTTGTTTTGAATAGGAATTAATTCCTTAATAATTGTGCTAAGTGTGTGTTAATAGTGGGTTTTGTTGTCAAATATGCTCTCGAATCCTTGAAGAGCTAAATTAAGTTTTTTTTATCTAAATTACGACCAAGGATCTCTGAGTTTGTTGACAGATCCTAATTGTATGGATCTGGATGGGATTGTATAGTTTTAAAGAAAATGTAATTCGGTAATCGAGGGTTGTTAGAGTGAAAGAAACAGAGCATACATTCTCTGCAGTTGGAAATAAATTATTCTTTGTTGCGGATGACAAAGTTTATACAGTAATAGTCTTCTGTGTGTATATTTATGACTTCTAAATCGATTTTTAATTGAAAATCTGATGGATTGATCATTGCACTGATCAATCAACGTCTGCGTGTATGTGTTTGTAATAGGAATTATAAATCCAAGATCTGTGCTTTTAATGAGGATCGAGGACCGTATGTTTGTGTGGAGAGCAATATAAAGAGTCGAACCATCCATTCAAACAGATCGTTCATCTCCTGTTCATTTCACATGCATCCAATGGCTGACCGAAACCAACACTTTTTGTGATGCGAAATAGTTTAAAAATCCACCTTTGAAAGTTTTCACATTCGCTGCTAATTGATTTGGATGGCCATGATTCACTCATCGCAGGAAGGTGGTATTGAAAGTTGGAACTCATGCATGGGGGTCGAGAAATGGTTTGGAGTGGTATTTAGCCAAACTTTTGCCAATGGAGTGGTGGGCTATTCTCTTGACGATTTGCACTGTCAAGACACATGTCCTCCTCACAGTGTTTGCCTCCCGTCGCTTGAGTCTCAGAATTTGCGGAGCCCATCGAGAGCCATCTGCCCTCTACTGCCTTAGGCTGACTGGACCGTCAGCACGTAACCTCGCAGTTAATGCATGGGCGAGTTGGTCCCCACGTCCCATCCTCCACTCCCTCCCTTGCTCAGCTTGGAGAAGTTCCCATCGTGGACTCGCCCTGCGTCATCCTTTCGTTAGCAAATGCTCTGCACATTCTGGACTCTGCCTCCGTCCCCTTCTGCCATTTCTTCGAAGACCTTTGCCTTGCGCGCTAAGAGCATACAGTAATTTTTCCATGCAACATTGTTTTGTTTTGGTGGTAGGTTCATCAGTCTGTCATGAATTTCGTTTACTATGTTGTGTATTTGAATTTACTGTAACTTCGAAGTATCTGCAACATTACAGGATCCATTGTATATACAGTACATAGTAATATACAATAACTTACAGTAACTTACTATACCTTGGGTGTAGATTTGGGATGTGGCTCACTCTAAAGCCATTCGGACTATGGGAGGTCATCGTACAAGAGTAGGGACATTAGCCTGGAATTCTCACATATTGTCATCTGGTAGTAGGGATAGAAACATTCTTCAGCATGACATCCAAGCTCAAGATGACTATTGGTAAATTTTCCAGCCACAAGTTAGAGGTAAACCTCTTGGTTTTTCTCTTGCTGGTATGTTGATTAATGTGTGATTCCATCACAACAAATCTCTGTTTTTGTTCTCTTTTGATTGGCATCATGTGTTTGTATGCATTCTCAAATATGATCTTTATTTTTAGTAGAGTATTATTGTCTAATGTTATAACAATATTGCATTGGCGGGTTCAGGTTTGTGGGCTGAAGTGGTCCTATGACAATTGGAGGAAATGATAACCAGGAACTTGTAATAGATCATTGTAATGATAACTCTAAGATTCATATTAATAGGTATCCCTAAATTTTGGAGGATAGATGTGCTCTAACATGTTAAGGATAATGACTTTGAACATGTAGTCATGAAATTGTTTTCCTTAACTTATTGGTAATAATGGTAACAAATATACTGAATTTTGTTATTGACTTGTCTTCCATTTTTACTACAATTATAATGTAGACCTATTGTTACTTATAGAAACAAGAATGATGTATTTTATTATTTTATGTAAGTTATAAAAATAGGAATGGTGTATTTTATTATTTTACTTTTAGCTTATAAAAATATGTGCACCTTGTTATTTTCTTGTGTAGCCATATTTATTGAAGTTTCTGTTTTGTTATGAGAGAGATTTTTTTATCAAACATAGTTGATGCATATTGTGCTTTGTTGTTGCTTTGAAGGATGGGATTTTTTATTTCATTGATTGAAGTTATGATAAAATTTATAGAAACTCAAAAGCCATGAAATCCAACTAGTCAACTATTTGATAGATATTTAACCTGGGAGGTTTTCTATTTTTACCATATATACTCAATGAAAAAAAACCTCTTATTCACTAATATATTTGTTAAAAAATTATTAGGTTTTATTTTCTAAAAGCGACTAAGTTGCATGCAGTTCTTATTTCTAGGAGGGCACCTTAGATTCATGAAAGGTTGTTGTAGCAACCATTTTGACCACTAATGTAACCTAGTTTAGTGTGAGAAAAAATCATTTTCATACTGTTTGGCTTGTTTTCAATAGAGCACCACTATACGCGGGGGTGGTTAACTTGTTTTAAAGAGCACCCAATCTTAAAGGAGATATTTTGATTATCTAATGCGTTTTATATCATCATTATATCTGGGATAGATTTATGGATCTAAACTACCTAGTGTTGTTTTGGGGAAAAGTTGTTGAGGAGGTTCAATAATGGCATACTTTATCATTTTTTTGGGGAGGTTGATTCATACAATTAGTTGATGAAGGCATCCTAGCCTTGAGGACTATTTATAGCATGTTGATCACTTTTATGAGGCTCAGATATTCTTTTTTCTAGTAAATCGGTCCTTGGATTGAGGGTTGTATTGCACAATTTTTTACGATCTACACTTAGATAAGACACATGTGCCACTTGATGAGATTTTACATGTTCCAAAACCTTAGATGAAGGCATCCACCTTGAGGAGAAGGCACAAGGCATAACCACATCATTATTTTATTTATCACTGACTTGTCATATGACTTGGTTATTGGATTGTTTTTCTTTGGAGAAAAACATGGATATAGAAGAATCCAATCTTATTGTTCTTTGAGAAATTAGTGTATCTGGGAAAACAAATGATATTTTATTTTAAGGAGATGGATCTACAATCCTAGAAGGACCATGTATCTCCATTTGTAGACATTATTGGATCTACAATCCTAGAAGGACCATGTATCTCCATTTGTAGAGTTATGACTTTATGTACTATTCATAAGTTATGTTGCAAGCATGTATTTGATAATGAAGTGAGTCCATCGGATGCATTTTATAGATTATGGCGTGACAAGGTTCATATGCAACTCCTATACAAAGGAGCTTTGTTGACTAAGGATGCCAAATTTTTAGATCCAAATTCCTACTCTGATGTTATAGTTGTTTTAGTGGCTCTCGGGAAGAGGGTATGAGGCTCTCTGTATACATTTTTTCTTGTTCTCCAGCTCTTCATGTAGATATGTTATGTATATATAACAAACATCTCTTACAAAAAAGAATACAATGTAGTAGCTTGCTAACAACCATGCCCCAACTTATATGTAAAATTCAAAGAAATTAGAGCATCTTGATTAAGGTGGCGTGATGTGCATTGAACAAGGCACGAAGTGCATAAGAAATTATAGGCATGTGATTATAATGTGATCTACTTAATGGATGTTGAATCATGCTACTATGATGGCATTCCAAATGTTGAGGACAATTTGGCACACATTAATATTAGGTTGATTTGTGTAAATCGAGTTGTTGGAAGGATTGGACATATTTGAATAAATTTTATTCAATAATTAGTAATATATGTTCAAATGGAAGAATCAATTTTTTTATCATGTCATGTTGAAAACATCTGAGGACCAATGATTGGATAGAAGTAGCCTCTTCTGAGCTTGAAATCACTGGTATTCAACAATTCATTGTCATGTTAATCAACAAATTTGAAGGATTTAGGTTCATGCAGTATTAAACATCCTAAACAGTCAAATAAAAAAAAGGAGTTTTAATATGGCATCTCTCCGATCTAATCAAATCAATATAAACTAACATGTGTAGGACTCCTTTGTTGTGGCAATAAGCGAACCCACTGAGAAGCTGATACATGAGCTTCTGATCCCAAAATTAAAACAATAAAAAACCTACACATTTCAGCGTAAGCATCAATGGTACCAACTTTAATTCCCACTAAATGAATGGACTTTGATTAAATGTAGTTAATTCCAGACAACATTTAAGGGAACTTGAACCCTGATTATCAAGGGTGGGATACGCTTTTGTTTAATATATTATACTATCCAATGTTATATATTTCTTAGATGATAATCTTAACATACATGAATTTGTTCTGGGTAGCTAAACCTACAATAAATTAAATACAAGATATATGTACTTGAGAAATGATTTTCATTATATGTGGTTCAAAACTCATGTAAAGCATACGATAATCATCATCCAACACAATATATATCACTTTTTGCTAGTATTTATATTGTGGTTCCAAAATATGAATTAACTGACCCAAAGTTCCAAATGACAATCTCAAAATATGAATTAACTGACCCAAAGTTCCAAATGACAATCTCAACCTTGAAATCCAAATTAGGAGGAACACAATTAGGAATTCAAAATGGCATTCAAATATTTGAGAAAATATACACAATGAAGTCACCATGAAATAATAAAACAATACTCAATCAAGATCTGTAAAGCATATGTTTACCGAATGTTTCTATAGATTCAAAACTTTTTCCATAAAAATGTGCCAAATGATCTAAATTATGAAAGATCTAATACTTGTGGGTCTCTTTGGGAGCACCTCCATATATACACGTAATCTTAATTCTCAAACTGCTCCAAACTTAGATACATCTTGTTGGATATCAATAGCAAGCTCACATGTATGTGCTAACACAAAGACAATAAACCCATCAACTAGATCTGATATAGGAAAACAAGAGATAGAATTTAATATGTATCCATATTGTACTAGATAGTAAAGAATTTCCCTCCACCTCCAATTATAAAAGAGTATTCCATTGACCATTTGCAAATTTTGCTTAGGATTTGGAGGTGAAACTATTGTGTTCTTTTCTTTCTATGAGATTTTGTAGTTTTCTAGTGGAGTCTGAAGCAATTCACTGCAAAAGGGAATATTTAACTATTATTATACAAAGTAAGGCATCTTGGATGTATGATATCAAAGAACAGGGGAAATAAATTGTACTTGTAATTTTATAGAAAGGAAACTTTATTATTACCCATGAATTTAAATTCAAATAGACCAAGAGAAAAGAATAGTGATAATAGAAAAACATATGTAAATCTTGGGTCTTAGTACTCCTATCCTACTTTGATAAGAAAGGGATGAAAAAGAAGAGAAAATGGGACAATAAGATTTCATGTTTAGAGAGATGTTACGACAAGATATTAGGTACAAGAAAATATAGGGAATAGAGGCACATTAATTTTATTTTAGGCCAACCTCGAGTGATCTTCAAAACCATTTGTTGCCAACGATACACTAGTAGAAGATGGAAAGCATGGCGATGCATGCGGGGAGGATAGACTTGCAACTCCTTCACTACCATATACACTCTTCATCTAAGTCTCTAAAAGAATCAGAGTTGCATTGAAACACGACATTCTCCTATAATATTTTGAATCAAAGTAATTGATTAGTTCCTCGTATTGTTCCAAAACACAAAACTAAACATGTCATATTGAAACAAGAGACACAACTATTGTAGAAGTAGAAACAAGAACTAACCTCTATATCTCATACAATTACGAAAAGGAGAACTGCCTCAAGCTAGATTAATTAAGTACCAAATAAATTTTAATTCCATGGCACATGGCATAAACACCGATCTCTAAAGCATAAAGCCAAAAAACAAAAGAAACCAATAAAAATATAGCAAATATAGGAGATTAAAAAACCAATGAATTGTAATATATCATTGCAAAGATCTTGAAATATCTCCAAATCAAATAGAACTAAGCATATGAAGGAAAAAATAAATAAAATAAGCATAAACCAACATGAGGACTTTACAATGTCCATTCTGGAGTACTATAGATACAATGATTTCATGACAATTGAAATTCTTTAATTTGATCAATAACAAGGACACCAAAAGTGGTACAAAAAGACCATGAACATTCAAGGCTATCAAGACAATATAAAATTATGCTTAATTGGAATTCACATGAATACGTCGTGCCTTTTAAGAGTCTAACACTATATATGAATGGGTACATCAATTCTTTGTGTTTGAATTTAATTTATGCTCATAGAATTGCTAAGGTGATAAATCTCTCTACTTACACCATTTGTATGTCCTGGGCATGTTCTGTCTCCTAAAACTCAAGCATATCAGAGAGTCACTTTGAAGATTCATCTAGTGAGACTAGATTCATTATCATCATCTAGAATTGAGGGAGATGTTGTGTGCCAATTGAAACTTGTGATAAAATATGTATTATAATTATATGAAAATATTTGGAAACCATTATAATTTATAATCAAATATCCTTCATTTATATTCTTGTTTGGTAGAAGAACTTGTTGATTGGTGAAACAAAGTTCGAAGATAAGTTGTAAATCAATCAAAGTGTGATCCATGGATTCCAGTAAGTTGTGAAAGAGAATACCTTAATCCAGGTAGGTTTTTTATCTGTAGATAACAACCATCTCTTAACATTAAATTATTAATAAACAATGTTCATTGTTCACACATGGCATTTAATTTCAGTTACAAATAATTTTTAATTTACCTCACAAACTATAACTAGCAGTCTACATTTGAGAGCAACTCATCTCTGAACAACTAGGTCTTTTCTCATGAGTTGGTTGGGTAGCATCTTATCTCGTCCATGGGATCCAAAACAATGGAAAAGAGGAATGAAATGAATATACCAAAATATGTTTTTTTTATATCTAAAACCACCTATTTTACTTGCTTGATCTAAAGACATTTTAGTGAGGACCAACCCAGGAATGATCAGATAGGACCAATTCTGAGAAAGGATGACCGGAACCAACCCAGGAATGATCAGATAGGACCAATTCTGAGAAAGGATGACCGGAACCAACCCAATGAGGAAGGTGAATGAACTAACAAAAAATAATCACAATTTTTGTTGTTGATTAGAAATATTGCTTCCCTCTTAAGAAACAATCTCACTACTAATAGGATATGGTGATAATATTCACTGATACAACACATACAACCAAGTCATCATAATCTAGGATCTTGGGATGTCATACATGTGAGCTATTACAATTTGAGTTCACTCTTGATGTCTTTGATTTTTTTATGAAGGGATTGAGAGCTGTTATGTTCTGAGAAGGGAATGGTTGGAGCCGACCTTACTGGTGGTTTTATTGGTCGACAATATTGGGACTAAGGCTTGTTGTTAATATTGGCCACAAAATGTTGTGTATTAATCTCCTTATTACATTCAAATTTCAGGCCATCTGAATCATCGAAGACATGAGAAATTGTTTGAGTACACCAATTCTATAGTCAATAGTAATATTCACAATAATGTTAAGTTCAATAGTAATGTTAAGTTTTTTGTGAAAATGAAGTGTTGTATAGCTCTATTTATATTCTTTAGTTCTTGATTTTTTCATGAGTTGGGCCAACTTGTCTTCGTTTGGTGAGGATGACTTGTTATTTTGATCTTCATCTTGGTTTTATCTTCAGGGACAACTTGCTCTTCTAGTCTTCTATCTTTCTAGAGGCTTCTTCAATGTTATATGGGACTTATTCAATGGTTGGATTGACTTCTTGGTTATTTCTTCATCTTAAAAAAATATTCCTTGTTGATGTTCATCTCCTAACATGCATGATTATTTATGCATAAAGTTATAATGTTGATTTGAACCCACTCTAAGAAGTCCTGGACACTTCTTAGAGCATATGTGAAATTCAACATTAAAGTAGATGTTGTATATTTCACAAGGGAATGAAATCTCCTAATAAATAAACAGGTCAACTCACTCTAACATATAATATATCACTCCTTCTCAGAGTATGCAATGTGACCTATAGGATTATTCACTCTTAGCCACTTCTCATGAATAATTAAGGCTAAGCACCTTGATTCTTATTTACTCTTAGTCACTTCTCATGGATAATCAAGGCTACGCCAAGGCCATCCTCCACTAGCCATTGGTCAATCCTCATGACCTCTATAGGATAATGTCTGTAGAATGCTACATGATTTTTCAACTTGGAGAAATATCAACATGGGATCTCTCGTAAAGATAAGGCATTTGACGTTTTTGTGGCCATTCGCATTACACCCATACCTGACTGAGAATCATCCCATCAATTTTCATCCTCCAAAAATTCTCAACAAGATCGATGGTGAAAGTTGTATAGAACCCAACATCATTTTGAAAGACAACTATTTCATTCCCTGAACCTCTTTGGTATTCTTCATTGTGTCTTCTCACGTGATTTGGCTCTTCTACCAGAGGCTCTCCATCTTCTTGCTATCCAAAACTTGCATCAATTCTTGAGAATAATGGTTGAAAGTGATGGTTGAGATCCAACCTAGGAGAAGGTAAACCTGGTTGCTCAATATCTCTAATAGAATCCTCCATATGCAACCCTATATCATCATCAATGGTGAATAATCGTGGATAAACCAATCCATAAGGATCCTAACCAAAAATAGGTTTTCTGAGGGATTCAAAATTTACATTTCCCTCATTAGAAGAGTCATATATGGGCTTTCCAATAAACTATCAATAATTCGAACCAATATCATGATCATCATGAGAAAACCACACTTCGTCATATGCATGGAAATCATATTCAATAGTAAAAATATCCTCAAACCTATCATCTTTGAAATATTCATCATTAAAACCATAGCAGAGAGGAAGGATCTCAAACCCTCATTACTATGAGTACAAGGAGAGATATCAACAATATCGTCATCAATAATGTCTTTGACATCCTCTTTAATGCGAACTTATTCATAATTTTCATGGATTTCATCGTCACAATCTTCTTCATGTTCTTATAGGTCTACAAGAACCAATGGATAGGAATCCTTAAGGCATGTTCATTTTGCTTGATCCGACTATCTTTATCATGGAATTCTTCTATGTCTTCATCAAGATCCTGGGTATCAACATGGTCTTCTCGCTTAAACATAGTCTTCATGTATTCAACATAGGGCACCCATTATTTATGCTCTTCTGGGCACCAATGGCTACAAAATGTCTCTATAAATTCTATAAGGGAAGACATTATTCCTTTGTCCAGGACCTCAAACCAATAATGTTTTTTTCCCTCCAAGTGATGAACGAATGATATCATATAGACATCCTCATTCTTAATAATGACGTACGGAGATACTACCAAGAATTTGAAACGTGGTCCATGAGATCATCATCATGATCACAAAAGTATTCCCATGATGAATCTGGAAACTTATTCTGATAACTTGGGATATTCAAGTAATCAAGAGGAGTTAAACACTCATCCATCCTTAGAGGCCATGCCATTTTTCCTTACTTTCAACTTCTTCCAGGAGGTCATCGAATTTGATCCTGAATATATCACAACATAAAAGGGAAAGGGATAAAGAGAATTGCACCTCGAAACAGGAATGCAGTGCCTGATAATGCCGTTGGCCTTGATCAACAATATCCCTCTTATCTGCAAGGTGACTTCCATGTAATTCTCTATAATCTTCTTCTCCTTATCCTCAAACCCAAGAAGTTTTGTTCGTTATTCAGTATTCAATCCCCTCGAGTCTTATCACACTTTATACGCCCCAATTCATGTGAAGTAGATGGACAGAGCTAACTACATTCCCCATATCTACAATGTGCATCTAACGACATCTAAAAGAAAAAAAATGAAGTGTACCCATTGTCTTCATGAAGGGCCCTAGTGACTCGATACATGACATGTTTGTGGATCCAGCATGCCAAGTTGCTTTGAGTGTCCCCACAGAAAGGACACCCATGAATACTTGAGTGTTTTCTGTGGAATATGTGAAGATTTACTCTTATTTCTACCCACGCAAACCAATCCACCCCTTTGAAACTATTTAGGTGTCAGTTTTTAAAATAGACAAGTCAAATTACCAACACAAAATATTATCACAACAAAAACAAACTGAGAATGGTGCCAACCCCTTTTGTCTCTGGTTTCCAAAATACCCAGTCCAAACTACTCAAGATCTGCTATAGAAGTGGACGTTGATAGGAGAGCAATTCCGCCTCCCAGAACGTTGCAAAATATGATTTGCAACGTTTCCGTTTAAGTTATGACTGTGGATGGTGAGAGCGCGACCGCTAGAAAATATGATTACATTGTAGTTGGAGGAGGAACGACCGGCTGCCCCTTGGCTGCAATGATGTCTACCAAGTATTCAGTTTTGGTAGTGGTGAGGGGAGGATCTCCTTATTTAAATCCCAACATCTAGAATGCTTATGTTTTTGGAAAGGTATTGGGTCAGACCTACAATTACACTTTTGTTTCATAGTGCAGGCGTTTGTTTCAGAGGATGGAGTGAGTAAAATACATAGATGTAATTAGTTACTATGTTCGTGGAGAATGAAGGATAATAAACCCACTGCAAAATCATAAATAACGCAACTACAAATTCAGAGTGAATTGATGTAACTACACAAAATTGATGAGAAAACTGCAAATCACTTCAGAGAAAGCGCATTCATCGTGTGCTAAGCTCTACAAAATGATGGAATAGCCTACCCATTAGGAAAATAAATAGACTCCATGGGTACATTTTTCATGAGTTTTTGAGTTGGAACTAACGTAAAACCAACACATTCTAAAAAAACACAATGTCCTATCAATCCCAACCAGGATGTTGTAATATACAACTCTGTGGGTAGTACTGACCTTTGCTTCATGGAGTAGATCTTTGCGTTTTCATGGGAGATTGATCCTTTCTTCTTCCTATGGTGGTATGGTATGATACTTTATACGTCTCAACACCAAGAATAATGGATGACTCAATATCAATTGACACGGTTATGAAGTGCATGCTAGCTTTACGTGTCAACGTGTGCTAGCTACGCTATATTGATTCGTGTGCTTACATTTTTCCAAAGTAACACGGTCTAGCCCAAACAAATTAAACATGACTTTTTAAACTGTCTGAACTAACTTTTTAATTGATCACATTTGAGATTTTTTCTCCCCTTGTAACTGAGGAAAATTGCCACAAAGAATGCTTCCTTATAAATAAAACATTTTGTCATTTTGTATATTTTTTTAATATTATAATTGGGCAAGACTCTTGGGGGATTTCAACTAAGAAGTTGTTTCCCATGGGGTTTCTTATCTACCATCATCCAAGACTTGAACCAGGTCCTTTTCCTTTGCCTATGGCAAACGACGTAGGTTTATATAACTATTGGCCCCATCCAGGTTTAGCCCATCCGACATGCTTGTGGGTGGTATCGTCGGGTAGGTTTATAGTGGCAGTCTCTTCTAACTCGAACCTTGGTCTCCTCGGTGAAAGAAACTGGGGTTTACTGATTCTCCCTGTAAAAATAACTATGAGATATCACATGAGAACATAAATTGGCTGCAGTAGCATGAAAGCATGTTCTTTGGGGTGAATTGGAAGTTTTTTTGACATAGTAACGGTTAAGATTTATATGAAAAAAACTGTGGCCAAACTGTACAGTGGAGTGTTACAAGGAATGAAAATATCAGAAGATGAGGAGATATTCCCAGCTCTGAAAGGTCAGGTGTCTTCCAAATTCTGAGCTTTATGTTTCCCAGTAGATAAATGCAAATGAACTGAAAACACAAGATTTCTATTTTTTCTAGTAGATAAATGCAAATCAACTGAAAGCACAAGATAGTATAGAAACGATACATGTCTAAACTATGGTCTGCTGGCTATTTGTTGTCACCATTGGCTGTTGGGATTCTAGATGTAACTGTCTAAAATAACTGACCGATAAACATCAACAAGTGACTTCTGAGTACCCAGGACTTAATTTGTTCTGCCTTTTATTTGTTGACTTTCTTGGCTGGATTTTTGCTCTCTTGTGAGTGGGGACAAGTTGAAGAATCCTTGTCTTCTTTCTCAATTATCCTACATATGAGATGCCAAGATTTGAGGGTGAGCTTACAGTTGTTTGGACCTCTACTTCCTGACGTGTTGGAGGTGTTGCTTTCCCCTTCTCCAAGGTAACCTTTGGTTCTAATTTGTTGCTTTGTTTATGTCACCCACCTGAAGGTTTTGGTTTTTTTATAAATGTATTTTAATAAGTGAAAAATACTGAATCGAAAGAAGTTATGATGGGGATACTAGGGCTACCAATCAGCCTTCTTATTTTCAAGAAGAACGAGAAAACTGCCCTTCATGCACATAGTCAAGCTGTGAATTAGCTTTGGATTTCCCATAGCTGAATATTCAACCAGGTGCTTCAATCTGAACATAGAAACCACAGTTTTCGCAACATATTTCATTTGAATAAACACCATATATGACAGACCCGTGCGTCGCCTTGGAATACTGCGAATTTGAAGGGACTCTGCAAGATAAAATGCCCATCCTTGTTCATCCATATTTCTGGTTTGCATTCGAGGCAGTCGGTACCCCATATGACATCCCTACGACCCATGGCGTATGGGTGGTAAGTCACTTGAGTGCCTCTACACACGATAGTCTCGTTAGGGAGAACGTTGTTGTGGAGAGCGTGCTTGGAGTCCAAGAGGACGGGCTGATAAAGTCTCATCGATTCATAGATTGATGCATGTAGGTAATGCATGCTCTGCAGATCCTCATATGAAAATACCCAGGATTTTGCATCATGTTTGGGTTCGGGTTTGACATCCACGAGAGGGGCAATTTCTTTGTGTATTGCTTCCAAGATTCCTACAAAATGTTTACATGTACCATAAGCTACATATTCACATACAGATATTTTAATATGAACTAAACATACAAAATTTAATACAACGAATTTCTATTTACCTATGAATAACGGATTTCTATTTACCTGTGATTCATCTTGCCAGAATATTTCTGTTGCACTCCCCGACTCCTGTAGAAGC
This sequence comes from Pseudotsuga menziesii, assembly GCA_001517045.1. NCBI lineage: Eukaryota > Viridiplantae > Streptophyta > Pinopsida > Pinales > Pinaceae > Pseudotsuga > Pseudotsuga menziesii. The sequence continues at coordinate 88,091 of LPNX010663716.1, read as the reverse complement.
CTTAAATTCTTCATGAGAATCCGGGAAGGTAGAGAAGAGTTGGGATGTTTGTTCAAGCAAATCCATATGAGATTCAGGGGCTTCATCGTCATTATACGACGTTCCAAGAGAGAAGCTCCAGTATCTACAAGTTGCAACGTCCTCATTTGAATACCGTCAAATGAATCGTCTTTATGATAATCAAGAAGCACCATTCTATTTCCCCACACGGTAATTATGTATCCAATCATCAATACATACAGAATATTGCTGCAATAAATCATCTATAATAATGATTTCTATCCAACGCCAAAGTTGATGGGCGAAGAGCTCTCAACATCTCTTAGCCAACTTTCATAGTTTATCATACATATTTGTATCGTTCCAACCGTATACTTCCATAGTTTCCATGGGACACTTGGAGGTCATGCATATAATTTGGAACACAACTGTGTAGGTCCACTAGACACTCTGTTTGTACATCTGAAAACCCAAACTCCGTGAGCCAAAAAGACATTGCACTGGAAAACAAGTGGGTGATTTGAAGGTTGCTTGGGATTTAAAAAATCAACAGGCTAGGCCACCGCCATGGTTTTGAAAACAGTTTTATTTGGCAATGAGCTCTACTAATGGATCTAACCGAAGTTTCAAAACTTGAAAAAGAAAGAAAAAATTATACGAATTTGAAGGTTGAAGAAAGGTTTATGGGAAGTCTAATGAGCAGTCATATTTATATTAGTTATTTTGCAAAGAAATGTAACAATAAGAAAATGACTTTGTGTTCAGTGGATTGTAATTTTCAGTTTCATATATCAAAGCTTACGGCTCAGAGGGCCTCACATTCTATGGTGATGGTTTTGGGATCCGCAAAAAGTGAAGGGCACCATACCTTTGCCTTTACGTGTAGTGGAGAGAAAATGTAAAAATAAATTCAATGGAATTGTTATGTCTATCAAAACTTGTGCCCCCCGAGCTAAAATATGTGTGTGGAAGGTGTTTGGATTCTACATCCATTACGTCATGAAAATTAAGCAACAAGCTACTAATGGACAACCTAACTATATACTATTGATATTCAATACGAAGATTGACTTGGGATATTAAAAACATGAAACAAAATGTTTTCTTCACCTGCCAACCTTATTTGGCCATTCAATGATCTTCAATACATGAGATTATAAGAGGACCCACGCGAATGGTCGACAAGAAAAATGGTGTCGCTTGTGCAAATTATGATGTGCATAAATTTTGATGTCTCGAAGGTATAGTCTCTCCACAACCAGGTCAGGTCCCAGTTTCAAAGGTACAGTTCCTTCACGTTCAGGGGTTTCAAGGTTCTCTAAAGCTACCTAAAACTTGGAAAACTCCTATAACCATTCCCCTTGGATGTTTGGAATTTTTTGCTTTGTAAGATTCCATTGGCATTCAAAGGATCGAGGCGAAAGCATTGACTTATTCACCGATTTTTTTCAAATTTAAAAATTTTATGTACAAAAGCCTTTTGGAGGAAACTTATTTTCACTTATGTGGCAATTTAGAAGTTTGATGTAACTTATTTTCACTTGTATTCCTAGACTTGCTTTCATCACATAAACTTATATTATCTACACACAACTTTCTCTCATTTTTGAAACATATCGAAGTTTTCTTCGATGTTTCATTTCCCCGACTTTAGAAGTATGCTAGTGTATATATATATATATAAAATATAAAGCTGCTTATTTATATATATAATATAAATTTATATATTTAGCTAAATGACAAATGCATACTTGATATAGTGTTTAATTCAAAGTATTTTTTTTAAAAGTATTTGCTACCCTTTACGTATATTGAAGGGATATCTTTAAATTTTTAATAATGTAGTATAATAAAGTTAAAGCACAGTATGAAGCATATATCAAGTATCTCAATTTTGTGTATAAAAAAAAAAAGCATCCGAAAAACAGTGTTTTTGCCATCTGTAATTTTATGGTAAAGAAAAGAAAAAGCATACCCTGCTTTTCCATAGAAGTAAACAAAAAGCAGATGCTTTCGTCTAAGTCAATCTTGAGAGTATTTATAAGTTCTCGACAATGTTGGAAATTTGGTCGTCCAACAAACATTGGAAGATGTTTTTTCTGGCCGTCCATTTTTTTCAGGTTAAAGAAAACATCGGAAGCTGTAAAAAACAAAAAGCAAAAAGCAAGCATGCTTTTCTGTTAAAGAAAACAAAAGCAACGGCAATCATCTCGAGTATTTATAAGTTCTTTCTGGCATTGATCTGATGTCTGTGATGCAGTGCTTGGATGTCTCTGGTATTGATGTGTGCATGCTGGGATGTGATGCAGTGCTGGGATGTCATCGAGTATGCAACGGCAATCGTCTACGGCATTGAGAGTATTTATAAGTTATTTAACGCAATCGTCTAGGGCATTGAGAGTATTTATAAGTTCTTTAACGCAATCGTTTAAGGCGTTGATAGGCTTGTATATCTATAAGGCATCTAGAGTCTTTATTAGTTCTCTCTGGTATTAGTATTGATTGAGCTTCTGCCTGCTTGTATGTCTGTGATGCAGATGACCTGGAAGTCACCAAGTGCAGTCTGTATGCCCGCTTGGATGTCTGTGATGCACTGCCTTTTCTATTCATGACTTGAAGTTATCAAGTGCATTTAAAGTATTTATAATTTTTGAAGTATTTATAAGTTCTCTCTGTTATTAATTTATGTTTGTCGTGCAGTGCATTTTTGCTTGGATGTTTGTGATGCAGTGTTTTTTTCATTTGCTTATGTCTGTGATGTAGTGCATTTTTGCTTGGATGTTTGCGATGCAGTGTTTTTTTCATTTGCTTTGTTTTTCATCTCATGACGTCAAGACCCTGTTCTTTATTAATTTCTTTGGATCATATTTTTGTATTGTATTTTGAGAGGTTTTCAATGGATTTTGGTTTCTTTTAACACATATTTTTTCCCAACTTTTAATTTATAGATAAGAAATTTAGCAAAATATTGGAAAGTATGTTTAGTCAATGAACTGTTGTTAATTTATTCATGGAAAATATGTAATCCACATGTAGCAAATTTGGGAAAATGTGTGCTTAGTTAATTTTTTATGAGTTATTTATATTTCGAGTATTTTTCACTATGCAGAACCTTTCGAAGTCAAATGCTGTTACTTATTTGTGAGTCACGTGGTGAATTTTCTTCTTCATTTTAATCCATTTTATCTCTGTCTGTATTCCCTGTTTTTGAATTTTCTTCTTCATTTTAATCCGTGTTAACTCTATATGTATTCCCTGTTTTTTAATTTTCTTTTTAATTTTAATCTGTGTTATCTCTGTTTGTTTTCCCTATTAGGTTCCATCATTCACAAGATATACACAATCACATGTTGTTGTCCAAAGAATTTTGAAATCTTGCACTCTGTTGATGCAGTCCCTTGACCTACTAAATTGGCTCTAGAAACCTTGCCAATCTTGAATGTTCATTGATCAACCTAATGCAACTGAAAAGGAGAAGCACCAGAATATTCACTCACCTTCTAAAGGGTGCATAAATCTGATTGCCTGTGGTAGGGTATAAAAGATTCACTCCTTCAACCATCTTGTATTGGTATTAGCTTCATTTATAGTAGACATCCAAATCTTGTACAAAACTTAAACAAATGATACGCAATTTTACATGTTCACCTGAAATGAAACAATTCTTAGTAGATATTTTTCAAGGAATTGATTTTATGTTCTTAAGCAATTGATTCAAATGAGGTTGTTTAAAGACATGTTCAAGTACATGGTTCGGTTGTATTTTATTTTTTAATGACATGAGTGACATGCATAAGTCTCTTTGTTGCCTAAATCCAGCCTTGATGGCTTGACCATATGTTCTAAATCTTATTATCACTGATTTTTTTTTATAAACACATGATCTTTTGTGCAGATATTTTATACAACTATATGAATGACACTTAGTACATACATACATTACATACAATCCTCCATCCACAATCACCCAATTGCCTATGATTGGAATCTTATAGGATTTAAAGTTTTCATGATAGTGCTTGCTCCACTAGATCTGTAAAAAGGAACACACAAAAACGGTTGACAAGATGCTTCTGACATAACTCTGTGGTTCCTTCTTTCTGCAAGAGCATCATATTTTTTTACTAGACTGTGTAGTATTGTTTCACGATCACCCAATTGCCTATGATTGGCATCTGATAGGATTTAAAGTTTTCATGATAATGCTTACTCCACTAGGTCTGTAAAACGGAACACACAAAAACGGTTGACAAGATGCTTTTGGCATAACTTTAAGTGGTTCCTTCTTTTTGCAAGAGCATCATATTTTTTTACTAGACTGTGCAGTATTGTTTCTGTAATATTAATGGCATTCTATACATACATACATACGTAAGGTCTGGCCCTCCATCTGCAATCACCCAACCTGTGATTGACATTTAGGGTTTCAATATTTCATGATATTACTTACAAGGGGATTACATCACTGAGATGGTTGTTCAACTCGAGCAGCCCTAAGTTGGAACTTTCAAGCTCTTCATTTAGTGACACTTGATTTTCTATTTGATCATTCCTCCATTTGCTTCAACTCCTTAGTTGCAGCAAGTTTTATCTGTAAATCCGTGTTACTTTTTTTCTCTGATTGTAGGAGTTGAGCCATGAGATCTTATTAAATTGTTGTTTTCCATTTGAAACAACCCTTCTAGCTCTTCCTTTTCAGTTTGATGAGCCTTAAGAGCCTATAGATTGTTGTTTTCCTTTTGAAACAACCCTTCTAGCTCTACCTTTTCAGATTTTATGATATTAGGCTTCCTTTATGGTTTGTTGATTTCTTCATTTAACTAACACATGCGAGAGTTTCTTTTTCTAATGGGAAGTTTTCACTCTCCCCACAATTGTTAAAAACAGAGTTCGACTCAAAATCTCCAATAGAAAGTGTAGAAATTAAAGGTTCATTTTCATTTGCGGTTGGAGCTTTTGATTCATGATTCATCATCCCATTTGAGTTGTTGTAATGTTCCGTTTTTATAAAAAGGGAATAACTGAGGACTAATAGCACTAGGAGCAGAAAGGTACATCAATTCAGTATTATTAAGTCATCAGTGTAGTAAGAAGGCCATAAGAGTTCATATCATAAAGCATGCGGAGCATGCAGGCCTTATTTCAGTGTTAAAGTCAACATGAAATTGGAATTGCATGCATGTAGAAGTGAAGTGTAAACCCTAAAAGTGACATGCAAACCCTAAAAGTACATGCTATTATATTTAAGAAGGGTTATTGGACCAAAGAGGATATCTATTGTTATTGTTAATTGATTTTGGAGTTTCGAGTAGCAGCATAGCATGCAACCGCGGCAGTTGGGGTTGGAGACGGTGTCTTCAGCTAGTGAGGGTTCGGCAGTGAGATATCTGCCCTAGTATCTTATTGGGATAGATCATCTAGGTTTATCCATTGCATCCATCATATACTACAGTATTTGAAGATCCAACACATTCTGAAGGGTTATTAGTAGATCCACGTTTTGCAGCCGGAAGTAGCAGGGAAAACACAAAAGGATTCGCTGGGACCACAAAACCTAGTATTTCCTCCTCATGTCAACTTCCTCTTTCTCAACAGGCCTATCATACGGTATGCAGTGATTATCAGCCATCACTTTGCTCACCTAGAGCAGCTATCAACCAAACAGATCAGTTGGGGGCGTGAGCAGCAGAACTGCTAATCAATTCGCTAGGGAACTTAGAGGCAGCCAAACCTCCGCATGTTCTAGGCCATCTTTCCGGCATTAACAGACGGACAAGCTCAGAAAGTTCCAGCCCGAACGAACCTCTCCTCCTACAAAAACATCACCTTCAGTCTGGAGGGTTTTTACAGTACTACGGGGCGGTAACACTGGAGGAAAAGAGAATTATTAGACCACCCATCCGGATCCTTATGCATGCAGCTATCTTTGGAGTCATTAGCAGCCATAATATCAGTGGTAAGTGTTAATTTCTCTCTGCAAAACCTTAACCCTAATTCAGCTATATTTTAGGGCATTTTTGCATGGCGAGTTTGCATGCACTGTTATTTTGCAAATTTGTATGAGATTGAGTGTGCTAGTCAGCACTATCATAGAACATTAGAGAATATTAGTATTTGGGATATTACAGTTGTATCTTGATTGTGGCCCTCATGGTTAATACATATTGAAGTGAGAAAATGATTTACAAGCGAGTCTAGTGCATAACCCACTTCTTCCCCAAACTCTACCATTTGATTTTTTACCTAGAAGGAGATTACTGTAAACATTGACAAGCCTTTGAATGATAGAATCCAATTCTATATTTGATTTTTTACATAGAAGGAAATTACTGTAAACATTGACAAGCCTTTGAATGATAGAATCCAATTCTGGATTCTGCCACTAAAGGACACGTGTTATAGTCAGGGATTTTAAGAACGTAGAGAACCAGAAATAGTGAGTGGCATGCTCTCAAAATGAGTATTATCTACACAATTTGAGTGGAAAAAACCTTCAACAAGCCCCATGATTTATTATTTTATGATAGATGCATTTAGTCTTTAATGATGAGAGGACATTTTGGTCCATTTGGAAGAAGTAAATGGATCTATTTCATCTTTAGAATAACTTCTTTTAGAGAAATATCTTGGTGAAAACTAATCTAACATGACTCCCTCAAGAGAACTATTGTTAAATCCATCGTTGTTTACAACATTCAAACAAGTTAACCTTTCTTTCAAAACATTCAGACAAGTTAAACAATATCTCCAAGGAAATCGTTTAAGTCATTGAGAGGATTGTATGTCTAAGGTATTGATTGAGCTAATTGAGCTTCTGCTTGTTTGGATGTCTGTGATGCAGAGCTTTTATCGTTCACTTATTTATTCATATGATGACTCGAAGTCATCAAGTGCAGTTTCTGTGCCTGCTTGGATGTCTGTGATGCACTGCCTTTTTTTTTAATTTGATGACTTGAAGTCATCGAGTGCATTTGATGTATTTATAAGTTCTCTCTAATATTAATTTATGTCTGTGATGCAGTGCTTTTTTTATTGCATGTCTGTGATGCAGTGTTTTTTTTCATTTGCTTCGTTCTTCATCTCATGACTTCAAGTCATCAAGTGTAGTCCATGTTCTTTATTAATTTCTTTGGATCATAATTTTGTATATTTTGGATCATAATTTTGTATTCTATTTTGAGAGGTTTCCACTGGATTTTGGCTTTTGTTAATACATATTTTTCTCTAACTTTTAATTTATAGCTAAGAAATTTAGAAAAATATTGGAATGTATGTTTAGTCAATGAACTGTTGTTAATTTGTTCATGGATTTATTCATGAAAAACATGTAATCAACTTGTAGCAAATTTAAGAAATTGTGTGCTCGTTTTTGCATCAGTTATTCTATTTCCCGTGATTTGTATTGAGTAATTTTTCACTATGCAGAACCCTTCAAATTCAAATGCGGACATGGTGATTACGAATGCATTTGCCTTATATTTGCTTAGTGAGTCATGTGGTGAATTTTCTTCTTCATTTTTATCTGTGTTATCTCTGTTTGTTTTCCCTGTTTTTTAATTTTCTTCTTCATTTTAAGCCGTGTTATCTCTGTTTGTATACCATGTTTTTGAATTTTCTTCTTCAATTTAATTTGTGTTATCTCTGTCTGCATTCCCAGTTTTTGAATTTTCCTCTCTGTTTGTATTCTCTGTAATCTTTTGGTTTTCGTTTACAACTTATTTTGTCACTGCCTATTCTGTGCTTTCTTCTCGTTATGTATCTATGTTAATGTTTATGAATAACATTTATACATAATTAATACCATTTATTATGGGATCTTTATTTTGTTTTTTGCACTGATGTTCTGTGGAATCCTTTTACTCATTATATTTTTACAATGGCGAATTTCTTTAGCTTTGTCAATAGTGAGTGGAACATGCCAAGGTGGAATAGGAAACATCAACAAGGGTTAGAGAAAACAAATTCCAATCCAGTCATCAGGATTATCCTTTAAGCCTAAAGGTAGTAATGTAGAGGTGGTTGTGGTAAAGTGTTGCATGGAGATTGGGCAGTGAATCAGGTTCTCACTACTTAAGTTCTTTAGTTAGTAAGTTCCAGCGCTACTTGCAAGTTATGACTGTTGCACTTGCAGAACTGGTGTATACATATGAAAAGTTGATAACTACTTATGTTTTGTGATGCTTGATCACTTCATGGATTTGTGAATTATTGAAACACTAGAAGTGTTATTTTCTATTTTTCAACTACCACAACAGACTATGCTTACGGTCGAATCCATAAGGGTTCTCAAAATTGGACTTCTTGGACTTTCCCCAACTCCTCGACCCACTGAATTTCATTTTGAAGATATGACTAAAAATATACGATGTTGATATTCCCAATGAAATAATTGGGGTTCCATACCGTATTGTTGGTTATTTGAAAATTGTGGAGGTAGAACTCACATAAGATATTTTTCCTAGCAGGGGTGAGTGAAAATAAGATTTCAAAGGCATTCTTACCCAATTCTTTGAAAGTGACAAGTAACTACGATCTAAGTCATTCGATATGATATTGAATCCATTGTTCTTTTAGATAAACCACATATACTTTAGAGGTTGTGTGATAGGAAATCGATTCCGCACTTAATTACCCATTTTGACTAATCCCTATTGCAAGTTTTGAATGTCACTATCCTTCTATTGTAGATATTTTTATATTTTTTCTTAACTTCCTCCTACTAATCCTCCAAGGATTTTATTTTGTTTTGTTGGTTCCAACTGTAATCCATTTCTTTGGCTCTTTATACTCAGAGCTTCTGTGAGATGTAGCCCTCTTGATGGGATGTGGCAAGTTTCTTCCATCTTTCTTGTTCTTCTATCATCTCCTCCACCTGTTTAAACCCTCATCTTTTCATTTTTGTTAATGTTGTGACAAATTCATGTGACTTTGTAGTTAAGGTATCCCAGACTACATGCTCTGATGTAAAAGCAGGTACCTTAACCTCCTATGGAATTGGGAGTGCCTCTATTGTTGAGGTCAGTCGGGGAACATGGTTTGTGTAGTAGAAGGTACCTTAACCTCCTATGATGTTGAGGTATCCTTGAGAACATGCTCTTGTGAAGCATAAGGTACCTTGATCTCTTGTGGTGTTTGGAATTCCTATGTTGTTTTGGTTCCCCCTTTTGTAGTTTTGATGGGTGATGTTGTGCTACGGGAAGTTGCTACAACTTTATGCTTTTGTTTCAGTCATTTTCTTTGGCATTCTAGTACCTTGACCTCCTATGGAATTGGAATTATATCTACTATTTTGGTTCCTCCTTCAATTTGGATGGGTGATTCTATGCCATTGAAAGTTGTTACAATGTCTTACATCATGATTTTACTTGTCTTTTGTTTTTTCATTCTAGTATTGAAATTTGTTTCTAAATAGGCTTAGGATTCAGCTCTACCTTTGGAGAAGGCAACAAATTATTAGTAGTTTCTTCTTTTTTCTCTGGTTCCCGTTTGAAGTTAGTAGCTTGTGTCTAAATAAAATCCCCCCCAATTCCCTTGTGTTTTTTATTACTGGAAAGCATCCCTGACTAGTAAGAAAATCAAACCATGGTGGGCTAGTTGGTTTTTTTATCCACTGGGTGTTGCTCCAACATGGTTGTCAATGACTACAATAGGGAGAATGGTACATTAATGTGGAGGTATCGAAGGAGATGTGTAAGGAATTTTTTTTAACCCATGCATAATGATGCTCAACCTTCATAGGTGATGTATCTAATGATATATTTTAGAACATCATCCCATGGTCGTGACAATGTGGTGTGTTTTATCCCTTACTTGGTTTCTTCCAGTTCTTAGTCCAGTGTAAGGAAGCATCCCTTATCTCTAGTTTATTCAGCCCTCTCCTTATAAAAATTCTTTCCCTCACACACAATTTATGTGGGTCATGTAATTGCTTCCTCTGTGATAGGAACTAGTAGCCCTTGTTTTCAAGTTTTCTCGAGCTTAAAATTACGTGCAAATTATTTTTCAAGGAAAGGTTGTTATTTTGAGTCTCTTCAAAGAACTATAGCCATCTCACCTGACATAATATCTCTTCTACCTATGCATTCTCCAAAATTGCCTTTGCTGGTAGAGGTTTCTTCTTGTTTAAATCACCACCCATTGTTGTTGCTAAGAAATATTTGTTGCAAGGGTTTGTTGTTGTTGGAACACGGGTCTGTAGTTTAGGACTATGGTCATAGATTCGGTTAATATGGGTGGGTGCAGTTATAATGGCATAAGATCATGGTATGGTCATGCAAGTTTTTATGATTTTGAAGTGATAGTTATATCCATGTGGATAGAACAATTAGATTTTAGTAATTCTTGCTTCTAATGGAAATGTATGTGGCGTATAGCAGCTCGGATGACTCATCATGCATTGAAATGGCATGATTTGTATGGCATCTAGGATGACGCATTATGATTATTATGATTATGATCAACATGGAAGGGGATGCAGTGGAAATTGAACATGGAAACATTAATTCATCCCTATTTAAATGTCAAAATAAATGATTTACCTTTATAATTGGAAGCATACCGAATTTTGACACGCCGCTGTTGATTATAATGAATTTCAACATTTGTATGCTCACTTGCTGATGTGGATTCTAGCTAACTAGAATATCGGTGGCATTTAGGCCCAGATGAGAGATTTGCCACAGGAAATTTCTGCAGCGTCGTGCTTGCTTGCTGATATAAAGAATTGTTGCAGGAAAACTCTACAACATCTCACTCATTTGTTGATATGAAGATTTGTTGTAGGAAAATTAACTCAGTATGTCAAAATATTATATGGATTTGACACTTCATGTAGTGGATTGTTGGCTACAACAATCTCTCTCTCTTTCTCTCTAAGGTTTTCTTACCATCATTGGTTTTCAAGACTCCTCGTGGCCGGTGATTCCAGAGTTGGTTTTCATCACAATCTTTTTAAACGAAGAGATGGATCTTCAAACTGGACTGGGACCCATAAGGTCCTCAATCACATTTAATGATTTGTGATGTTGGAGTCCAGTCACAAATTTTGTCTTTGAGAGAGCATTCTTGTATAACTTTGTAGGGTGTCTATTTGCTAGAAGTGTAATTTTTCATCATCTGTAGTCACTAACTTGACTACTCCATTTCCACAATTGGTTTCCACCTAATAAGCCCCTTCCATATTGTACAAAGTTTTCCCTTGAAATTTTCGAATAAGGAACCGTACAATAATGAATAAGGAACCGTACAATAATTCCCAATCACCAGGTTGAAATGCCTTGTACTCAATAAAGAGGTCATGTAAACGAGTTCCTTGTGTTGCAGTGCTTTTGCGTTTTTGTATCGTTTGCTCATGAAATCCATCTAACATGTTTAATTGGGCTAGATGAGTATGCTAAGCAGCGTAAATGTATATACCTAATTCAATTGTTGTTCGAAGAGTTTTCATTTCAAATTCAATGGGAAGAAGTATAGTTTCTCCATAGACAAGTTCATCATTAGAGGAAATTTGGGGTCTAAAATGGGCCTTATAAGAAAACGTGCCAAAATAAGTTTTTGTGAGTTGGAATTCAAGAACCAATAGAATTTCAATAAAATAAGTCAACCATAATGGTTGAATTGACATATTTGTCATTAAAAAAAACTACTTTTTTTGTTCGTATTTTTGACATATCTCATTGTGTTTTTACTCAAATTTCGATCGGGAGAGCTCGTTGGATGTAGAATTTGATGTCATCATCACATTTTTTCAGGTATTTCTTGTTTTTGGGGTAGCGGGGTCCATCAAAAGTATGCAATGTGGGTACTCGTTGGATGCAGAATCAAATTCCGCATCCAACGAGCTCTCCCGATCGAAATTTGAGTAAAAACACAGGGAGATATGTAGAAAATACGAACACAAAAAGTAGTTTTTTTCTTTCTTCCTCCAAAATTAATCAATATTATTTTATTATTTTAACTATTATTTTATTATTTTAACTATTATTCTATTATTTTCCTTAGGAGGCCCATTTTAAACCCCAAAATTCCTCTAATGATACTTTCCAGATAGTTCAGTAGGCCCATACAATTTATGTGAGTCTGTTGGCCTAATCTCTATTGTAGTATAGAATGGTCTTGGTCAAAATTCCTTCAGTTTCCCTATTAGTGACTTATACTTTCCCGTTGCCCTCCAAATGGTATGGTGTAGTCTTTCTATGCTTGATTTTGAAGATGTGCATTAGAATGACCATCTTGAAAGTGAATTGTGCCCCTTGATTGGAAATGATTTCTCTCAATACTCAAACCCGATGAATATGTTGTCACAGTAAAACTCATGCACCCTCTTTTCTTGGATATGCATTTCAACTAGTTGGAAGAAGGGATAATTGGATTGGCTTCCATTTCTCGAAAGGCTCTAAGGGTACCTACAACTGTAATGAAGTTTATTATGATTTGATAAGTTACTGCATGTGCTCACATGCATCACAACAATGTACATATTCTCTAGTGTCCTTGTGGAGTGTGGGGCAATAATATCTCGTAGAGAGTATATTTTTGGTAGTTCTTTTAGTAGAAAAATGGCCTCCACAAGACTCATTATGGCAGGCCTTCATTATTTCATATACCTGATCCTCAAGAACACAATAATGAAGAATCTGGTCCAATTCCATCTTGAACAAATATCCATTGATCCATGAGAAACGTCCACTTTTTCGTATCAGTGCATATTTTCCCTTATGTGAGAAATGTTGCGATAACTCCTTTATTATAGGCAATTGGAAATGTCTACAAACCATGGGGTGGCTATAGATACTGCAAATAGGTTCTTTTCTAGAAAAGAGTCATCCACTGGCTCATCCTTAGTATCTCACGTCAGTTGAGATAATAAATTTGCAACCACATTTTCTCGACTAGGCTTATCAAGTATAGTCATAATAAATTCTTGAAGTAATAATAACCATTGGATTATTCAAGCATTAAGAATTGTTTTTTCATAAGATATTTGATAGTACAATGTTTAGTACGAACAAACAACTAGTAACCTATTACATAATGGTGGAACTTATTAAGAGTATATACTACTAATAATCCCTTTACAATGATTGTGTAGTTTAATTTTTCATTTGCAATATTTTTATTGATGTAATATATTGCATACATGAGTGCATCATCTTGATTCCCTAATACTTCTCCTATGCATCTATTAGATGCATAAATGTGAATGTGAAATGATAATTCCTAGTTGGGTCCATGTAGCATAAGAGGAGTGACTAGTTTTTCTTTTAGTTGTTCAAAATCCTGTTGGAAAAATTGGGTCTATGCGAACTCTGTATCCTTGGAGAGCAGGTTAAATAGAGGGGAAACATCCTTGCTAAAGTTCCTTAATGAATATTCTATAGTATCAAGTATCCTCAAGAAACTCCTGACATCTCTTGGCTTTAGGGGTGTATTGAGTTGTTTGATGATGGTGATTTTGGGAGGATCTAATTGGATCCCACTAGCCGAAATGTGGTGTAAGCATAGGTTATGAATTTATCCATAAAAACTTCAACGTTGTCTAGAATTAAATCGACAAAAATATTGAGCACAATTCATTGGAAGGTCCCAAGTGCATTGCATATGCCAAAAGTAAGGACTTGATAGGCAATGATTCCATAGGGGCCCATGAATGTTGTCTTATCTTGATCTTTAGGGGTTTTATGTATCTGACTATACCCACTAAACCTATTTAGGAAAGAGAAATATTGTTTTCCAACTAAGGAATCTATAATCTGGTAAATGAGAGGTAGTGGGAAGTGATCCCTCCTTTAAGGCATGAATACTATGGGTGAGACCCACTCACTATCCAAATTATGATAAATGAACCTTATAGTTAATAGTTTCTACAACTCTACTTTGATAATGTCTTTGAGAGTGGGATTCATTTCTCTGTGGCTGCTAAACCAGGTGGAACTCGTCTTGAATGTAAATGTGTTGCATACAAGTCATATGGTTAATCATGCCCATGTCTTTGTAATCCCATGAAAATTATGCAACATTCTCAGTCAACATATTTATTAGCTTTGTTTCTTAGTCAGGCTATAGATGGTTACTGATATTGAGGAATTTCCTAGGAAAAGTTTCTAAAACTATGGCTTTGTAATGATTAGTTTATGCTACAAATCAATCCTTGAGGCACATAAAAGGATATTGAATGGTTTAAATGGAATAAGTTGTAATGGATGTGTCCTTAGTACATGAGGACCTAGATACTTCATTCAAATAATCATCAAGATCCCTAATTTGGACAGTAGAGGGATACATGTTTTTCATGAAATTAAGGATCATCCCGTCCTCAAATGGATCTTTCAAATTGAGAGATTGTTTGATGGTGAGAACAAGTTTAACAAGATCATCATAATAATCATTTTCTTCATCCAGAGGAACCCATAAGGGGTTTATTAAATCCATGACATATTTAGCTAGAGGATAAATTGTGAGTTTCTTAATTGAATCACCATGGCTAATTGCCATATTTCTATATCGACATCCAATGTAAGCGTCGTTTTTCTTTTAACCAAGGTCTCCCTAGGATGAGGGGGTAACCCTTAAGGCTTGAATTGGTGTGTAAGATCATAAAATCAATAGGATATTCCAAAAATAAGCAAATGATTATAATATCCTCCAAAATCCCCTCAGGTTTGACAGTTGACTTATTGTCCGTCTGTAACACTGGTATTTGGAGTAGCATATCTTGCATCTTTAAGATTACCATGATTTATCTTGTCATGATGTTGAGTGATGCCCCAAATCCACCAACATATTTTGGATTGGATTCCTACCCATGTGAATTGTTAAAATGGGACTTCCATGATTATGGTATTTAGGATTAGCTATCCTTCCTAACATTAGGTCTGTTGACTGTCCTACCACGTGGATGGTAGGGGGGTATTGATTCTTTCTTCCTGGTTTCTTAGACATAATTCTTGGTGGATTTTAAGTAAATGGGGACATCCTTTATAGCTTGTAATAATATAATCTTTGTGCATACATTCCTTAGTTCTTCAACAATATCAAAATCTAGTTGCAGTTGTTGCTTGATCTAATTTAGCCTCTATGGAAATGGTAGTACAACTAGATTGTTATTTTGAGTAGACACACTTGGTTCCTTTTGTTACTTATTAAGTTCTTCTGAGGAATATTTTTCATTTTTATATTACCTAGGAGAGGATGGATCAAACAATATTTTTCTTGATCGTAGGTAAGTGGCTTGGCAATCTATTGTGGATAGAGTGTAGGCGGGGGACTCACCNTTCATTTTTATATTACCTAGGAGAGGATGGATCAAACAATATTTTTCTTGATCGTAGGTAAGTGGCTTGGCAATCTATTGTGGATAGAGTGTAGGCGGGGTACTCACCAATATCACTAGTGCATGTAGGTTTGTTTGTTTGACTGACCTTGTTGTTTGAGATTAAGGTGGGTTGTTTAGGTAATGAAGGTCTAGTCATCATTTAGTTCACAGATTGAGGTGAAGGAGGTAAAGAGAGCTAGTTTTGTTGAAAGGGTTGACTCCGAGGTGGCTTATACGCTTATTGTTGACTTGGCCATTGCACATATTGGTTGAAGTAAGATTGTTTCCCATAAGGCATTTGTTTGGACCAAGAGGTTGAAAAAGGTGGTTTCTAGTATTGTTGATTATTTGGATATTGATGTGAATACCAAGGAGGTGGAGTGTATTGAATTTTCCAAAACATAATTCACATTTTGAGGTTCTGGACTCATACCTGGAAATTGCGGTCTCAACTGTTCGAATATCATGTTGATTGATGAAGCATACCTATTTACTATTTTGGACCATACTTTAGTAGCTTTTCTTCAGTCCAGTTAGTTGAGGTCAATTATCGGTATTGTGGTGACCTATACAGATATTGTAAATAATTACAGCAACATCAGTGATAAAACACTCATTGCTAGATTCTTTTTGTGTCATGTTGGACATAAATGCTTAAAGTATTGAACATCTAGTGTCATTGATGTCATCAGATATCATATGGACCAAAAGTCAAAAGAACCAGATTGAATTGCTAAAATACTTCCTCTCACATTTGAAGAAATACATATGGGAGAATGTGGAATTCACATGAAATAAAATATCCCACCATGATATTGATCGCAAATGCACATATCATCATACACATAGAAGAACATTGAAAATGGCACAAATGCACAAAGACCATTTATGAGACTTATGAATAAAGAGAAACAAATATGTGTGTAAAAGTCCCCAAAAGAATATGGTATGTGATACAAAGATTTGTAAAGAAAACATAAGTAATGAACCGTTGTGTGTACACTGTAAAAGACCCACAAGGACATTGGCATATTTGCATCCTACACTACACAAAGATGAATTGCAGAAAGTGGCATGCCGTTGCAGATCCTAACTTGTTGAAAATGCAATCTAGTGGGACATAATTCAAATTTAAGGAACTTTACCAAGTGGACAAATCTCTTGATTCAAGAAGATTATAAATAAGCAATAGATGGATGTGGTGAAGTAAGCTTGTGAAGAATGCATATCTAAGATAACTATTTGACAAGTTTCTAAATTTATTTGGGGTATCAATGGCTCGTTGATCATAGAGCATATCTTTATGCAGTGGAGCCAAAGTGCGCAACTCAGTTAGTGATGAACAATGAATAAGTGCACTAGAAGAAAATGATACTCGTATTCTAGATGTGTGAGTTCTTGCTCAATAAAGACCCAAATCACATAACAACAAGTGTATTTGAGCAAGAAACTATATTCAGATGAAGAACGCATATCAACTGAAACAACGTAGATGCAGTAAATATCACACATTGTATTTTGCGTAACTGACTGTTAAGACACAAATACCTAGACACAAATCAAAGAAGTTACAACAATTGCGTATTGTGAAGATGAGGTATTTCTCTATTTGCAATTTTCTATACAATCTTATTTCATATCAAGGAGGTCGGACGAAGAAAGGAGCAGGGGGTCGTAGCCTCCTTCAGTTGGTGTCAGAGAATACAGTCAAAGTGTTGGTGCAACCTTTATGTTGGTCCATATAAAACTTAGGGGGGCGTAGCCTCCTTCCAGTTGGTGCTGGAGAACAAATGAAAGTTGTTGCTTCCACAACTAGAGAGCGCAGTCATCCACAGGTCAAATATTAAAGCCGCAAGTCATAGTTTGCACAATTAGATTGATATATGTTTAGGTCGATGTCTGAAGATCGTGAGTCAGTGCTCACGCATATTGAAGTCATTGTAGATTGGTGCCAGCAACTCGTAGATTGTACTTGTGATCAAGTCAACACCTGAAGTTTTCAATGATGGGTACACGTTTTTCACTTTTTTAATTTTATTTTAAGTTCACATTATTTTCTCAGTGAGTATAATCCTAAATTTGGCAATGTTCCCAGGAAACAATGCCAAAAACTGATGGGCTCTGGTAATGCTTTTTTTAGAACCAATATACAATAGGACCAAGTACTTAAATTACCAACCTAGGAATGCAATCTTATGAAACTTCTCACAATATGTAATCATTTCAAACCTTCTCATTGTCTAAGTAATTTTGTTTCTTGAGGGGTTTCTTCTTGTCAATGGTGTTTTAATCCTAACACTATGCAACCATAAAAGCATGCATCAATTACCAAATTGAATCTATTCCACCAAAGACTAGTATACAAACTCTCAATGCCAAGTAAGTAAAATCAAACTTCTAATTGCAAAAATAGATCCTAATCTCAACTCATTCAATCAACCAATTGCATTGCTACAACTTGGGGTATGTAGAATGAAATTGATGAGACACGTGTTAACCATAAATACAAAACTCAATCAAAGATACACAAAATGTAATAAGCTAATAGAATAAACATATGACAACTACATGAAATATAATAAGCTAGCAAAACAACATAGAAATGTTATAGGAAATGTAATTAGCTAATGGAATAAATTTATTCATAAATAATTCTAAGAAACTATGCAACATATAAGCGAATATCCACCACGTTCTATAGAAAGGCCCCTCACCCCTCAAACCACAATCATAAAACACAGATAGGAATTAACTACCCAATTTCAATTTTTTTTAAAAGAAAGTAACCTTATTCAATTTTTTACTTTGCTCTTATACAAACATTTTCCTTAACTAGTGGGTGATTGCCCTTTTTGGTGGAAGTAGAAAATAAAGGAGTATCTTAACAATTTTTAAATTGAAAATTGTTTCCCCTTTAAAAGGAGAAATTTGGAAAAATGCATAATCTATAAAAGAGCATGATCTAGCAATGTAATGATTACTATTGTAGTCATTTTAATTTCCTTGTGGCATTGTGTTGTTGATCATGCTTCATAAGTCTTGTCCATCTTGTTAATGAAAAGGATTTGTATCCCTTGTCTATGTACTGACGAAAAGTTAGTTAATGAGTGTTGTGAGAACACACATCCATAGGTGTTGCGAAAAGACTTGTTAGCAATGATGGTGAAATATTTTGGTAGCAAGGGTCCATTCAAATTATGTACCTATAAAAAAATATACTTCCACAATTGCATGTAAATCTCAGAATTAGCTCAATTCATAGTATAATGTACTCATCTTAACATAAAATACAAATGCAATCATAGCGTTTCAAGGAGTATATGGAGGAAATATATGAAAAAGACGGGAAAGTATTGGGAATACGACTAAATAACCGATAAAAATAGAGTAGGATATTGGTCATTTACCATGCTCATCACAAAGTATACAAGAAGTAAACAAAATAGAGATTTTCCATTTATGTTTTAAATATTAGAATTTAGTTATGAGTGTGTTTGGATTGGTTTGGATTTAAAAACATATATTTACAATATCCCATATCATTAAAACATGATTTATTCTATAAGAGATTTTATATAATATTTAAAACAAAATTAAGTTTAGGATTTTTTAAGCACATAATGGTGATTATGATCACCATACAATTTAGGCTAATAAATTTCATGTCGAAGTTATATTATGAAATATTTTGTGTTAATAAAAATCATTCACAATCTCCCATATAAAAACATGATATAAGGATGCAAATGTAACTCCTATTTTACAAGACTCCTCATAACTAGTTAGGATTTCATATGATATAATTACTTTTAGAAGTCAACTATTGCGCGACTCAATTATATGAAATTTGGTTTTAAAATAACTACTACAATTGTTATACATATTATGTTAATTTAACAAAATTTTATATCCAAACAAATATTTGATTGTTTCTTTATATTAAATGCATGTTATTACCTATCAACAATTAAAATTTAAAAAACTTGTTTCCCATAAGTCAAAATAGCCATAATACTCCACATAAGCTAATATCATATTTAAAGTAAAAGATAAATATGGACCACCTAAAATTATCCAGTCATAAAAACACAATTTGTGTATGTTCATGTTGGAAACCTAATCCATAGGTTTCACTTGTAATTTGTAAGTTCTAATTTTAGAATATGAATAGTCACCTTTGGAACCAAAAGGCCAAAGGTCACCGTGTCTTGCATAAATCAGTTATTCTCATTCCATTCACCATTGGAGTTATTCCTCCAGGTCTGACAGTGGTTTCATAACCCTATCATTTTTATCGTAATTCCAATCTGCATTTTCTTTGTCCTCACTATGCCACATCTCCCATCATACTTGCAAGCTCAAATTCCTCTTTGTTAGACTCTAAAAACTCTAATCTACATGTGCATGCTCAGTGCACGTTTTACCTTTACGTTCTATTTCATGGTAATCATGCAAGCCGAAATAAATATGATACACTAATGCGTTACCTCTACATACACCTATGCATTACTCACACTACCTCCCTTGCCTCCCTTATCCCTCTACTCATAAAGACCCATCACTACACGATTTAGGTAACATCTATTGGTGTGTTAGGTAATTATGTGTGTAGTGCGATATCATGTAGATTCCTTCTCATCCGACTATATGAGACCAATATCTACCAATCTATTGTATCCTAAGCAAGTCATAACACAACTAACGCATGTAGAATGGTGTTCTCTTCTTCCACAAGTTGCAACTTGTTCTTTCACTTGTAGTTTTCATTGTCTAAAAAAGGATCCTTTCTTCTTTGAACTTGGTTTGTTTTGTCTTCAATTTTTTGTTCTAGAGGGAATAACATGGGAAGCTTCAACGAATTATTTTCCTCGCCCCTCATAACTTGCTTCATCCTTGAGCTTGACCACTAGTGGATTTTCTTTTCAATTTATACAGTTTTTCTTAACTCTAGTTTTGAATTCATGATAGATGTAGATGTTGTCCTTTGCATTGCTTCGTACCTTCTATATATTAGCTTTGGGTCTCTATTTATAGTATGTTTTATCTAGGAATATATTTTCAACGTTATTTAATTTCAAGTGGAAGTGTTTGCAGAACAATAAATTAATATTTTGCTTTAAGTCTAGAGAATATGGGTTGTTGTCGTTGCAACTTATGATTTCAAACTATATAATCAATGGATTTCGTGTGATATACACTCATTTAATTTTATAATCAAGTTGTATCATTCTTCTTTTTGGGTTGCTGGGTGCACTTTGGCTGCTCCATCTTGAAAGCATTGATTTTATTTTTTGGAATTATTATAGGTATTGAAAGACTCTTTTATAAAAAAATGCATTATTTAAAGGGAGATGGTATTATTCTTTTGAAAGAATGCTAGTGGAAAATTTTGGTTTTTCTCTATAATTTAGAGGCCTTTAGTATTATTCTCAGTGGAGATTAGTACTGGTTTTCATTGTAGTTATCATTTATTGCATAAGATTGTATTATTGCATAACACTATTGTACTATTTGAATAACAAAGAAAGCACTAAACTATATGTAGATATTGTAGCCCTACACCTCGTGTAACTTATAGAAATTGTTTCACAAAGACTACATTGTGTTGAGTTATTCGTAGACCTTGTTATATCATAATAGCTATTTCATATATTTTTAGAAAATCTTATATTATAAAAGATGCATCCTTTGAATTCCATCATCGAAGTGGTGCTCACCAACAAGGACAACTTCTCACAGTTGTAAAGGAATATGAAGCACACCCTAATCTTCAAATATCTATAAGATGACATTTTTAAAGGAGAAACTATTGAAGGAGCATATGATGCCACACCTAAAGATACTACAAAACCTACAATAAACAAAGAACTTGCCATATGAAAAAGTAGATATAAGGAGGCATACACATTGATAGTTTGTGCAAACATAAGCACATTTCCATTCAAGTGCATTTGTCTCATTTGGGTTGTAACTTGACTAGCTGTGGCATTCTCCACTTAGCCAATCACACCATCAGAATGTGGCCCGAGTTTAGGTTAGGTTGGATCTATATCCACTCTATATCCCTTAGTCTTGACTCTTGAAAGAATGACATCATTTCCAATGTAGGGTAGAAAATACTTTATAAACTAGTCTACCAAGAATTTGTCAGGTATCTAATATTTAATTAGTCAACATCTCCTTCGCCAGTCATGAATGTGGTTAGATATATGGGTGGAATTATCATTATGAAAGGATGTTAGAAGTTGATTTCTTGTCTCATAGTAGATAGGAAATTGAAAGTGGTTCAAGAAAGTCATCACCAAGACGTCAAATTTCTAAAATGAAGCTTGTGGGAGCTCAATATACCACTTCATTTTGACCACAATCAAAGTTCTATGAAAAATACTTAATACAATTCTATCATCCACTAGTGAGTTCGATGATTCCATCAAGTTTGTGGTAAGGTCTTCCCCAAACTTCCCTTCAAATTTGGAAATATTTGAAGGTAAATTCGACGGGACAAGAGGCCAATTCGGACTAAGCATAACCAACTCATTTTTTAACTTGGTTAGATACAAAATATTCGATGTCACTAGGAATGACAATGTTGTGTGAGAAAATGTATTCCAACTTCTAGGAGCATGACCTAATAATTGGTTTGCATTAACGAATTAATTACCTCAAGTACCAACTACCAAGTGAAAAAGGTGAGATGATCTGATAACAAAGGATGTGAGTATAACTTGGCATGAATTTCACATAAGTCACGAAATACCCATTGATCACAATTCCATTCCAATAAATTAAATGCTTCCCTAAGGCATACTAGATATTGGGGGATCCAGTTCCTATTGAGGAAGCATACAAAGGAATGTGTCCACCTCAAAATGAGAACACATTAAAAAATTGACAAGCTTCATGTCAACTTGTTAAAATTTTGGAATGTAAAATCATTTCTAGTAGTCATGCGCGGAATCCTAGATAACAACATCCCAAAATAAAAATGGTTTCTACTTTTAGGAACAATTCCAATTTTCTTGTTCCACTATTAGGAGTTATCACTGAGGGGTAAGGTCCTCACATAGATTCTATAGAAGTAGGGGTGAACATACTAGAATCTATAATACTCAAGACTACGATACTCATTCCTCCCATAGGATTAATAAAAGTAGGAGGATGGGTCCCCCCCACCCCTCCTGAACTACCACCAACATTTATCATGTTAACCCACTCATATAATGGATTATATTATGTAGTGTATTTCCAAATGTACGGCTATGAAAGAACAATGGAATATAGTAAATTGTGGAAGGTGTGTTAAAAATGAATGACATTTGCAGGGTCTATTAGTTCCTCAATCACAAACAAAAAAATATTTTCTAAAATGGGAGGGGATGAACCCATTATTGGTATCTCATTGCGACTGTCAGGACCTCTCAAGTACGTTTCCTCTAATATTTCATTAGAGTTACTAATATCTTCATCTCTTTCTTTCTCCATGGGATTGTTTGAAATCAAATAGTTTTTCTTGTCAGAATCCTTGGGGGGAGAGTATGTGTTATCCATCCTACACCTCCTTGAAGGTAACTTTTCCCTCTTTAGCAAGAGACTTCTATTCCTTCTGAACCTATGGAGAGGTTGGTCATCTAATTTAACTCATAAAAATAAAAATAAAGGAGATTTACTATGTAATGTTCAACATAACGATACTCAACTAGAAATATTCCTCGAATATCTGATCAAGAAACACTATTCTTCCAAAGACAAGTACAGTGTGGTTAGGACTTGGAACAAGATTGATGAAGACATGAAATGGGCCTTTCGGATGTCAAATTGGGATGATAAGGGCCCAAGTCCAACCAATAAAGGTGCAGTAAATAGTTACATTAACCCTCATGCAACAATCACCCAATGTGCAACCACCCTCGCAAAGATAGACATCATCCAAGGGAGTTGAGGTAGATGGTAGGAATTTGTCTTAGATACCACATACACTTCCCACTTGGAGTGTGTCACGTCCTCTCCCGTCCACCATAGAGAGAACGCGACCATGGTGCTACCTAATCCAGGAAATTTAAATCCCATGAACATACACATGATAAAAATGCATTGAACTTAAACATAGACAGATGCATAAATTATTAACTTACAGCAGAAGCAAAATTCATTCATTCACAACATTTAACATGTTCATCATATTTCATTAAGTAATTACAAATGAAGAGATTAACATAGGCAAGAATACTTATCTTGGAATAAACTTGTCCCGCAACTAGCTATGTCGCTGCAATGTTCCACCCAACCATAGGCCAATGTGCTCATCAATCTCTCAGCAACACTGCCACCCTTGAGTTGGGCATGATTCCCACAAGGAAAAATGGAACACTAACAGACTCACACATAGCCAAGGATTATCAAAATTCAGCCAAGCCAACACAATTGGGTTTATCAGGTTGCAAATGAGCTGGAAAGCCTGACTGCTAAGCTAGTGAGCTCAACCCCAAAGCTATGGACACTTGCACTAGATCTACCCTGACTTCTAAAACATCTACACACCCAACACGAGGAAGCATCCCTTTCTTTGATACACAATCCCTCAGGATATGTCTTCCCTCCCAGTGATAATCAAGGTGTGTAAAGAAGAAAACCAGCCCCCTAGATCTCTCTGTGAGGTTCCTTCTCACACCAGGTTTATCACGCTAGTCAGATCCCACTTCCACTCCCAAATCAGTTCAGATCAAGCAAAATATGCACACACAGCAGAATACAAAAATTATGGGTTGAGGAAAAACGGTTTCGGCAACAAAACAAATTATCAAGATGGGCAAAAATAGCTCCTTAGCAGCAATTCAATTTCCAGAGACGTTTATGGCCCTAACGTGGCCAAAACAAACTCCAAAACACCCAAAAATTGTGGGCCTCTTCTCCCACTCGTTGTGCAAACCAAAAAACGTTTTTTCTCAGCCGAGTAATTAGGAAAAAAACCACAAAAATGCCCAACAGCGATCCCAGCCATTGGCTGTTAGCAAAACAACTTCCTAGCCATGGGGAAAAAACACAGGATAACTGCAAAAATGTGAATGAGGGTGCCCAATAGCTCCAAAAACGCGGGGAAGAAAAAAAACATGGATGCATGAGGGAATGGGAAGCATTTTTGGGCAATACCTTTCCCCATAAGTCAAAATCACGTTTCCCAAAAACTGATAGCTTCTCAAATTCGAATTTGGATTGCCATATCTTGCCCATCCCATGCAATAACCAACTCAACCAATTTCTGGCAGTAATAAATGATTGGGTGAATAAGACAAGAAAGGTAGTTAACAGTTTGATGGGTTCTCCCTTTGACATTGGGATTTTCCCCATTGGCACCAGAGGTTTGAATATCCCCTCCTTATCCTTAGGAAATCATGCCCCTGTCTCATTATTTGTTGCATTGACATAGCTGGTTGTGGTTTTTTAATTAAATTGCATATTTACATGATGTCCAAAATTATAATGTGTTGGATAGCACAAAATACCATTGGCAACGATTTTTAATCATCGAAACATAAAACGCTAAATCGATGGTGAGGTTTTTTCCTTTAGCTCCACACCATGATTAATTACAATATATACATCATATACATTTAATGTAAATGGGGTCAAAGCTGGGGTGTTACACAGTCACCTGAGAAAAACCTAGGACAAGAAACTATGGACACCATATCTCAATCAATACTTGGTTGGAGCAATAGTGAGTCAGGTGTTTGCAAATAGGTAGGGAAAGTATGAACAAGTCCTAGACTCAAAACTTCATAGAGAAGTGGTGTCACACTGAGGACCTGCCGCTTCACCTAAAGCTCTCTAACTCACATAATCTACTAGGAAGCAATCATGGGATAATCTCAATTGCCTACTTAGCTTAATCTCGTGCATAATGTGCATATGGGACACACTTTCCCAACAAATGTCTACTTATACTAATGTATTTTCTCTTAAGCAGTGAGGTCCTAATTTTGTTTTAGTGGCCTTGTAGAATACTCTCCAAACCTACTTCCAAGTACCTAGACCTAGATTATTGTTGGTGTGCTATCAACAATATTGAGTGTAGTTCCTTTTATGTATATTTTTCTTAATGATTTCATATTTTGAATAGGAAATTAAATATGAAAAGAAGATGTTCTTAAAATGAAAAATTATAAGGGCTTTAAAAAAATTCAATTAACATCCACCACTTTCATTCTCCATTGAACCATTGAAAAAGGTATCCAACTCAACTTTTAATGAACGATAAGAATAATCTCAATATGAAACCAAATCACTTCTTTACTTTGAATTTCTAAAATAAATGATCATTTAATAATTCACTCACTAAAAAGGAGAATCCAAACTACATACTGTCAACAAAATGCAAGAAAACGGACAAAAAGAGTATTAAACAAACAATGATTTTCTTCCTTTGACCTAATTAAACCAATAAAGTACTTACTAAATAACCATAAAAATGCCAAAACACTCCTAAACAAAGACCTACAACCTTCTGCGTGACTTTAGAGACCAAACGCAAAAGTAATCACTGCAAAAAATGCAAATCAAAGCAAAAACCCCTCTTTCCCAAGCCACACACACTTGTTTCCAAACAAAGGTGCGTGCACACATGCCCGTCAGGAAGGATAATATCATGTACACATTCTTGTACCTTGTAGAGAAAGAGTGGGCAGGAAGGATAATATCATGTACACATTCTTGTACCTTGTAGAGAAAGAGTGGGCTTCCTGTAGGTATCAACAAAGGTTTTAAAACCTCAAAAAACTTATAATCCCTTAGCCTGAATTATGGTAAGGAACTATTCTACAAATAGATAGGTTTCAAAAGACTGAAGCAAAGCTAAAAAAATAGTATTAAGGAGGTCCTAAAGAGAAGAATTCAAAGAAATATCCCCTCTTTGCAATGCTGCCACTTTCATCTTTTGCTGCCAATTGTAGAAAACAACTAATGCCTTGCAGTGTGCAGATTACCTGACAATGCAAAAAATAGGACAACTAGGCACATTACTAGGAAAATTGGGACAAATTTGGGATCCACTAGAAGAGCATATCAGGGGGAATTCCATCCCTGATCTACACCATCAAAATCTATTTAATTCTATATACAAATAAACAATGGATTTGCCAGTAAACATTCCAATATTAGGCTATATTTTGAATCACATTAATCCTGAAAACTATAAGGTTTCAATGAATTTGTGAAAGGAAACTTAAAAAACAAATCAAATGGTCTCCCGTCAAAGTTGTTCACATAGAGAACATGGACATATAAAAACAAAACACAACATAGACATCCAAAAAATCAAATCAACAAAAAAACATAGCAAATGACTTGTAAATGCAAAGGAGATGGACTTTGGAAGCATTTGTCATCACTTTGGTAAGATTCGAGCCCCAAGGATCCTTGGATACAAACAAAAGGTGTTAAAAAAAACACATGATTTAGAAAACAATCCATGCAAAACTCAATCACTTTTCTAGATTGCACTGTATTCTACTAATAAACATGGGATTTGATTTCCATGATAAAATTAACAACAGCTTTGACAATTTAAACATTGCAATAATTTACTAAATCACTAATTGCATGTATCATGAAGATGAAAATAAAAGTTTATAATTAAAATATATATAATTTTATTAATTGTCAAAAAAAAATCATAGCAGAGAAGAATTGTGCATCAAAATGTGAAATAATAAGAGTAAAATAAAGAAAATACATTTAACATGGAATGCAAAGACTGAGCTAACTAGAATTAGCATGAACAAGAAAATGAACAAAACACCTTGTAATAAGGATGAAATGAAGAGCTCATACCAGCATACAATATTCCTAAAAAATATGATGAGCTTTACAATTGATTACATTTCAAATTTCTACAAAAATATCTAAGCACATGCAACAAGGAAAGTAAAAGTTATAGAGAAAAGAGTTGTAAAAAGAAACTTGAAAATTGGCAGAAACTGTCTCCAATGGTGTTCAAATAGAGAATAGATTGATCATGAACCATACACACAAATATAAACATGTGATTAAAAAAAATAGAAAATAGATCTTCAACAAGAAGTAATACAGAGACTGGGAAAGAACTCAGGCAACCTTTCTCATCATCTTGTAAGTACTCCACCTTTAAGGACATTGCATAAGTATGAAAATAATTGAATCACAAGGCATAAAAGAACCAATAAAAAACTGATTCTTTCAAGTTATGAATTTGTCCCCTATTCTGTTGATGAGCATGACATATGAAGCACTTCAACAATAGCTATGAGAATAAAACAATCCAATATTCTATTAAAAAAACCCAGAAAAGAGGGTATGATCTCTCCATTAATGTCGTTCAAACAAAGAAACTGATAGTTAATCACACAAAGACATGAACATAATTAGAAGAGTAGATATTCTACAAGAAGGAATGGACAGACACAAATAACAAGAATTAACCTAAAAAATAGGCTTAAATAAAAAAGAAATAAATAACTTTGCCAGCATTCCTCCAGAATTTCCACCTCTGAGGGGTTTTATTAGTAAACCACAAAAGGGTTTTGATTATAAAAGTTAAAAGCAAGCCATGCAATTTACTTAATCAACAAAATTTCTTATTGATGAGCAATGCATCTAATTTCTATCAACAAATTATAATAGCTCTCAAAGTAAGCATGGGATATTCCTAAATATTTCTGATCATATGCATTTTAGAAATTAAAGTTAACAGAGATTAAGAATTTGTAAAACGAAACCAGAAAATTAGTGAAACAGACTCCCTTAAGTAAATTACTTCTCAATATTCTGCTAAATTTCTTAACAGTAAATTAAAATTAGAGAAAAATAAATGTTAAAGTAACCAAAAAAAACCAGTGGAAACCACTCCATTGACGTTGTGGAAATAGAAAAAAAAATATTGCATATAAGTCATGAGACAAAGAAAGAAGCAAATGAATAAAGCACTGCTTGACAGACTTCCAAGCTCAATTAATACCAAAGTTTCAAATGCACTCAATGACTTCAAATCATGAGATGAATGAAAAAGCATTGCATCTGAGCAAAAAAGGGCACTAGATGATTTCAAATGCACTCCATGTAATCAAACGAATGAAAAAAGATCTGCATCACAGATTAAATTAATGTAATACCAGGCCAAGACTAAGGAAGACAACCCCAGATGCTGCTAGTAATTAGAAGGGAGTATGAAATAAGCTTAGAAATTTAGAGAAAATGCATCACAGACTAAATTAATCTAATACCATGCCAAGACTAAGGAAGACAACCCCAGACGCTGCTGGTAATTACAGTAAGAAAGTCGAGGATGGTTTTACAAACACAGACAAACTTCAACACTCCCTTCTATCCTAGCAAAGAATCCTAGAGATTCCAAAATATCCAAGCACCTGCATTATCAAATAAATCAAGCTATCAAAAACTGTAAGCAAATTTAACTGTCAATCATATCTCAAAACAAGAAGTATAGAAGAAATATAAAACATAGCAACTGAAATAATCCATTACCACTCGAACAGACATCCGATATAAAATTGCATACTGGATAACCTCAACTTTGTATTTATGTTTGCATGTAGAAAGGGCAGTTTTGCTCAATGAAAAAGCTCTACATCGCAAACATCGAAACACACACAAGCTTTATAAATTGCCTTCCACGATTGCAGTTTGGTGTTTGCGTTTTTTTTTTGTTTTGTTGTTTGCGTTTTCATTTTTTGCTTTTTGCTTTGCTTTCTTTTCTTTGCTGTTTGCTTTGCTCTTTGTCGTTTTTTGCTTTGCTTTGCTGTCTTTTCTTTGTTTTGATTTTTTTTCCTTTGTTGTTTGCGTTGCTTTCTTTTCTTTGTTGTTTGTATTTTGCTTATCTAGTGGCCTAGTTTTTGTTTTTGTTTTTTTTCTGTTTGCTGTTTTTTTTAATTCATGTTTGCTATTTTTATTTTTTAATATTTATATTTATTTATATTTAATGAATTTGAGCAATTGTTAACATAACTATTACTTATGGTCACTTGAAAGACTTTTAAACAAGATCCAAGAGTACTTCATCTATTAAGAATTAACTCTAATCAAGTAGAAGAAAACTTCTAGTGGACCAAGCTCAACCTAAGAACTATAACAATCCAACATACTTATCTTCCATGCAAAACTTGATTGAATCAATTAGATAACACATGGCTTGAACTAATAAAAATTATACCATTGTGTGAAATGATGTCATATGGAGGATTAGGGGATCCAATTAAGTACTACGAACAAAGTTGTGAATGTTTGGAGTCCACCTATAAATTGCTCATGTCGAATTATAATATATGCAAACATCTTTGGAAAGGAAAAGACCATGAATTATAGGGTTCTTTTTAAGTTTAATCTTGTTCATTAAAGAAAAACATGGCATACTATGGGTTGTTTCAAAAAAATATTAATAATATGAGCATATTAAAAGATACATAATGGTTGAGGCAGAGCTAATGTTTAGACAATTTGCACTTTTTCGGCGAGATGGACAAAATCTGGCAAGATGATTTGTTGTTGAAATTGCAATTTTTGTTGTTGAAATTGCAATTTTGATAGCAGAAATGGATTCAGCACCCTCGATTACCCTGGATATCCAATTTCAACAATTGAAAACTGCCATTTCAACATTTTTCGTCAAATTTTGACTCGAAAAGTCGTCGAAAACTAGGTGCAAATCGTCTAAACTTTATCTTACTCTGATTAGGAGCACTTCAAATAGAAGTAGACTTGCTACTATATTCTTTTAGATTAATTATCAATTGTGTTGATAATTGGTCATGCAAGATTTATTGGACCTATTGGACAAAACAAGAGAAAACTCGTTATTTATAGCAACATGAAGAGGCACAGTGGATAACTTAGCACCATTAAGTAGATAAAGATTACCTATGTAAGCTCACAACTTCAAAGGGTTGGCTTACAACTATGACAACTATAGAATTGGATAATTGTTTGGATAATGAGTCAAATGTAGTCACGGTGGGATAAGAAGCTCGACAATTTTGCAACCCAAGCAGATGAACTACGAGGGTGGGAAGTATCCAAGTTCAAATTATATTTTTTTATGGAGGTCCACCACTGGATCGGTACGAACTTCTATGGGTTGAACTTCCAATAACCTTAGCAGAGTGGTTAAACTAACTTGTGGAAGCACTTGAGTACCACAATAGATAGAGAAAGACTATTGAGTGGACTCAAATGGATTTGATCATATTAAATCAACTAGATTCACCCTTGAGCAGAGTCATTGATTTCTAGGTTGAATGCACTCTAAAGACTACATTTTGGAACTTGTAGTCGAAAAAAACCAATCGTCATTGAAATCCAAAGACAAACTCATTAGAGGAGCTAGGGGAAAACTATTAAAAGAAGCTCCACTATGGATTAAAACCTGGATGGTTGAATATGGGTTTCTTCGTCTATACTGGATTAGAATGAAGGAGTAAAACCCTCTCTTCCAAGGGGAAAAGTTGGGGTGATGATGTTACATTGTAGAACCCTCTCTTCTAATGAATAAATTGAGAGAACTAAGAGACACGCCTGCAAACGAGATGGCAGGTCATGTATGGGTCAAATACAATAGACTCCCACCCAATTTCCTATATAATAAAGAATTAGCACTAGTGAAGTACAACTCACAAGAAGTTGAATGCCTTAACTAAAATGGAGTGGGTGGAGGGTTACGATCAACCATGCCAAATAAATGAAGTAAATCAAGGGCATACTTTTACCAAAAAATGGAAATCCCTTGTGAAGATTGAAGGACATGTAAGCTGATCAAACTATAATGCAAAGGACCAAGGTCTGTCATATCAAACTGCTCCATCAGTTCTCAGTGAACACTCTGAATTGGGGATGAATAACTACCAATGATAATTAAATCTCCATGTACATAACCAAAATCAAGAGAACGACACCCTACCTCTTAGAGTACATTGTAAGATAAGAATGACAACGATTGAAACCTAAAACAAGAAGAAAATTATACATATTCTCAACCAAGCTCGGGGAGATTGTTTGATACCACATAATTAATGTTAGAGATTCCAAACATGTGAAGGATCCTACATAAAACCAAAATATTTCTCCTTGTAAATTTCCTCGTAAAAAACTCCATGTAGAAAAACACTCTTGGAAACAGGGGAAAGGTCTCAAAATAATCAATTCCTTTAACTTGAAAAAATCCCTTGACTACATGATGTGCCTTGTGCTTGTCAACATAACCATTTACTACATATTTGGTTTTATAAATCCATTGACAATGATCAAGCTTTTGTTCCTAAGGAAGAGGAACTAGATTATAGGTGTTATTCTTCAACAAGGAAAAATACTCCTTTGTCATAGCAACATCCCATTTTGGTATACCAACAACATCAAAAAATTGTTGTGGATTGGTGGAAATGGTGTCACTATAAAGAGACTTACTAGTTGTACGTGAAGAAGTATGGAAAGGGTTGGTGACTAAATAACTAAAATCAATTTCCTCGTTGACATATGTTTTGGTTTTGAGCATGAGGTTAGTTCA
Organism: Pseudotsuga menziesii; assembly: GCA_001517045.1. Classification (NCBI taxonomy): domain Eukaryota; kingdom Viridiplantae; phylum Streptophyta; class Pinopsida; order Pinales; family Pinaceae; genus Pseudotsuga; species Pseudotsuga menziesii. The sequence continues at coordinate 56,235 of LPNX010663716.1, read as the reverse complement.
CTGCCTCCTTTTTGTACTATGTGTTGCGATGAGTTACATTATCAACTCCTAACCAATGGCACTCGGTGAATGCATGAAGATGGGTAACACTTTTTTTGGCCAAAAGTGACGGTGAAAATTCATTTTTTCACACATTTATAAAATCTAAGCCCTCAAAACTCGTATATGCCTTTTGAATTTCAATATGAAACAAAGAAACAAAATGTAGGGAATTATGTTGTCTTTCCGCCTATATATTTTTTAAATAAAATTAGTATTTAATATTTCAAAATTGCATTTAATGATAGGTTGGCTCTTGTAAATTTCAAGAAAAGTTAACAAAGTGGTTTGTGTGCATGTAAAATAATTTAGTGATAAATGTATAATTTTTGAAAAAAATATATGGCATAATCTACATAAAATGCACTCGGGCTCACATTTTTTTTAATTATATTGGAAAATTATATATGTTTATTAATTTTTGAAACTAATCGTTGAAATTTTTAGTCGTATTTTGTACACATGTGTGTGCATGTAAACTCTTTTTAACTGGTTACAACTATTGAAAAACAGAATATACCCTTTCGAAGAGCACATGTTGGTCTGGGGAATATATATTTTTTGAAATGTATTGGTTGTGTATTTTTTATATTATTGATTTTTATTTGAGTTGATTTTAAGTTGCGGACATGGTTTGTAAGTGTAAGTTTGAAAAGGAAAAAATATATCATATGAAATCATAAGCCTGTAAATTATTTCCCAATGGAGAGACAATTGGTTGATGAATCTATACGTATGAAGTCTGCCACCTAAGGTGCATCCTGGGACAAAGTTTAGGAAAAGTAAAAAGGGAAGTAAAATTAAAATTGCAGAAAAGAGGGATAAAAGCATGTTTTTAAACCCTTCGATCAAGTTAATAGCTTGACCGAGGTGTTGAAAAGCATCGATCGAGGTTTTGGGCAATATTTTAAATACCTCGATAGAGGGTTTAAGTATGGCTAAATTGAAATCTCGATCAAGCTCTTGTGAAATAAAAATTTGAAAAAAAACACTTGAGTTATTTTGAGTTAAGGAGCTTGATCAAGTTTAAAAGCTCGATCTAATTTTTGAAAGCTTTATCTAGCTTTTTAAAAAGCTAGATCTATCTTTCTAAAAAGCTAGATCTATCTTTCTAAAAAGCTAGATCGGGCTTTTTAAAGTTATATTGAGGGGTAAGAAAACTCCAAGAGTTTTGTCAACCCTCAATTGATCTTATGAAAATAGCTCGATCAAGCACTTTGCTAAGCCCTCGATCGAGCTTTCAAAATTTCAATTGAGGGCTTAACAAAAGCTCAATCAATATCATTTTCTACCATTCTCATGCCCTCCGCTTTCCAAAAAGTGTTACCCAACTTCATGGGAAATCTCCACACTATTGATCAAGGATGTTTGATCCTTACTGCCCTTGGCTTATTCTATTTCTATTTATGTTCTAGTTTCATTACAAAAGTGATTAAGATATCCATTAGACACACCCTTCCCTTTTTTTGTAATTTATGGATAGTTTTTTGTAAATATAATGCATGTTTTCAAAAAATATGTAGAACGGACTTTGATCTAAGACAAGCAAATGGGAAATGCCCAAGACTTAGGAAGAAGGAAAGATGAGGAACAAAGGAAGATTAGAGAAGAAGGAAGATATTAAGGAAGGGGAAACCATGGACTACAAATTAACAATTTTTTTCCAATTAACCATAAAATTTCGATTATGTAATTTGTGCACTAATATGATGAAAGGATCATAAAGGAGGATAATTCTCATCACTGAATGCAACATATAAAAAATCAGAAGTACAGGTCAACAATTTTTTTTTTGAGAAATACATATTAGAGTGTCTTTGGATAAAGTTGTCATAGTATTTGACACATATCTATGCCGTAAAAAAAATTAGCTATAAAAATTTGGACAATATCATTTTTTGTGCTAACAAGGAAAAACGCTCATAAATTAAGATATTTCTTGTCACTAAATAGAACATATGAAAATCACAACAACAACAAAATTTTTTATTTGTCTGAAAAATACTTTTTATAGTCCTTTTTACACTATAGTGGCATATATGCGACCAAATTCACTCAGGAATAGTACTTTACCTCATCCACACCCACTTAGAGAATTTTTAATCCTAGTTTCCAAATAAACTAGATCACCTTCCTACTTACTACTAGATGACACTCCCATAACCCACACAACTATATTACATTAAAACCTCTAAAACCAATCTACAACATAAAAGGCCTCTTGAGTCCTTAACCATCACTCCTCACAAGACTTATCCTTATGTTTAAGGGACAATAAAGAAATTTGAAAACCTCTCAAACCATGATGGATATAATGACACATTTTGGGCTACAAATCAAAGCTCAAATATGCATGACCCTACCTACTTACATGGAATCTAATGTATCAAATCAATTATAAAATAACATTTAATAAACAATTCTTCGTTGATCTTGCAAACTCAAAAGGTAGAGTAGACTCCAATGACTTTAGAGACTTCAAATTATAGCATGTAGAAAAGCTCCACCAACCCAAAAAATTGTATCATCCACTTAGAAGATTTCAATGTTCTTTGGGATTTTGGTGATGTGTTGGATTTCAAAGACTTTGAACAAAATCTCTATCTAAACAACATTTCACTATCTAAAAATCATAAATACTCATTGGTTTTAAAATTATTGCTCTTTCATTATCACTTTGATGGAAGTCTATTGTGTGTTCCTTCCTTACACAAGGTGGTACAAAAAGAGGAAGGGACAAGGAAAACACACTATTCAGTTCTCTATCGAATTGAAGACACTCACTACTAGTAGGTTTTGACAATTTGTAAACATGAACAATAAGTATTGTGATTATTACTATTGGTAGGTTTTGATAATCTGACATCATTATTCTATTAATGGACCAATCCATTCCTAAACATAAATATCCTACAATGCATTCGCAACACTTCCAAACGAGGTTTCAAATGAAAAAAAACTCTAATTCTAGAACTAGAAGTCTCATTCTAGATTAGAGATGGGATCAAAATATGTTTAAATTTGTTGTGCCTCCAATAAGGCCTAAAGTCTAACATGGAGATCCCAATATAGATCCATCTAAACTTTTGTGCAAAACTTGAGGAGATGTTTGCACCTCCAAGGATTTGATCCCTCTTAGCGGATGGTAGATCCAAAGTTTAGATGATTCTATGTTTTTTTTACGTGATTGAGGTATGACATGGAAATAATTGTGATTGTTCTCCTCTTGTGCAGGTGGAGTAATATGTTGCATATTTTATCATTCTTGTTTAGTTTATCTTTCAAAGTCCATTCTCGTTAGGAATCACTTAATAATGTTTCAGTTTACATACATGATAATCCAAATTGCTTTCTATGTGAACAATATTGTCTCCATATTTTACTTTTATTAATTTACTTCATTTATTTCTTATACAAACCACCAAACTATGAACTTTACTTTTTTTAATATACAATATATACGTGAAATATTAAAAAAAAAACTTATTAGCTCATCTACTTAAAACATGTTCTAGACAAGAAGACTTTAAGTCACAATTTAAAATCTAGTACAATTCCTTGGAGTTACTAATATCATGTAGATGACTATTAAGCTTCCCTCGATTTAAATATTTTAGAGGAAGAGAGGAAAATATCACTAATTTTTACTTTAAAAAAAATTAAGATACCTTAAAAATAGTAAAACATAAAATTACGAAAAAAAAAGATATCTAAAAAATAATAAAACATTAAAAAAATGAAGCAAAACATAAAATTAATAAAACCAAAAATCAAAGCACAAGTTTAAATCCGTTATAGTTCTTTAGTGTTACTAACCTCTTGTTTCAAATGATAGGCCCTTCATTGGGTCATTTCTACCTGTAAGCATCATGCCCACACAAGGGCAGAGACAATGGAAAATAAAAATTTATTAAAAAATAAATTAATAAATAGAAAATGGAAAACCAAAATATATTAAAAAATTAAAAATGTAAGTGATGGTTCTCAATCCTGAGGCGCTGTAAGTTTTAAACACGACATAATGGTTTTAAACAAATTGTAGAATTTTTCTACATTTATTTTTCGATAAGACGTTTTAGCATAAATTGTCCTTCAACATCCTTGTTTTGTGCATGGGGATTGCATTTTTCACTATTAAATATTTGGAGATTGCAAGACACATTTTTAGTGTGTGTTTTTTGCTCTCACTGATTCTTGTTAAAATGGTTGAGACTATGGTTGTTGATCTCCTAACTCCCTTTAATTGTCATACTTGGAAACTCAAAATGAAACAACTTCTACAATCAAAAGGTCTGTGGAAAATGTTGGTTGAAGCACAACCAATATTTGCAAAGGAAATTGAAGGATTTGCTTATAGGAACAAACTTGATGAATGCATGGGTTTGATTGGGATGCATGATTTAGAATGTAAATCACCAAAGAAAAGATGGGACAACTTGAGTTCACTATTTGACAAAGTCAATGAATTTCAAGCATTGAAATTGGATGTTGTATTGCCATCCCTTATACTTGATGAGCATTCTTGGATCGAAGATTTTCTTACCAAATTCAAGTTGTTGCTATCATAATTGAGAGGCTGTAGAAAAATCAAAATATATGAAGAATGTATTTTTCTAATTTTTTCAGAGTTGAATGGTCCTTTTAAGGGATTTTCCTCTACCTTTTATTCTATTATGGATGCATTTGGGCTAGAGCCTTAAAATGCTCTTGTTTGATATTTTCTACAAGCATCTTAACAAAGAACAATATAACATTTTGCAATTAGATGTTCTTTCTAGATCTAATAATGAAGCTCTTGTAACTCAAACCTCCAAAGGTAAGCACAAAACTTAGTGCAAACAAAATATTGATCCTACCTAAGTAGGTAAGTTTACCTCCAAGCCTAAACATTATTTAATATCCTCTACTTCTCCATCTTTGTACTCGACGAGTCTTCCTCAGATACTAAGAAGAAATCGTATAAGCCGTATTTTTTATGGCATACTTAGGTGTGATGAATCCAAATGTTGGATCAAAGTAGAAACATTGAATGAAGCCATATACTAGCACAAAATTTCAGTTCCCAACCTTCTCTTAGTAAATTACATGCATTGTCTACTCAAGCCTTATAATAAGCATCTTCAAACAGCTAAATACTTGATTTTGGAACCTCACACTATATGATTAACTCTCATGAGATGCATCCTTCTACATCTAATAGTATCATTTTGTATATAGTATCATTTTGTATATTGCAGTTGGAGAGTCTAAACAAATTGAAGTTTTAGGATGGGACACTATGCAGTTCATTGATGGTTGCATCAATGATGTTCTCCTTGTTTTTGAAGTATAGTTTTTTTTAAACTTGATTATGGTGAATTCTCAATAAACCAAGTAATCTTACATCTTATTTAAGCGTCTTTTAAGTGACCATGAACGATATTTATGCTAACACTTGGCCAAATCCAATAGTTGTAAATAAATTTAGTCTTTAAAGAATAACATATATATATAAAGTTGCATATTATGGTGTTCGATTTAATGTATTTTTTAAAAAGTCTATGCTATCCTCCACCTTACCTATATCGAAAGGATATTTTTAGAATTTTAAAATTGTCAGATAATAAAATTAACACACAATATGGTAAATATGGAGCATATCTTAAGTATACATATAGTTTACATTTAAATACATTCCAACTCAGTGCATCGGAAACTAGTTTTTCCATGCATGCTTTCCCGGTAAGAAAACAAAAACATTGCTCAGAAGATTGATTTTCCGTTAAAGAAGAAAAAAACAACGACAATCGATCTAGCTGGTGATGCAACGCTTATTTCTTCAACTAATGAATTGAAGTTTATCACCGTTCTCTATTAATTTCTTGTTTGTCACTTTGTGTTGTAATGTTTTTTTCATTCTCTTATTTCTTCTGTTTTGCAACGATGTTGTCTATTCATTTGCTTATTTCTTCATTTGATGACTTGAAGTCATCAAGTACAGTCCCTATGCTTGCTTGGATGTATGTGCCTTCTTGGATGCTTCTTTCTTCGCCTTTTGTCTTTGGTTCATTTTCATTGGAATATTTGGTTCATTTGCTTGCTAAAGGGTTTTGTCTCTTCTTGGAACAAGAACAAGAACCAACAAAAAAATAAAATGACCTACTGTAGATTGAAGACCATATTAAGGACCTTTATACTCATTCAGTGACAACTTTTGTTTCCGGCTAGGACTTGGATCTTATCAAGCGTTTAGAGAGGGAAAATAACAGATTATTCAGGCTAAAGAGAATTTTTTTCATCTGAAAAGAAGAGCATTGTGGATTACTGAAGGAGACAAAAACACTCAGTTCTTTCATGCCTTTTCTGAACAACAAAGGAAACGTAGGAGATTGAGATTGAGGATCAAGAGATTGAGATTGAGATTTGGGATATTGAGGATCAGGGCAATGTTAAATTGACCTCTCAACAGGAGATCGAAGAGTCAGTTACCATGTATTTTGCAATGCTGAAATAATTTTTTTGCAGTGCATGCCTCAAATTTTCGTTGATGAAGGCAATGCAGAAGTGGGTCATCTTGCAACTATTGCAGAAATTGAGCACATTTTGAAACGTATGGCCAAGGACAAGTGTTTAGACCCCAATGGATGTACCATTCAATTCTACTTACATTTTCTTTCGACCTTTTGGGTCATGAATTTGGGAGATTGGATAGCCAAATTATACATACATTTTTTTGACCTTTCGGGAGTGTTGCCGGTTGAAATGGAAGTCCAAGCCATCGACAAGCATATGTGGAAAAAGTAACCACTGACACCTCAGTCACTTCAAACTTCTTTGGAAGTTGAAACCTCCTAGGGGAGCCTATGTAACTCTGCAAAATACACTAAGACACCAAATATATCTCTTATGTGTGTATGGTTAGTGACCAGTGCCTAATGGAGTCTAGAAGAGGATATGAATAATACAAGTTCATTCCTCCAAGGATAAGCCAATTGCATAACTAATTAGTTCCAATACGCAGATAACAAGTGCAATATGTAGGCATGATAAAAAATGCATGCATCTTATAAGTATTTATCATTATCAAATAATAATTTAAAGCACATGTACATCAGTATGTATCAGCCATGCATGTTAATATTATGACAACATTAGTAGTTTAGGCACTCACTTTAGTATAAGAAACAACAACGTGCATGTAACCAAGCATTTATTTAACAATTTGCATGAACATTAAAAGAAAGGTGCATGTGTTTATTATTAACAATATCATAAATAGTATGCAGTAGTAGACATAACCGGCATTAACAATGTCCTCCTAATTCATACCAACAAATGATAGTGACCATCTAACTGATGTTTGCAAGTCATTTTGCAGGGTTCAATGGATTGAAGTGCAAGGGAAGGTACACCTAAGTAAAAGGGAGGGCCCAAAATTTTAGGAGCCAAAAATTTCGGGAGGCCCTAAATTGACCAAATATTTTATTTTTATGAGATTTTTATAAATTTTGCAGTCCTAAAACTAACCTAGAACTAACCCTAGAAACTAAGTTTTGAAAATGAAAATGGTGTGAGATCCAAGGGAAACCTTGCCCTAGCACAAGCCCTACCCAACCTAGGGCTTCTAAGGAGAAAGGCTAACTTAATGAGGAAGGGTCCTAGGTTAAGCAACTAGCCTAGAAAAACTAAGGAGAAACCCTAGGGAACCCTTGTTTGCTAAGGTGACAAGAAGGAAGGTAATGGCCTATCCTAGGGCAAAGTGCAACTCTAAGGCTACCACTAAGACTCAGACATGTACATCCACCAACATCCAAACAAGAAGGTAAGAAGCTTGACTTCCTTGTGCTTGTGTTCATCCAACAAATTGAAGCATCACCAAAGTAGCGATTCACCAAAGAATTTATCAGAAAATTAACTTGCATTGACCAGAAAACTTCCTCAAAAGGAGCACGTTCATCCAGAGAAAACCCTAAGAAAGGTAAAACAAGTGCATAGTGATTTTATGCCATAAGTTTTTATTTTAAATGAAAGTGAGGAGATCTATTTATAAGATCTCACACTCACTTTTACAAATAGAATCCAAGCCAACATGCCTTAAAACAAGTAAACTCACAATTATTAAATGTCAACTTAAAATTAAAATTAAATAATAATAAAATATAGACTAAGGTAGGCTATGTGGGGTTATTTGCATCCCCGGGTTCCAAAACACTCTCAAATAAGAAAATAGTTTTGAATCAAAAGGTCAGAGTGGGCTAGAGGGAGGGTGTTATGCCCCATCTAACCCCTAGAATACTGTAAAATCCCTCAACACCCTCCTCAAAGAACGTAAACGACTTGGCATGGAGGATTCCTTCCTCTGAGGAAAGAAAGTCAAGTATAGCAAGGACCCACTGACTGAAGGACTAGGAGGGTGTATGAAGTGGTCGCGATTGAAGACTAGAGTATCATGGCTGAAGCAGAGGCCACCCAAGCGTGCAAGAAGGATATGGAGCCATGAGACCCAATGGTCAACCCTTAAGGGCGTCAAACACCAACCTTGAGGTTAAAATCCTCTTTAGAGGGCATTCAACAGTGCCATTAATCCATATTACCCATAAAGGAGGACCAAAGGATCCATCCATGACCTCCATCGCTCAATAAAACCCCTCTTAGTCAAAAAAATCACCCTCTCTCCCTGGGGTACACCTAAAGGTGTTTTGGGTACAAGTTCAACGTAACACTAGCTCCAATTGTGGGACAAGTGTTCTTCCTGGGAGTGCTCGAGAACCTATGAATATACTAGTACTTGATACCTACACACGTATCAAATGTCCTAGAGATTAAAAGCATCTAAGGGCAAACACTTCCGTCTTGCCTTGTTCGCTAAATGAGAGAAACAAACTGAGAACAATAAAAATGAACTAAAGGATGAAAAGACATCAAATGCAACACACAGAAATATGCCTAATGCAACTAACCTAAACTAAACCCGGTATCCAAAATAGGTTAAGTGATATCATACCACCAATGTAACCATTTAAGTAAGAAATTCATACTTGTCATCTTACCTTTGTCCTTTAGTGTAATCCAAGACAATACCTCATTGATGATATGTCGATCTTGTACTAGGATCTTTATCTTGATGGGTGCAGGACATCGGACCCTATTAAGAACTTGGAAAACTTGAAACTAGTGCCATGGAGAAGTATCACTTTGACAAGCTTTGTTGATCCATTCTTCTAGTGGACTTATGTATCGAATACCTCCATCATACATATCTTCAAAAAAAAATTACTTGAAACCCACCCATGAATCCTGAACTTGGGAGGCTATCCATGGAGTTGGACTTTACAAATCTTCACATGTGAGTCACAACCTGTCTCTGCATTTACTCAATATTTTCTTTGTACATACACATATATCGCTTATCTTTTCCACTATCATATTAGTAACCCCAATAATGTTTGAACTTTTGAAATTGTCAACAATATAATCCATACCTTCATGCTTCACATGGAAAAGTAAACAATAAAAATCATGAAACTGAAGGATGAAAATCATACATTTCCACCTACCTTCCTCGATCTTGTTGAGATGTATTATTAAGGTCCTTCCTGTGTAGGGTAGAGATGGTTGAACAAATTCTTCTACACTTCTTGAGGGGCACAACTGAAAGTGATAACCTAAGCTCATCATATGCTGAATATCTGAAAAATAATCATTTGTGCGACATGATTCCCCATTGCAGGATGAGTATGATGGTGACATCATGGAAGATTCACCAGAGATACGAGGTTCCAAATCTTCGAAATTTTCATCACAATTGGTCATCTGCATATAACAACTATCTACAAAGTCTTTTGTTGTTCCATTCTTTGTCATTAGCCTCATAAGGGGAAGGAATGATCGTATCTCTGTCAACGAGGTCTTCATAAGTTATGTCTTCAACATCCCTGCTAGAGGTGACTGACAGTTCCTTGTCCCAAATAGTGTCAAGTTCTAGCTCTTCCTGAGTATTCATCAAGCTGCACTTTTTCACTGCAATATATGGAGGCAACGCTACCTAGTCTCGAGGAATCATAGAGAGGTGGACCCATAAATGTCCAGTAACCATCGTCCTCAGAATTTTCATCATTATATTCCTAGAGATCTAGTATGTCATCAGGAGTTTCTAAAGTTGGAAGGGAGAGCTCATACTATCTTCACCTTGTTCAACTAGGACTTCCAGATCTTCATATATCAGACCATCATCATATTTATCTGCTAGGGGATATTCATCTATCATGCATAAGCTATCATCAGTTAGACCTTGAACAATGGTTGCTTCAACCTGATCTTTGTTTTGGGATTCCTTACTGAACAAGTCCTTCGCATGCTTGACATGATTTATCCATTTTTCATAGCACCCTGAATCCCAGTGGTTACAAAATGTTTCTACCAATTCTGCAAATGATGATATCGTTCCTTTATCTAAGAGTACAAACCAAGCAAGGGCCTTTCCTCCCAGGTGAAGGAAAAATGGTTGCATGTAAATGTATTCTTCTTCTTTGATACCGTATTCTGAAGCCATAGTCATAAACCATTCCACATGATGTGAGGCATTATCATGGTCACTGTCAAAACCCCAATTTTTCACAAAAATTTAAAATTTTGAGATAAGATAAAATGTTGAAACTTGCAGTTTACTAATAGCTAGAGGTTAGCAATAAAAGAAACAGTCAAATGATTAGTATTAAATAATCTCAATTATGTTAACTCGAGAGTTCCCTTTTTGTAACCCGAATAAGGTTTACTTGCATATTGTTTTATTTCCGTTTACTGATGAGTTTCTTTATGTCAAGTAGGTGGAATCTAACTTTTGAATACGGGGCTTACTTAGCATTTATTGTAACGCAAAAATATTACTAGTTATTACAGGTTTACAGGTATGATCGAACAAGTAACCTTTTAAATTTCATAAAGTATCCAGAAGTGTTTTATTTGCAATTATAAAGCTTAGTTAATAAGCTGCTAAATTCCAAACAACTTCCGTGAGGTAAAACAATTTGCTTTCTTCAGTTTTTCTTGTAAACTAAGTTCAAATGATTGAGTTTCTTTCTTTATCGTATGTAGCGTCAGTAAGATATGTATTGTGGCTCTAAACTTGTAATCTTAGTTGCAAAGTAACTTCTACTTTAGTGTGCATAACTTGCAATGTTATATTGATTGTTCTGTCAGTATTTATACATTATCATATTATCTTATTTGTGTAACCAACTGTTCGGCATTTATCTTCTGCAAGAAAACTTACAGCTTGTAAACTTCTTGACATTATAAGTTTGATTTGTGTAAAAACAATAGTGTCTTCTCACATGAAAACATTGTTTCCTATACTTCTTAACTTGACGTTGAACCATGTGGTTCTAATGATTTTAGACTCAAGTAGGATCATTCCAATTCAATTTCTTATTTTTCTATAATACTTCTCTTGTATTAAGTTACTGTCTACAAACAATTTTCTGAGGTTGATGCTTTCGAAAAGGGTTGACTTTCTATCCTATGCTAAGCACCAGTTATTTTGTATAATCCTAAAACCATTTTACTATTCAATAGCCATGGTGAATTATTAGCAAATGCCAAGTTGAGAAACGACCAAATTCTATTAAAGTCTTGTCGATCTGAACTATGTAAAAGAATTCATAAAAGTGTTCTTAGATTACACTTATCCAACTTCATAGTTTGCTACCAATTGATTTATTAGTTTCTATAAGACTTATAAACATGCATAAAATATTTTGTTTATTAGACATACAAGTCTATAATTAGTTCAAGGTCATAAACAAGTTTAAAATAGAGTTCATGATTCTACTTAATACCATGTTGTGCAATTTTATAAATGTTACAACTTGAATTGTCGTTTTAAAAGAGATTAACTATGCATAGACTATAATGTTTCTACATATAGAAAACTATAGTTGTCCGGTGGTTATAAACCTTTTAACTTGGGCTCTCCCATATAACACATGATTTCTACACATATCAAAGTCAACGTTAAAGAACAAGGTTTACCAATATCCATATTGTATTATCGATGTTACGATATAATGGACATATGGTTGACAATGATATAAGTTTCTATGCATGATTTATTTCGGGAATAACCAAAGTTTAATGGTGACACCTTTTGCTAGGTCAACGTAAAATTTAACGTTGTTATTTTAATACTGAACTAGCATACCATATAATAACCGGTGTATTCGAATTGCAATGCAATAAATAGCTTTATATTATAGTTTATGCATCGTGTTCATTGTTTAAATAATTGGTTACCATTGTAATGCGGGTAACTATTGAAACGGCCCACTGCATGGTTTAAATTATTGTGACCACGTGGTCTTCTCCTGGCCAAGTGTTGGAGACATAAAAATCATTGTAACCCTAACCCTTTTCATTTCTCCTCCGCAGTTCACGCTGGCCCATGAGGCTGCTCTGCATGGTTTTCATGGCAGGCGTAAGCTCTCCTCTGTTCCAGTTGTCCCAAGTCTTGGGTTAGTGTTGTTTTTTCTTTTGTGTTCAGTTTTATTGCCATTCTTGGTGATTGTTATTTTTCACTCTTCAAGTTTTGTTGAGTTTATCGTTTCCCTTGGCTTGCTGTCTGCTCAAACTTCTTTTCGTCGTCCTCATAGCTCACTTCTGTGTGATAAGTTTAGCCTTTACATACTGTTGGGTTTATACATTGCAAAAGTTTGTTGGCTTTCTTGCACTTAGTTTGTGGCCGGCTTGTATCCCAACTTGATAGTTCTTTGTGGCCTGCTATTGCTTGTGTGAAGCTGAAAGTTTACTTGCTGATGGAGAGTGCTTTTCCCTCGTCGTCGAGTTTGGAAAGCTAAGAACATGCAAAGCTATTGGTGACAGTCTTTCCATGATACTGTTCGGCATTTCATTTCACAGGTAAATTTATTAGTGATATTTTATCTTGTAGCCATTGTTTTCTGTTACTATAGTGTAAACAATATCTTAAGATACTCATATACTGACCCTTGTATTGGAAACTCCTTGCAGGGGGCTCGAGACTACATACATCCATGGTGGAGGAAAGTATGCCAACTGTCTTCGAAAGCCGTGGCTTTATACGGGTAAGACCTGTGGTCAATATGTTGGGTTCTTGCCCTACTTGTATCAGGTTGGTCAATTGGAGTAACCCTGAGTTGGGGAAGCTTTCCTAAGCTCACCATAAATTAAGTTGTATCTTTTACAGGTCATTGTTGTTTTACTAAGTTTGAAACCCCCACCAGACGATGGGTAAACTCGGCCTTAAGCTGAGCAATGTAAATGGGTTTTTAATGTTTAGCTTTACAGCTTTTTAATTTAAAACAATAGTTCTCTTGTTAAGACAGTTCTGTCTTCGAGCTTGTCTCGGTTTATCGAAATGCTAAAATTATACTCTGTGTACTCAAGGTTTTTACCCTTCTCGACTGTAAGTGAAGTTTTGTGCACTGTTTAACGTACTCTGTTAAAGTTTATTATTAATGTTTTAAGACTGACACACAGTCATAGTTTAATTATAAATCTTACCTGTTTTTGCTCAGAGTACGAGCTAGGGTTTTTCCTGTGGAAACCCTCGTTTTAAAAATAAATTATTCCATTTATTTTTAACAAGTTCTATTACTTATTTAATTTGGTTTTTAACTAGTATTACAAATGTGTTGTGGAAATTTCCAGTTTAGTATAATTACCAATGTCTTTTTGTTTGTCCTTAAAGGACTGTAAATAATTATGATAACCTAGTTGTTTAATAATTACATAGTCCAAATAATTTGGATTAGAACTTCAATGCTTTGTCATTTGTAATTGTAACATATATTAGGGTTTCAACCCAGTTATTTGCTTTTACAGGTACACCCTGTTTGTAAAAGTTAAAAGGAACAATTCTTTTTATAAGTATACATTATGTATATGTTGGTCATTATCGTATTCTTGTTGTTTTTCCTATTGAAATAATAAAAGGGAAATGATAGAAGAACTTAGATATTTTGAATAAGTTTATTCTTAGTACCATGATTATTCTTTATATTACTTTTATTAGTTAATAGTAATTGTTAGTCTTAAATTATTATAATTGGTAATTAAATGATATATTTATTAGTTTATACCTTTATTGACTGAATAGGAACAATTAGTTTACCTGTAATTTTTCTACTACATAAGCAAGAGGTTAATAAATAAAATACAAGGAAAATATATGTAACATGACACAGTTTACCATCCTGCATAAATAACAAAATAATGTATTGTATAAAAATAACATCTTATCTACTTGAGTAACTTATTACTATGATAAACCTACTACTTGTAATGAGTTATGGCTATTTATTTTCTAGCATACTTACATCATCCAGTTGGTTAAACAGTAAACATAAATAGACAGGTTATTGTTCTTCTCTGATAATAACCTTCAAACAAAAATAAATTACTCTGATATTTTGAAATGTATAATACATCTATTCAATTTAGCCTCCTATCATATCCTTCATCTATTTAAATACATTGCCTGTGCTGGAGTACGGTCTGGTCCTTCCAGATGTGGAAAAACGCAAGTTAGGATTTTTTTCATCTATTTCAGATTCATTCTTTCAATAAACTAAAAGAATACTAACTCTAACAGTTCACAACTAAACATTTTAACATTCATTAATCAGTCAGATTCACATTTAACCATCTAACACAGTAAAATAAAAGACTGTAGAACCTGATTAAGCTGGACAACAATAGCGTTAGGAAGCCGTTCCTCCCTACCAACTCCTGGAGAGCACTCAGACAACGTCTCCTCACGACCCCCGAGCCTATTCCTAGTCTCCTTGGCTAAGAACTAGTGGAGCAAGAAAACAACAGACTAGTCCAATGACTCAGTAATCACTCTGCACTCAGCAGTAAGATCCTTCAGCTGAAAAGCTGCACTAGATCACTTTAGCAGTTAACCCCTCAAACTCTTTCCACAAATTCCCTTGCCATTGAATCCTTCTGAAGTACATTCACCTGAATGATCACTTCCCTGGAATGAGAAGCCTCAGCTCTCTTCAATGGAAATTTTTATAAAGATTGCCTAGATATTTTGGGTCAGTTGTCATTAATTGAGCCACCTACTCTGATCCCACTGTCTTGGGGGATCATGACCCCAATGTAGGGAGGTTGCCACCTGCAACAATTGGAAGAGGTTTGGGGATGCTACCACTTGTCTGTTTGCTCTCCACCCAGTCTCCTCCACCAACTTGACCAGTAAACACTCTTTTAATAGCTCTCCTAAGCTATTGTCTCCACTTTTATTTATTTATAATTAAAATATTCAGAATTACATTCAATATCCTTGACTCTGTTGAGTCATCAATTACAACTTAGCATAAAATTTAACATAATGTCTTAAATAAAATCAAATATGATAATATTATTTTTGCAAAATTGGGGCATGTGACAGTCACCCTTGAAGGCATTCCAGAATACCTTGAGTAACTCATGAATATCCTGGGAAAGTCGAGAGATCAAGAGGAGTGAAACCAATTTCTATTTTTGTAGCACTCGGATTATTAGGATCTTCAAACTCGAATGGAATATCATCTTTGTTTCCTTCTCTTGCATCATTTTGAGTCTGTATTTTTCCTAGGGTTTCTTCCCATATTCTATCGATCGTGGTCTTTCTTTCCTGTTCTTCTACATCGTAATCCCAATCCGTACTAAATGCATTAATGAATTTACTGAGAGAAAAATCCTCATACCAATTTCCGACAGATAAGTTGTCTTTTAGGTGAAGAGATAGCAGAAATAACCTCATCCTGGTGTCTTCATGCACGATGTTACTTTCATGGATGAATTGCATGAATGCTTGCACATGGGATGCTGCAAGGTGCTTATACTGTTGAAATAATGGGAAAAGTGCCTTCCCACCATCTTTAATGGCATACTTGTGTGGAATGCATGAGAAGTCCAATATGGTCATCCACAATTCATAATTGGATGACATCTTGTCAATATTCCCTATCTTTATAGAGTACTTCTTTTATTTTTCTTTGATTGGAGTAGCCAGGAGAAACCTACCAGGCTAGTTAAGAAAATATCACCAAGTACTAAATAAAACAAGGGCATACCTGATAGATGGGACGGGCTAAGCTCTTTGTGGAGTCGTCAGGTAAGCCTGTAGGTTAGTCCTTTCAAAAACATATGAAATCATATAAATCAGTACTTCAAGACTTACCAAAGTGTTAAGCCTTGCATGGCTTCTTCTATGTGGACTCACCAGGTAAGATCTACAAGATTAGTCTTCAATAACATTTCCAAAATACCCAGAAAGACTTACCTCAATTTTTCTTACCAGATGTCGTTCTTTCCAAGGTGTGAATGATTCGGGATCAACTTATTCAAATTTTGAAATGTTCCTCGGCAACGGTGCTAAAATGTTACCGGTTGAAATGGCAGTCCAAGACATCGAAAAGCATATGTGGAGAAAGTAACCACTGTCGCCTTAGTCACTTCTCCAAACTTCTTTGGAAGTTGAAACCTCCTAGGGGATCCCTATGTAACTTTGCAAAAGACACTTAGACACCAAATATATCTCCTATGTGTGTATGGTTAGTGACCAGTTCCTAATGGATTATAGAAGAGGATATGGATAATACAAGTTCAACCATCCAAGGCTAATCCAATTGCATAACTAATTAATAACAATACGCAGATAACAAGTGCAATATGTAGGAATGATAAAAAATACATGCATCCCATAAGTATTTATCATTATCAAATAATAATTTAAAGCACGTGTACATCAGTATGTATCATCCATGCATGTTAATATTATGACAACAGTAGTAGTTTAGGCATTCACTTTACTATAAGAAACAACAACTTGCATGTAACCAAACATTTACCAAACAATTTGCATCAACATTAAAAGCAAGTTGCATGTGTTCATTAGTAACAATATCATAAATAGTATGTAGTAGTAGAAATAACCAGCATTAACAATGTCCTTCCAATTCATACCAACAAAGGATAGTGACCATCTAACTGATGTTTGCAAGTCATTTCACAAGGTTCAATGGATTGAAGTGCAAGGGAAGGTACACCTCCATAAAATGGAGAGCACGAAATTTTAGGGCATGGAATTTTAGGGCCCAAAATTTTAGGACGCAAGATTTTAGGGCATGAAATTTCAGGGCCCGGAATTTTAGGGTTTGAAATTTGAGGGCCCATAATTTTAAGGAGGGAGCGCAATTTTAGGGCCCAAGACTTTAGGCTCGTAATTTTAGGTCACAAAATTTTAGGGACCAAGATTTTAGGGCCTGGAATTTTAGGGCCCGATATTTTAGGACACGAAATTTTAGTGCCCAAAATTTTAGGGCGCAAAATTTTAGGAGCCAAAAATTTACGGAGGCCCTAAATTTGCCAAATATTTGATTTTTATAAATTTTGTAGTCCTAAAACTAACCTAGAACTAACCCTAGAAATTAGGTTTTGAAAATGAAAATGGTGTGAGAGCCAAGGGAAACCCTTCCCTAGCACAAGCCCTACCCAACCTAGGGATTCTAAGGAGAAAGGCTAACCTAGTGAGGAAGGGTCCTGGGTTAAGCAACTAGCCTAGTAAAACTAAGGAGAAAGCCTAGGGCACCCTCACAAGGAGACATGTCGTTGTTTGCTAAGGTGACAAGAAGGAATGTGATGTCCTATCCTAGGGAAAAGTACAACTCTAAGGCTACCACTAAGACTTTGACGTGCACATCCACCAACATCCAAACAAAAAGGTAAGACTCCTGGCCTCCTTGTGATTGTGTTTATCCAACAAATTGAACCATCACCAAAGTAGAGACTCACTAAAGAATTTACCAAAAAAATAGGTTGCATTAACCAAAAAACTTCCTCAAAAGGAGCACATTCATCCAGAGAAAACCCTAAGAAGGGTAAAACAAGTGCATAGTGATTTTATCCCATAAGTTCTGATTTAAAATGAAAGTGAGGAGATCTATTTATAAGATCTCATGCTCACTTTTACAAATAAAATCTAGGTCAAAATGCCTTAAAACAAGTAAATTCACAATGATTAAATGTCAACTTAAAATTAAAAGAAAATAATAATAAAATATAGACTAAGGTAGGCTACCTAGGGTTATGTGCATCCCCAGGTGCCAAAACACGCTCAAATAAGCGAATCACTCCGAACGAAAGGTCGAAGCGAGCTGGAGGGAGGGCGTTATTCCCCATCTAACCCTAAAATACTGTAAAATCCCTCAACACCCTCCTCAAAGCATAAAATTGACTTGTCATGGAGGATGCCTTCCTTTGAGGAAAGAAGGTCAAGAAGAGCAAGGACCCACTAACTGAAGGACCAAGAGGGTGTATGAAGTGGCCATGACTGAAGACTAGAGTCTCATGGCTAAAGCAAATTCCACCCAGGTGTGCAAGTAGGATATGAAGCCATGAGACCCATTGGACAACCTTTAAGGGCCCCGGAAACCAACCCTAAGTTAAAAAACCTCTTTAGAGGGCAGTCAGCAATTCCATTAAGACATAGTACCCATAAAGGAGGACCAAAGGGTCAAGCCATGACCTCCATCGCTCAATAAAACCCCTCTTGGTCAAAAAATTGGCCCTCTCTCCCTAGGGTACACCTGAAGGTGCGTTGGGTACATGTGTAGCGTAAATGGGAGATTGGTTGAACTTATTTACTGAGATTGGTTGAAGATGTTCTTTCAATGGGATTGATTTCAAGGGAAGACAGTGCTACCTTCTTAGCTCTCATTTCGAAGACTTCTGAGACAGTGAATTTTTAGGACTTTCTTCATTATGCATGAATTTATTGTATAAGGTAATATCAAAGGTGATTGCAAATGGATTGAAATTCAACGTCTCTCATGGTATCTCTAAAGAAAAATTTGTATTTCTTCATCAACGCCATATTTTTTTATGTTGTCCGGGTTGCACAAGAAACAATTCATTTTGCAAAAGATAAGCACATCAACTCCATGGTTTCTAAGATTGACTTGATGAAGCCCTATGGCAAGGTTGTTTGGCCCATTTTGCGACTAATCCTTATTAATGTTGGTTTAATTTGTGAAGTTACTCAATGGATCATGGGTTGTGTTACATCGATCAACTTTTATGTATTAGTTAATGGGAGTCCTTCAAGGTTCTTCAAAGGATCAAGAGGTTTGAGGCAGTGTTTCCCATTATCACCATTATTTTTCTTCTGGCCAGTGAGGGATTGAGTTGTATGATTAACAAGGAAAAACATGAAGGTAAGAATTAAGGTATTGAAGTTACTTCTTCGCACTCGATAACACATCTTTTTGTTGATGACATGTTATTGTTTGGGATTGCATCTGTTGTGGAGTGGCACCACCTTAGAGATATTCTTTATACTTTCTATTTAGCCTCGGGTATGGAGATCAATTTCCCTAAATAATGCCTTCATTGGAACAACTCAAATGCAGGGATTTTGAGTTAGATTTCCTCTTTTCTTCCCTTTACATAGCAGGAACTTGATGTTGGTTTTAAGTACCTTGATTACTCCTTGAAACCAAATTGTTATCACTTTGTTGATTGGGTTTGGCTTATGCATAAGGTTGAAAAGAAGATCTCCTCTTGGTGTAACAGGTGGTTGACATTGGGTCCTAGTGTAATAGGTGGTTGACATTGGGTGGTAGGATGACACTAATTAATTATGTTCTATCTAACATCCCAATATTTTGGTTATCAATAGCCAAAGTCTCACATCAAATTCTCAACCTTATTCATTAGGTACTTTTCAAGTTCCTCTGGTCAGGTTCACAATTCTCAACCTTATTGAAAGAGGTATTCATCTTGTGGCTTGGGAAAATCTTGCTAAGCCAAAGATGTTTGGAAGTTGGGGTATTAAGAAAATTTTCCGGGCTAGAAAGGCATTGGATATGAAAAGTTTGTGGAGGGTGATTTTTTACCATGGGTTGCGGGGCAAAGTCATTAGAAGTAAATATTTAAAAAAAAAATATACAGTTCTAGAGTGGTTGAGAAATCTCAACAAAAAAGGCAATGCAAATTCTAATATTTGGAGTGGGTTGTTCGATTCTTTTCTGTACTTGAACATGTTTCTTGCTTGGATGATCGACAATGCTTTTTAGGTGAGACTTGGAGTCGGTCCCTTTTTTTGGTGGATCTAACATGTACAATTTTTTCAATCCAACCTTACCAATATTGCACTCAAAGGGACTATTTTTCCTTAATCATGCTCAGATTTCAAGGAATGTATTATAGATGGTCATGATTATTGGGTTTCGGCTGTGGATCTAGACCCTCAATTGGTTGGAGGACTATGTCCATTCTCTTTGTCAGGCTGGCATCATACTGGGGATTACTAAAGACAAAATTCATTGGTCTTAGAACAGTTCGACTGGTCAGGTGCTCACAAACTTAGCATATGAATCTATTGCCTTTGAACAAAATGTGTATAGGTCAAGATGGGGGTTTTGTCATCTTTTGAAATGGAAAGCTCCTACAAAGATTCTGTGCTTCAGCTGGTTCGCCATACAAGATAATATTATGACTAGAGAGAACTATAAAAGGCTTGGTGGTATGGTCCCGACTTGTTTCCTTCTTTGCTTACAAGCCGCTAAATCAGTGGACCAACTATTAGCCACCTGCAACACTTCTAGGCAGATATGGGAGGAAGTGACTTACATGCTAAGTGTAGTGAATTGGCCTATGTGTACTGTAGACACTAAAGCTGATTCGAGTCAAAATGTAATATTTCTTGTTTCGAGGAAGAAAATATAGCTAATGTCTCATGTATGCACTCTACAGGAAATCATTTGCTTGGGGATTTTTGTATGAGATGGAAAATAACAAGTTTCATACATATGAAAACCAAACAAAAGTGATCTAACAAGCAGAAGTTTTTACCCTCAGCAAGGAAACAGATTGGACATTAATTTTTTGCTTGAAATATTGTTGATTGAATGTTATTATAAATGTGGAGATAAGGTTGGGGTGAGAATTGAAAGGTTTAAAGGGAGGTTACATATTGTTTCTAAAGAAACAACAGTTTCCCATATTAATATATCCTGAGTCAAAACTGAATTAGAGGCCTTATATGGTAAGTTGTGGTTTTTGAAGGAGAAAAACTTGAGAAAAGGAGTGAGTTCACTTGGTGATAGAAAAATGATTGTATGCCACTGCTCAGTATTCAAATGCATCCAAACTTATTTTATGATTTCCCAAGACTTGGGAAGCAAAGATGGAACTTGTTTTATTTTTTGAAGTGAGTGTATTAAGTACATGAATACTAGTTTAATGTATTGTTAGGTCTTTCCTAGAGTGGATATTGTGTTGCAATGAGACATGCTTTGTTGCTTTGTGAAAGGCCCGACACTGGCTTTGAATTGGAACTAGAATGGAAGCAAGTTTTGTATGGAGCTATCATCAATTTTCTATTTTTAGCTAGAATAATCTTGATCATTAAACCTATGAATTCCAAAAAACAGCTTACAAGAGAAAATATATTATTAACATGATGTCTTGTGATATTGTGGTTGTGTGATGTATATAAGGCTCTTTAAAAGGATTCAACCTTATGACTAGAAGCTTGAGATATTATTAAGAAATCTATGTGCTATATAGTTATAAAAGAGTAGGAATCAACATGGAAAGGGATGTTCTTGGTATCTTTACCCGGCTCACTAGAAAATGAAGTAAATCGAGTTATCTCCTTTTAATAGTTACAACAAGAATGAGCTTATATTTGAAGGTTGATTAGTGTAAATGCAAGATATTGGAAACATATCGAAAAGCAAGAAAAGGATTCATATAGGCAAGAAAAGACCACTTTAAAGCCAAAAGGCATAAACACAAACAAGTGGAAGTTAAGGATAGTGTTCAGACTTGTGAAGATGGGTTGACCTAATACAAAGAAGGTCATTTGCTAGCTAAAGAAGGCAGGAAACTCACCCAGAACAACAAGTTAACCACAACAGCTAGCATCCAACCAGGAGGTTTTATTTGGAAAGAAAGATGGAAATTTGAATGGAAAGTGAAAAAGGTCTCCTAAATGGAAAAAATCTTCACACTTAGTTTGCATGCATGTCTATTTGCATTGTGGAGATTTCTTTCCTTCTTTTCCAGTAGACAAGTCAACTTGGTGTAAGGTCGAATGAGTTCTATATATTCATATTCGAAGAGAAGAGGCATGGTTAGACAATTATTCTTTGGGAATTATTGTTGCAATGGAAAACCATTCACTATTTTACTCACCATACCTAGACCAATACCCCCATTACAAGCAAGGAGATCCATGACAGCCTGCCACCTTTGACGCATTATCATGTAGACAATCTCTTGGGTAAATGTGATTTGATACAGTTGTGCTTTTTCCTCATTCTTTGAATCTTGGGTTTCCATTGATTAGCTTGTTGACACTATTATGGTATTTATTGTGCACTTGTTTTGAATTTTTGTTCACTTAAGGTGCACATTCTTTTCATAATTTCCATTTACTTTGTTGTTATAGTTACCTCTAGAACCTAATCTCGGCCACTTAAAATTATTATTTGAAGCTTACCCTCACTCTTGACTACGTATGGACATTAGGCAGTCTTTTTTGTGCTACTCATCTTGGACTTTGTACAGATTTATTGGTTAGATGGAAGCATACAACTTTTAGGGATATTCCCTTTAGACTAGAAAAGCACTAGATTGAACAAAGAGGCATCTAGCGGTGACAGGGCTAGGTGGCATATAATTATAAGGCAGGTTTGTTGGTGCAAATGTGTGATAACGGTAAGCAAGATCCACTATTTTATGCCACCAACAAGTGGAGGACATGTTTATTACATTATGTTGGTTCTATTTGAAAGAGTTAGTGGTCATGTATGCTGATTTTGGGATAATAATGGCTCTCATGGGAATTTTGTGCTCTAGAAGCTCATAAAGGTTTAATAGGCACTACATTTTATTATGAGCAGTGTAGCATGAGTTCGAGGGTAGACTGTAAGCTATGAATATAGGGTACCTGGTAGGTATGGATGTCCAGTGTTTGGGTATGCCATACAGGATATAGTTAAGATCAATTTTATCTCAAGAAATTTGGGCACTAGAGGAAAGTTTCCTTCCTCTTGTATTTAAAGTTAAATTGTTATGTTATTAGGAAATAAATATTTTTCTCTGTTAAATTTTAACATATTCTATTTATATAATCCAAGGGTGTGGTTTTTATTGGATTGAAACACTTTAAGAAAACCCTAGAGTTTTTTCAGGATGTGAGTGGGTAACATGCTCTTAAGTAGATTCTACTGCTTGTTTTCTATTTTAACATTTTTGACAACCACTATAGGATAACAAGAGTTTTCAGTTATGTTTTTTTGGTGCATGCTATTACAGCCCTAGTGAAAAATTTAATAATAATAACTTTGGAAGCATACAAAAAAATTGTTCTAGTTTCTCTCATTCACACTAGCTAGGCTAGTTCTTATTTTCTTAGTTTGGTAATGTTAATCTATAGCATGTTGCTACAAAATACTTAGTTTACATCCAAAAATCTGTGTTGAAGTGTGCTAAACAAATAATGTTCCATTCCAACTAATGCAAATGTGCTAAACAAACAACATTCCATTCAAGTCAAACTAACATTTTTTCCAGTGTGACAAATGGATGTCACATTGCTCATAGAAACAAAGGTGTTAAGAGGGATCAATTTTCAATAGGACCTCCATCTAATTGTGTAGATCCTATAAAGATACAATATTAAATAAAGATGTAGTGAGCTTATGGAATGTGGTCAACTTCTGTCATTAGAGTAAAACTGGTTTATGCACAAATAAAAATGATTTGTTGTAAATAATCTATAAGATGATATCTTTTGAATATATGTCTGGAATATGGGTGCATATGTTCTTTATATATTCATTCTTCATTCACTTTATTTCTCTTATAGCTGACTTTTTTTCAAAACTTATTACAGGTTCCTTCATTCACATGCTATTGTCCAAAGAATTTTGAAATCTTGCACTTAGGTGATGCAGTCCCTTTGACCTACTAAATTGGCTCTAGAAACCTTGCCGATATTGAATGTTCATTGATCAGCCTAATGTAACTGAAAAGTAGAAGCACCAAAACATTCACCCAAATTCTAGAGGGTGCATAAAATCTGATTGCCAGTGGTAGGGTATAAAAGATCCACTCCTTCAACCCTATTGTATCGTATTAGATTCAGTTATAGTAAACATCAAGATCTTGTATAAACCTTAAACAAATGATATGCAAGTTTACATGTTTTTCTGGAATGAAACAATTTCTAGTAGATATTTTTCAAGAATTTTTTTTTATGTTCTTAAGCAATTTTTTCAAATGGGATTGTTTAAAGATATGTTCAGTTACAGGATTTTGTTGTATTTTATTTTTTTAAAACATTAGTGGCATGCAGAAGTATCTTGGTTTCCTAAATTCGCCCTTGATGTTCTAAATCTTATTATCAGTGATTTTCTGATAAACACATGATATTTTGTGTAGATATTTTATGCAATTATATGAATGACACTCTATACATTACCTACAACCCTCAATCCACAATCACCCAAGTACCTACGGTTGGCATCTGATAGGATTTAAATTTGTAATGATATAACTTACTCCACTAGTTATGTCAAAAGGAACAACACAAAAATGGTTGACAAGATGCTTCTGACATAACTCTCAGTGGTTCCTTCTCTCTACAAGAGCATCATTATTTTTACTAGACTGTGCAATATTGTTTATGTAATATGAATGACACTCTATATATACATACATAAAATATGCTCCTCCATCTGCAATCACCCAACCTGTGATTGACATCTAGAGTTTCAAGATTTCATGATATTACTTACAGTGGATTACATCATTGAGATGGTGTAATTTTGAAATATTAAAAAAAACATCCATGGCTGTTGGTATTCCACAACTTTGTCACATAATTGAATTTTCCATGTAGACATTGAAGTCTTGGTTCCTATTCCTTTTGCGGTGAGGAAAGTCTTGGTTCCTATTCCATTTGAGAATAAGTCTTAGCATTACATAAACAAATAAACAAGAGATTTCAGAGAAAACCAAGAGTTGAGCCAGTCAAGGGTCAACTCGGACCAGAACCAGAACCGGTAATAAACCGGAGTGTTTTGATTTCAATGAACCGGGCTATTAAATAATACAAAAAAATTTACAATTTTAATAACAAAAATTAAATTTAACATTCCAAAATATGATTTCAAGCCATTACATGATTAGAGACATAACATACAAAGTCTACTCATATATATATGGTATACTTTCCAAAGCATGTGAGCTAGGCATGTCATGAAAATCACAATTAATTGTTTATGAATTGACACTTAATGCTAAGAAGTCTGCCTACTAACCCGAACACGCTCTTTCATAGTCAAGGGAAATATATAAGAACTGGAGGTAGGAATCAACATAGATGATACATCTATCACTAATAAATTCTAATTGAATGCATGCCAACAGATTGTTACATTTTCTTTCTCACGGAGTTTGGATACTCAAATTATTCATTGAATTGGCTCTCTTGCATTATGATGGTTAATGATAATGCTTTAAAATATAGATACAAGATTTGGATAAGGTGACTACCAAGCAAAGAGCCATATAAACTACTGGGTGTAAGTATGCATATAATCTCTGATAACTCCTAATGATAATTTTTATGACAATTAATAAAGCTGCAATCAGTGTCAAAGGGTAACTTGAGTGTCAAGTTACCACTCACAGCAAAGGTAATCGATGTTATGAACTTATGAGGGGGGTCTCTTTTATAGCCTTAGCATGCATTTTAGGGTTAGTTAAAAAATCAAATTTTAAGGTTATATAAAAATCAAATTTTAAATATTTGTTTGACACTGCGGAGGCGTTTCCCAGCTGGTCGGTTGGTTAGTTACGGGCTTGACTGGCTAAGACCGATTCGGTAACGAACCGACCAGTTCATACCTAAGGGCAGGCAGTTCGCTATCGAATCGGTCTCTGGTCCAGTTTTCGGCCCGATTTGAACTGCCCAAGGTGTTGGCCAGTCAAACCGACCGGTTCCGGTATTGGTCTGGGTGGTTTTTAAAGCACAATTTGAGAGTAATATTAAGCATTCCAATATTTGGTTAAATTTTGAATTACATGCATCTAGGAAACTTAAAGGTTACAAAGAATTTGTAAAAATAAAACCAAGAACTTTGAGAAAATAGACAATGTGTCATGTCCCCAACCCTTCGACCGGTGAAGAGGACGCTACTATAATACTATCTACCCAGGAAACTAGCCCCATGAACATAAAATGAAATGCATTGAAGTAATAACAAGCACAGATGCATAAATTTTTAACACACAATGGAAGCAATTCCATTCCATTGATTCACATGTTCATTGTAATTTATTATCAAATGTAAATGCAGAGATTTAAACACAAGAATACTTATCTTATGAAGAAGCTCATCTCACAACCAGCTATGTCGCTGCAACGTTCCACCCAACCCTAGGCCAATGTGCTCCTTAATCTCTCAGCAACACTGCCACCCCTGAGCTGGGCATGATTCCCACAAGGAATAATGAAACTAAGTAGACTCACCCATAGCCAAAGATATGTCAAAACTCAGTCAAGCCAAAGCCATGTTTGGGTTTATCAGACTACCAAGGGGATGGAAAGGATTGTTTGCTAAGCTAGTGAGCTCAACCATAGAGCTATGGACACCTAGACAAGATCTGACTTGGATTTCCCAACACGTACACACCCAACACAAGGAATCATCCCCTTCTCTGTTCTACAGTCCCTCAGGCTTTGCATTCCCTTCCTATGCTATTCAGGATGTGCAGTAAGGAATAACCAACCCTCAAGATATCTCTATGAGGTTCCTCATGTACTGGGTTTATCAAGCAACTTACCTCTTCCACTCCTAACTCAATACAAACCACAGCACAAAGGCATACACAACAATATACACAATTTCTGGGTTGAGGAAAACAGTTCGGCAACAAAATTAATTGCCAAGGTGGGTGTGTTACAGAGAGAAATTCCTATGGCTTGGGGTACCACAACAGACAGCTTGACTCCAGAAATCAATCCTTTCCAATATGCAAGAGAAATCAAATATCTAACACTAAAGGATCAAACCTCGTACCTTATTCCGGACGGTTGAAGTAGATCCCCGTTGAGCTTTCCAACTTCAGCTTGAATTGATGAATCACTTCCTCAACAACAAGTAAACAAGACAAGCATACTATATATTGGTGTTAGATATACTCTAGCATATATAATCAACAACGTATAAGCATTTGAAATCATCCATGGATAAAATATTCATTCAAACATACATTATTGGACAGGAAAAGATATTTGTATTAATATAAAATCAGAGATTACAATGAATACAGCGTCTGTCAGCACGTCTATGAATCGGAGAAACTGAATCCCCCACTTGGGCCTCCACCACCTCAATCCTCCATCTCTCGATAGCAAGCTCACAAGCAAAAGGCAAGCTTGGGAAGAACACCAAAGTGCTCCAAGGGACAAAGGGATGCAGACTAAAGCACAAGTTCCGACAACAATGGACTATAGTTTCTTTGCTCTCAATTCTCTTATGCCTTCAATGTATCCAAAGGGTTCCTTCTATAGCTTTTCAATGGGGTAATGAAAGGTCGAATCCGAGCGATCTCAAGGCATATGGAAGGCCAGGAGACAAGTAAGTCGGATCCATGTCAAGGAAAACTCCAAAAGGATTTGGATTTTGTATACATCCCAATGTACGCAGTTTTAGGGGTCAAACCCGTGTATATACTTGATAAGGGGTTTAAAAGTCGTGTATAGTAATTTTCACATGTTTATAGGGATGGTCTAGGAAACATCAAAGGACAAAAAATGGTCCAAGGGGTCTAAGGAGTCTGCAGAGCGACAGGGGAAGGCCATACAAGTGTGATTCACCTGGTATGGTAAAATCAGCTATAACAGATGCCCCCTAATGTGTGAGGTGATAGGGGTCATACGATGGCCGAAATACATTATAAGTCCATCCCAGAAGTGGAGAGATGAAGAATCCCAAATGGAAGATCAGCCACCCAATCAACATAGTACAATGATACAACTCTGCACATAACTGCAAATACACATAGTAGTCCTGGATACATAAGAGTACAATGGTCATGAATAGGCATGATACAAAATATGACATAACTGGTCATTGCCACGTACAATATACATAGATCAGAATCTCCATGATGAAGATATACAAAGGATCATGATCTCCATAATGGCTGAAGATATACAATGGATCAAGATCTCCATAATAGCAGGAAATGTTTGACATATACTGGAATCAAGTCACGAGAGCTGAAATCTCATAAACATTGGCACGATCAAGGAGGTAGCATATAAGAGATGCCACCAATCTGGAAGGTCTTCTACACAAACTGCTACGAGTAGAAGTCATACTATGTGAATAGAGGTGTCGAGGTCGAACATAGTAGTCCATCGTCTGATTACTGGTCATTGATGTATATCATTAACAGATGCGAGATCACCCATCGATAATGATAATGGGAATGAAGGTGCTAGAGTGCAAACTAACAAGTGCGAATAGATGTGTTGAGGTCGAACACTTGAGAGGATCCATCGATCAGGGGACATTAATGTATTCCCAAAAACTATCGATGGCGAGAGAACCTGCCACTGATGACTGCAAGTCTCAAGGCACTCAAAAAAGACTCTAGATTCTAATCCCAGAATAAATGATCTAAAGTCAATGGGATGAAATCTGCCGGAAGGAGGGCATTAAGGCATCCCCCATCATCCAACATGAGGTACTCAGCAATGTTGTATAATGTGGAAGGACTCGATCATAAGGTGCACAAACCAGTAACTGTACCGGGAATGGCCAACATCCAAAGTCAAGATAACTAAGGAATGGCCGACTCAGGTTTCAACTTCCTTCGAACAAGAGCATAACGACGAATGGTGACTGAATAAAGGCAACATAGACTTGATATACAAAACTAGGACATCTTTGCGACACAAGAGGCATCGACAAAGGCTCCATGGGGACTGGAAGCTTAACCAGTCGGTGGAGATAAACTCAGATAAAATGAGTACAGCTCCTAAATTCAAACTATAAACCCAACCAATGGATGTGATACACAGTGCTCTGTTCAAAGGCGACACGACTCGACAGCTGCCAAAAGATAACATCTTTCCTTGTCCGGCTTTTTGGTTTTTTGATTTTTTTTTTTTGGACTTTTTCAAATATTTAAAAAGCTTGAAAAAGAATAAAACTGCTTTATGGTTACAGACTAGGAGGGGACGAGTATCATAATGGGCAAACAAACTAGTTCCAAGCAGTGGAACATACCTATGCTCAATGCAAGGATCCATGTGTAGGATAGTGACACTCGGGGGAAAGTCCCCTCTCGATAAAAATAGGGGATCAAGCTGCAAAGGATATATAAAATGGCTCTCCATGGCTAGACATGAGACAAGCTTGGGCTATATGGTTGAAACTCAATGTCAGGGAAGCCGACGTAAGGCTCAATAAGGCAGGCAAAGCTCATGATAATGCAATTACAACTTGACATAAGGGAGTCCTGAGGAAAATAGGCCAACAAAAGATCAAGAGGAGTATGAGGCTCTTGTGAAATGTCATGGCAATACTATACAACGGACTCCCACACCCTAAGGGACAAAATGTCGGCATGGGCACCAAATGCAAATAAGGCGCTAACTAGGGTACCCATGTAAGGTCAAGCTCTACCACTCATATCATGCCACTTCTAAAACAGCAAGAAGGTTCTGTGACATAATAGAGTGGGTTCGTACCTAAGGCTATAATGAAACGGTCATAAGGTCATGCAAAATGCAAACGGTGATGAAACCTAACCTATATGCCAGTTTAGACATGATACCTGAAATCAGCATGAATGGGTCAATCCAACGGCCGAAACGTTGCTCAATAGGGTCTCCTACATCATAAATTAGTCCAAAAACGGTCCAAAAGAATTAGAAACGGTCCAAACTATAGAAAAGCGGGTAAAAATTTTCGAAAATTTGAAAAATTTCTATAAATAGTAAAAAATTCAAATCATTATAAAACATTTGAAATTTTTACCCATTTGAGCTCAGAACTTCAACAGCGAATTCCAGGAGATCCAGCCAGTGGAATCCACTACCTTTTTTTCCAAGTACTTACCCATGCTCTACTCTTTCATTTTGATGCAAATTTTATCAAATTCCATGGTGTATTTAGGATTCTAGGCCAGTCTAAGATGTGTGCCACGGCCCACACGGAAATCAAGGATTTTTCCACATATAGGGCTGGATATACGTGGAAAACGCCCTCAAAGTCACGTACATATGCGGTTGTTTAGCAAACAGTCGCGTATGCGGCCGCGCTCAATGATTTTTAAGTGTTCTAATGGATCAAACTCAAATTTTATGTGTAGGATGGTCCTAGAATGGAGAGAACGTGAACATGGTGATGTAGAAGAGGCAGTAAGGGCAGATCTAATGGCTCAACTAGCGTTATGTGCATGCGGGCTTTACAAATTTTGGTGTCTTGGTGGCTTAAGAGCCAAACCAAGACTGTTGCAGATGTTGGTGGACTACTGGGATCCAAACTTAGAGTCATTGCAGATAGATGGGATATCCTTCACCATAGAATTGGAGGACATATATTTTATTACTGGACTTTCCCGATGGGGGGAAGTGGTGAACCTATGCTCTCGCGGACCCGGAGGTGGCCTGACTATAGATGAGTACATTGCAGTGTACTACTATCCGGACATGGAGAAGGTGGGGAGTCAGATCCCAACTAACTCTACACAGGTGTTGGGCCTAAAGGATATCCTAGTGACACTGGGCAGGATAGCAGGCTTAGCTTTACTCCACCAGGCCTCGCGGCCTCTGATGTTCTATGCAATGGAGTGCATGAGACCCACTGTGTACGATTGGAGCACTGCACTACTGGGCAACATGAAACACCAACTCAGTGAGTGCAAGATGGGTAGAGTGTGAAACTTCAATTTCAGTAGCATACTGAGCACATTTTTCTTTGAGCGTGTTCTAGGATTGAGCCCTAGAGTTGATGTTCCTCTACACGTGGTTCGAGATCCGGCCCAACAGCGTTGGGCAGATGCGATGCGTAGACTGGGTGGAGGTAGGGTGTCCAACCCCTATCCAACTGATTTCTTTCCATGGTGGCGACAACAGATAGTTGCCATTGATGACTACCCCTATGCGGGGATAGATTTCTGAGGAGACCCGGACATGCCGCTACCACCAGGATCAGCATACGATGACATTGGTAACAAATCTCGACCCTCTTTTTAAAAATTTTGAGTTATTAAATTGTTTTGTGTTTTCTGATTATGTGGAATCAAAAGGCATGTTTTTGGGTGACAATACATAGTGACATCTACCGTATGCATGCAGATGTGGTACCACGGCGGCCTGAAGGCTTCCCTTGTCATAGACGAAGGGGAAGAGGGGACGATATCACGGGTGTGGATGCGGAGCGGATGCTCCAAAGCATTCATACCAACTTCGTGAGACTGACACACAGAGTACCCATGGTGCAAGTTGAGGACTTTCCTGAGGCCATGCAGCGCCAAGTGGTGGGTGTACCATGAACATGGGTGTGGCTATTTTGAC
The DNA here is from genome assembly GCA_001517045.1 of Pseudotsuga menziesii. Lineage (NCBI taxonomy): Eukaryota > Viridiplantae > Streptophyta > Pinopsida > Pinales > Pinaceae > Pseudotsuga > Pseudotsuga menziesii. The sequence goes on along the minus strand of LPNX010663716.1, from coordinate 24,578 downwards.
GGCTAGCTAGATTCGTAGTGACGTTCCACTATCACAACCCCCCTCCTCCTCCACAGGCTTAGATACTTGGGAGTGATACATTTTGTACTACCGTGTATTTATATTTTGGTGGCTCGAGAGCCCCATTTTTGTATTATGACACTATGTATTATCACATTTTGGATGTTTATAAAAACTTTTATGATGATCGATTTATTTATTTACATGTGTAAAAAATTTATGTTTGTGATGAGCTTACTGTCTATGAAACAAATGCCAATCTAACACGTAGTTAGCATATGAGTCAGCAACTTGATTATTAATTCTTGGAACATGTATGTATGTTATTTTGTCAAATTGTTGTTCTAATAATCTCACACGTAAGAATCTTCTTAATAATGTCAGATCTCTAACATGGTACAAACCATTAAGTTGTGACACTACTATCTTTGAATCAAGTCGTACCTCAAGAGAGAGAACACCATGTGAAATGGCATCTTGTATAAGTTCAATAACAACACTATACTTAGCAACATTGTTTGAAGATGGTCGTAAACATATGCCTCCTGAAGACAATACTTGACCCATAGGAGTATAAATCACTCAAGCAGCAGAGGCTGAGTGTTGAGTGTGACGGCTCACACCATCCATGAATCCTATGAAGGTGGAAGATTCCATTGACATCTACCAAAAGAAATGAAAACTAATCACAAACCCAATCACCATAAGAAAAATACCTACCTATGCAAAACTGTACAATAATATACAATAACAAGCCTTGGTTGAAAATCATGCATAGTACTTTTTGAGATAGAGCCCATTTCTAGGCTCTGCCAAGGTTGTTCCCTCATAATTCACTAACTCATAAGCGCCCTTCTCTAACACAGGTTTAACGATGTAAGGACCCTGCCACATGGGGTTAAACTTTCCTGCCCCCAAGGGTTCTTTTGGTTGATCCCACAAAAGGACCAAGTCTCCCTTGCTAAACCTCCTTGGACAGACAGACTTATCGTACTGGACCTTAACGTGACACTTATTTACTTCTAGAGCCACCAAGGCATCTCGGCGCTGCTCATCAAGTTGCTCAAGGTGGACCAAACGCTCCTCCAATGGTGGAGTGTCTGGTAAGAGTTCTGTGGCTAGCTTCAAAGAAGGAATTTCACACTCAACCGGCAATACTGACTCCACTCCATGTACAAGTTGATATGGAGAAAAACCCGTGGCAGTATTAATAGTGGTTCTATAAGCCCACAAAGCAGGATATAACATAATGTGCCAATTCGTCTTGCTTTGTGTGATGGCTCATTGGAGAATGAAATTGAGTGATTTTTTCACTTCTTCTACATGTCCATTCGCTTGAGGGTAGTAAGAGGAGGAATGCTCTTGCTTATACCCTAACTTTGATGCCAACTCTTCCATCATACGATTCTAAAAGTGCGAGCCATGGTCAGTGACAAGCTCTTTCGGAATACCGAACTGAGTAATAATCTGGTTGAATACGAAATGTGCGGCTATCTCACCGTTAGATTTAACTTCAGGCATAGCCTCAGCCCATTTCGTGAAGTAGGCAATAGCCACTATGATATAATGATGCCCCCCAGCTGAAGCTGGGTTGCAATCCATAAAATCAAGCCCCCTCTTAGTGAAGGGACCGACGGCGATGATGGGATGTAATAGGGCAGGTTTCGAGCACATATTACGTGCAAACACCTGGCAAGGATGGCACCTCTTGACCACATCTACACTATCCTTAAATATCGACAACCAAAAATAACCCGCTCTTATGATTTTTTGGGCTACAGAGATCCCAAATAAATGACCACCACATGCCCCTCCATGGCAATCATTAAGCACAAGCTCAACCTCCTTGTGAGTTAGACAACGATGTAAAATGGAATCTACCCCAAGGCGATACAAAGTGTTATACACTATGAGGTAATTCTTGGATACGTGACGTAATCGTCGTCGTTCATCCCGTGAGAGGTGAGTAGGGACATTCAATGTTTGTAAATATATAATAATATCCCCATACCATGGGTCTAAAGTTGAGATTAAGAAGATGTGCTCATTGATAAACGTATCTTCACAAACCAACTCCTCGGCTTCGCTTGGGAAATCCGATATAAGCTTCGCAAAAATTAACGATTTCTTTGATTTTGCCGAAACAAACTCAAGATCGAATTCTTGCAAGATGACAATCCATTTATTATATTTTCCCCCAATCATCCTTCGAGTGAGGATGAATTGAAATGGATTGACATGGGCTACCACCAAGGTCTGGCGAAGGAGAATATAATGTCTCAACCATTGAACCGCATGTACGGTAGCTAAGGCAAGCTTCTCAACATGGGAATAACGGATCTCCACGTCAATAAGATTTCGGCTCAGATAGTATATGACATGCTCTTGGAGCTCCTCATCCTCTTGAACCAAAACCATTCCAATCGTCTCCATGGACACGGCCATATAAAGTAGAAAATCACGGCTATAGTCTGGGGGCCTAATCACCGGGGCCGATGCTAGGGCTCGCTTAAGCGCATCGAAGGACTCCTCGGCTCGCTCATCCCAACAAAAGGTGGTGTCCTTTTTCAAAAGATGCATAAAGCCTCTAGTCAAATTGGCAAAATTGACAACGAATCTCTATAAGAAGTTTTCCATGCCTTGCAAACATTGAATATGTCTAATGTTTTTCGGGGGAGACAACTGAAGTATTGCCTCAACCTTCAAAGGGTCGACTCTTATACCCTCCATGGAAACAATGAATCATAATAAGCAACCAGACTTCACACAAAAGATGCACTTGTGAGGATTTAACCTGACCAAATGATGGCGACACCTTTCAAATACTAATCTCAAATGATAGGAATGACGCATTCTCATACGAGAATGAGCAGCAAGGTCATCTAAAAATACTTCGATAATCAATTTGAGATCATGGAAGATCAAGTTCATAGCCCGCTGAGAAGTAGCTCCAGCGTTCTTAAGGCCAAAAGGAATTTTCTGATATGCAAAATTTCCCCAAGGACAAATAAATGTGGTCTTATGTTGGTCCTCAGGTTTAATTTGTATCTGATTGTATCTGAAAAAGCCATCCATAAAGGAAAAAACCTCGCTACCCACACACTCATCCAAAATCTGATCAATAAATGGTGTGGATAAATTGTCCTTAAGACAGGCACGATTCAAATCATGGAAATCAGTACATATGTGGATCACTCCCTGCTTCTTATCGACCGAAACAGGATTTGAAACCCACTCCATTAAGGGAACAGGATAGATAAAACTGACTTTCAATAGTTTCTCTATCTCTGCCTTAATTGCGGGTGCTTTCCTAGGATTCACTGCACGCAAGCGTTGTTGAACAGGCTTAGCGTTAGGATAAGTATTAATCTCATGTTCAACAATGCGAGGGTCGATACCTGGCTTTTCATCGTAAGACCAAGCAAAGATATCATGAAATTGTTTAAACAGCTCGGTGTATTCTTGAATCTCAGCATGGGAACATTCTACCCCAATATAGACATTCTCAATCCTGCCAGGATCGCGAGAGATATTGATAGGAATGGTAGGAGATATATTCACCATGTTCCCATCAGCGATCGGACCAGGAGAGATTAATGGAACCATGGGACTAGCAATTCTCTCACTAAGAACCTCCCTAAAGTCCTCATGCTCTAAGCGGTCAAGCTCAGGAAGAAAATAAGATCTATGATGCAACTCTTCCCAAGGTGGCTCAACCCCTGACATGGCCTCAATAATCGCTTCGTCTGAAGGAAAAACACTATCAAGGGAGTCATGCGTGTGAGAAGACTGAACTGCCCATGCAGGCAGCACATATGGGTCCTCCTCCTTCGTCCACGAAGAGGAAGGACTAGGCTCTGCAACACACCCAATATTAGCTTGATAAGCTACCATAGTTGCAGGAAACGACACGTCCGTCATGATGGGCTCACTCGAAGTATTCGGTGTAGGAAGAATACAATAATCTTCCATATGACTCGTGCAAAAAGACACCGATCTCATAGATGTCGAAGCCTCACTGGAACTAGACCCTATCATAAGGACAGGTGCAGGACAACTAAAGCTTCCCATGAGGGATGGATAAATGCCCACACCCACACTCCTAGTTGCCGGCTGAGAGTGCTCTACAATCGAGATCGAAGCTCCCAAAGATGCGGTAACTAATGGATTCTTGAATGACGTTTGATCAATCATAACTATCTTCCCATTAAATGGAAAGCATACAATGCAAAATAGTGAAGAAGCTACAGCTTGCATATTGTACATCCAATTCCTACCCAGCAAGAGATTTTAGTCAAGGGGCGCATCAACCACCTCGAACTCTATCGCAACGGTCTTCCCTCCCAAATGGAGCTTAAGGGAAGGAAGGATCCCGTGTGGCCTAAACGATCTCCCATCAAACGCAATTAACATGGTAGCTGATTAAGACAACTTAGGGGAACCTAAACCCTTCCAACATGATAAATACATCATAGAAGCAACAACGCCTTCATCAATCACAGTGCGTTTAACGGTCATGTTAAGACATTCTACATTAATCAAAAGAGACACGTATTAAGGCAAGCGAGGATGAAGTCCTGCGATTTCAAATTTAATCATGGAGGAAGAATTATCATCATTCACACCAAGGGTAGAAAGCAAAGCCTTCCTTTGCGAAGGACAACTCTAAAGTACTTCTAGTCCATACATCGCACAAGGAGTGTGGCCCAAATCCTCGACAACAGAATAGTTCTGGGTGGCTCGGGCATTAGTATTGTGCCCCAAACGCTTAAGGACTCCCTTAGGAATGCAAGGTGCAACTTCAGGTTTATCCACAGGTTTTTCAATACACAAAGGAGTTCCTGGTGGATCAGGTTCCTTTCCTAGGTTGGGTTGTGACGAACCATAGTCCTTCGCACGGGTCACAACCTTTGTAGCACACACCATGTTAATGCAACTATGACCACTACCCTCCGACGGATCTTGATCACCACCAGACTGATCATGGGTCCTCGAGTTCATGTTTTGATTGTGAGGCAAAGGGTTAGTCAGCACAGCTAGGCCCTGCGCTAAAAATCTCGAGGCTTCATCAATACGAGGGAACAAGTAAGTGAGGTGATCGTCCTTACACAACTTGCAAGGAAATTTAACCTTACATTTAGATTGCTTGTCCCCCCCAGCATTACGGGCGTTCTTGTAATTAGTATTAGTATTTTCATTCCTATTCCCACCCTTATGATTGTTCCTACCCTTCTTTTTATTCCTTCCGGGTTGCTGGTTACCCTTCTGGTCCGACGATTGCACCGAAAGCACACTCCCCGTTTGGGTGGGTTGAGACGAATCCATGGCTTGTCCCAAAGCAGATTGGTTGATTAACAATTGTTTGGCCTATTGTACAACCGAATCCACAAGTTTAGCACTCACACAACCAACAATGCCATCGGCATGTGGTCCAGGTTTAACTTTGGGGTCGAAACTAGAATACGGAGCATTGGGAATGATCTCATATAACAAACCGGATTGAGCATAAATCAAATCCAGTTCCTGCTCCCTAAAAATGGCTTGTTCCTCATTTTGCACTCTGGATGTAGAAACATCCTTTGCTATATAAGGCAATAACAACTTAAGGAACCATTCGAGGAGGAATTCTAGCGGTATAAAGGCTTTAATCAACCTCTTCCATCTACACCACTCTTGGATATGATCCGAGATATGCATGGCTTTATCCTGTCGAAATGTCGACAAGAGTTTCGTACCAACATCGTAACGCACTGGTAGCTGGAAGTGGTTAATAAAATTCATCACTTGGTCATCGAACAAAGCGAATGCCCCCCTAGGTAACTCTATATACCATTTCACGGCAGGTCCTGTAAGGGTGCATTGAAGTAGCCTTAAACAGATTGAATCTTGGTGTAAGGAATTTGAAGAGCACCATAGGTGAAAGGTAGTGACATGTTCACTCGGATCTTCTCTCGGTTTGCCCTCAAATTTGGGTATGTTCAAGGGAAGCTTAGTAGGGACAACCGGCCAAACTGGGTCATGAGATACAAGATCGTTCGTCAATCTCGACAAGTCAGGAAGATTTAGCGTTGCGAGGAAAGGGAGCCTAGGATGAGCAGGTCGGTGCACCACTCCCTGATAGTTTTGATTCACATAGGTTTGATTACCATAACCACCATGGCCTTGACCATAGTGCCCTCCTCCTGTTTGACCCGTGTAGGGTGGCATGGAAGCACCATAATGTGGTGTACCTTGACTATTCGAGGCTACAAAGCCGTAATTTGGAGAGTAAGCGGGTTGTTGATACCTGTACCCATAAGGTGAAGAACCCTATCCATACTACGTCCCATAATAAGGTCCATAAGTCATCACATGATATGTCCCATGAGATACTCCGTAGGTAGGAATATACGCTCCGGAAGTAGGAATATACATCCCGGAAGTAGGAATATACGCTCCCGAAGTAGTAACATGACCTCTAGAAGTATGAACATGACCTCCCGAAACAACGGGCAGTACTTGAACCTGAGACACAATTGGTCAAGAAGCAGCAATACGGACATGACTCGTAGCAACATTCCGGCCCGAAGGACCATGTGAATGAGGTGGAGGGTGAACATTCGAAGAACTAGGGACAGAGGATGAAGGGACCTGTGAAATTATGTATGTGTTGTTCCCTATAGTCACTCGTCTTGGATCCGGTATCCTAATAGGATCACTAATCCTAGGCCTAGGAGGAATATGTGATGTAGCTTCCACCGCCGGGATGGAAGGTGCAATGTGACTTGTGCTCCCAAACCTCTCCACATGGTAAGGAATGAGAGTGCCCCCAGGCGTAGTGTTAGGCTCAAACTCATATTTGAAATGAAATGCCAAATCATGTGTGGGAAAACTAGACATACCATAACTACCATAACTAGTGCTCGCGGGTTCAAAATGAGTCTCATCATCTTTCGGCATTCCATACCGGCGATGCGTCAATGGGGGATCAATGCTACAATAAGTAGGTCTATCATGAAAAGTACCTATCTCAGAAATTACAGGACCTAACTCAGTCATATCAGGTGAAAGATCATAAGTAGGAGTAAACTCCCCATCTTCCACTTGGATGGGAGAGGGTGGTTCAGGAATACCTTCAACATGGTCTCCCATCGTGTGTGAATCAATGTGCGAAGTAGTCCGCCTGGACTTTCTATCTCTCTCTCCCAAAGGAGAAGGAGATGTAGAAGGCGGAAGTCCTGCTAAATGACAAGAACGGTGAGGAGCTGCACCCGAATCCACAATGACTCAAAAAATATAAAAGACTCTCTAATTACGCAAACCCTAGGCAAGCTAACGTGCACAGAGCATACACCAATAAAATCTAAAGCCAAACACAAGCAATCAAGGGTAGGATAAGTGAGCTCCCGAATGAAGTATGTATGTCTCGCCTAGGAGAGGCTTGAGACTCCCATACACAACAAGCGAAGGTACGTAACCAATTATTGTGTCTCTCAGCTTCAACGTGTAAAGTGACTGTGCTGTCCGACCCCAACCTGGTCGGGACACCCGCAGAATAACCCCTGCAGAGTAACCCCTCGATATCCTAGGTAAGGCCACTAAGGTCACCTCAATATAATCAATGCATAGGCGGACAATCGTAGGCAGGATTGACCGTATGGGCAGGGTAGCAAAGCCCGAAACTCTTAAAAGAGCCCCCAGATACAAATACAATCCTGAAAATATCTCCAGTGCTACTCAGTTATGACTAGGGGTCATTCCAATCAATAACTGCTCACACTGCCTCGTGCTGAACTCCCTTTTGAGAGGAGGATTCTGAGAAACACTAGTTATACCAAGTAATTTCACACACTCACCTGGACAGGCACATACATGTTGTTTAGTGGTCTTGGAGAATTTACTCACAATGAACTATTCCAAGACCCTAAAACCTAATCTTGTTGGTGAACCCTATCAAATAAAATAGTGTAGTTCATTTTAATTAAGCATTGATTTTAATTGGCTTTATTACTCAAAAGAGGTAGGTGGTCGTGCAACTAATGGTGTTATGACCCAACATGAAGCAAAATGCACACCTAACAATCAATGCAAATGCATTGTGTCCATGAAAAACAGGGTATGCTACCACGTGAAATGCACAATTTTCTTCGAATGGTAAATGCAAGCTTTCCTATATGAAATCCTAACTAATACTTCAAAGCAAATCTAGTGCAAGTACTATGCAAAATGCAAGATGCAATGCATAATGATAATCAAATATTTTTGGATTTTATGAAATAAAAAAGAGATACTAAAGCAAAAGAATGGTTCTACAACCCCCAGACTCTGTAAGCACACTCAAGCAGCACTCAAGCAAAGTACTAAGGTAAAAGAAATCTAATGCACTAGTCCCAAAACAAAAAATCGAAAATGCAATGACAAGAACATTCTTCAAAAAAGAAATTTTACCCTAAAAAAAAACGTCTCTGGTCAGAAACAGAGGTGTATACAGACTCTAGCAGTATCAAAGGAGACTCAGCAATCATCCAAATTCACCCAGCAATAATCAATCTTCCTCTAGAAGGAAAAACTAAGGGCATATGCGACTGTTCGCAGTAAACCTGCGTGTGTACGTGGATATAGCAGTGAAACCCACGTATATACGCAACTGTGAGTTAAAAAATCACTTACAGGAAGAAAGGTGCATAAAAATAAAGTCAAACAGACAAGCTGAGACAAACTTCACACTAATCAAACACTACCAGCCAAACATGCCCCCAGACTCGACACAGAAATAGAGAAAAAAGAGCAATTCAAAGTCATTGAATGCCAATAGAAAACCCCCAAAGGACAACTACTAGGAAATCCCCAGTGGAGTCGCCAATTCAATTACGGAGAGAAATTCCTATGGCTTAGGGTACCACAACAGACAGCTTGACTCCAGAAATAAATCCTTTCCAATATGGAAGAGAAATCAAATATCTAACACTAAAGGATCAGACCTCCTACCTTATTCTGGACGGTTGAAGTAGATCCCCATTGAGCTTTCCAACTTCAGCTTGAATTGATGAATCACTTCCTCAACAACAAGTAAACAAGACAAGCATACTATATATTGGTGTTAGATCTACTCTAGCATATATAATCAACAACATATAAGCATTTGAAATCATCCATGGATAAAATATTCATTCAAACATACATTATTGGACAGGAAAAGATATTTCTATTAATATAAAATCAGAGATTACAATGAATACAACCTCTGTCGGCACGTCTACGAATCGGAGAAACTGAATCCCCCACTTGGGCCTCCACCACCTCAATCCTCCATCTCTCGATAGCAAGCTCACAAGCAAAAGGCGAGCTTGGGAAGAACACCAAAGTGCTCCAAGGGACAAAGGGATGCAGACTCAAGCACAAGTTCCGGCAACAATGGACTATAGTTTCTTTGCTCTCAATTCTCTTATGCCTTCAATGTATCCAAAGGGTTCCTTATATAGCTTTTCAATGGGGTAATGAAAGGTCGAATCCGAGCAATCTCAAGGCATATGGAAGGCCAAGAGACAAGTGAGTCAGATCCATGTCAAGGAAAACTCCAAAAGGATTTGTATTTTGTACACATTCCGATGTACGCGGTTTTAGGGGTCAAACCCGCGTATATACACGATAAGGGGTTTAAAAGTCTCGTATAGCAATTTTCACATGTTTATAGGGATGGTCTAGAAAACATCAAAGGACAAAAAATGGTCCAAGGGGTCTAAGGAGTCTGCAGAGGGATAGGGGAAGGCCATACAAGTGTGATTCACCTGGTGTGGTAAAATCAGCTATAACAGGGTGAAAACAACCCACTAACAACAAATCGTATCCCAAGATTTGGTTGGCCAAAAACGAATTCAATACACAATAATTACAGTGTTGGGCATGGACAAAAACGTCCTAGGATCTAAAATCAGAAATGGTAAGTGGGTAAAACAGCCCCAGGAGCCAAAATCGATTTTTAGCTTGGCAAACGGTGGAGAAATGCAACAAAAATCGTGGGTAAGGAAACCCAACCACAGGCCATTATAAAAAAGAAATTCTCAGCCTGAGGAAAAGGAAGAGGCGACTGCCCACATGAGGTAAAATATACACGGCAAACCCAAAAACGAATTTCACCCACAAAAAAACTTCCAGCCGTTTGAGAGAGACCCAACGTGGATGACAAATGATGAGGAAAACACCCAGGAGCCCAAAATCGTGAATGAGAATCACAGCAGGAAAAATCGTGAATGCAAGACAGCTCCCAAGCTTCACTGCGTGAGGAACATGAAGAACGTGGGTGTATCGCCAAATGGGCATGCATTTTGGGTGTTTTCTTGCCCCAAAAGTCAAAAATGATTTTCCCCAAATTCGAATTTCCTGCCCATACTCTTCCCATCCCCATGCAATAACTACTTCAACCAATTTCTGGTAGAATTAAATGATTGGGTGAATGAGACAAGAAGGGTAGTTGACTGTTTCATGGGTTCTCCCTTTGACATTTGACTTTTCCCCATTGGCCTCAAAGGTTAAATATTTCCCCCTTCTTATCCCTAGAAAATCATGCCCCCCATCTTTTTTAATGTTGCATAGACATAGCTGGTTGTGGGTATTTTAATTAAAATGCATATTTACATGATGCCAAAAATTATAATGTGCAAGATAGCACGATGTACCATCAGCAACGATTTTAATCACCGGAACATAAAATGTTAAATCAATGGTGGGGCTTTTGTCTTTAGCTCCACACCATGATTAATTACAATATATACATCATATACATTTTTAATGCAAACGGGGTCAAAACCGAGGTGTTACACAATGAAAATCCAACATACACAACATTTCTTGTCCACTTGGCAATGTTTCACCTCTAAAGGAGAGGCTCTACATACCAACAAAAGCATAAAGGAAAATCAGGGGAAATAGAAAATAATCCATACAAAACTCAAGCACATAAATTCTTATAGTTATTTCTTTTCCCTAACACTCTATTCTGTGGATGAGCCACTGTATAATAGAAAACAGTTTTCAATGTCAGTAAATAATGGTTACTATTGGTGAAATAGAAGGGGCAGAAATTCTCTGCCATATTTGAGTGTATATGAACAATTGCCCGTGTGATACAGGAGCATTGCTTTCATCAAATCAGACCTTAGGTTCTTGATATTGCCCAAGAGTGCCATATTTGAGTGTATATGAACAGTTGCGTGTGTGATACAGGAGCATTGTTCTCATCAAATCAAACCTTAGGTTATTGATATTGCCCAAGAGTGTGAGTTCATTGCAAAAACATTAGTTTAGAAGGTTCTAAGCTACTAAGGCGTTAGATAAAATTATTAGTTAGTAGGATAAAGTGATGAGTGGCCAGGAGTGACGAATCATTGTAACAAATATGCATTAGCAGGCAGAATTCAAGGAGGCTAAAGATCTAAGTCATGAGTCATTCACTTAGATGATTAATCATTGAAACTGAATTTTTATTTATTGGCAGCATTTGGTAGAGTCCAAAATATTGATTAGTGGATCATTAGTAAGATGGGATCAAGTTCTATTTTAAGAAACAATCCTATAATTATAAAAGTCAGTTACAGGGCTTTAGGAGGTAGTTGGAGAGTTAGAATTTTGGTGTTTTTTCTTCATATTGTAAGCTTACAGGCAGGTCCAAGAGGTTAGCCTGAGAAGTATAGATTGGTTGGCTAACCACACAAGTCAGAATTAAAAGTGGAATAGTCAATGAGAGTGATATCACCAAAATGGAAAGGTTTTCTAAGCAGTTATGAGTGGAGATGTGTGTATACGTGTGTTATTGAACAAAGTAATTATGTTTGATTCTTGGTCTGTGCATAAGAGTGATCCTTTATTTATCTACCGGTTTGTGAATGTTAACACATGCATGTGATAAAAAAAGGCAATCCTCTGTTGGGGAGAGTTATCCCAATAGAGTTATCTCTATTCCTTTTGGACCTGTAGCATATGACTGTAGCATATGTGAAAATAACTATAAATGTTTATGTGTGTGAAAATAAATATAAATGTTTATGTTTATGTGTGTGGAATCGCTGCTCCAAGGATGCGATCTTGATACATATTGTTTATAAACCAGTACAGTATGCAATTGATTTCATAGTGAAGAGGGAGAGATTCTTAGATCTTATTGAATAAGGAAGAATCAGACAGGCAGAGTTGACTTCCCAGATTGAGACATATGTACTCTATTCCTATGAATACTATGTTTTACACTGAATGAGGAATGAGTCGACTCTTGTAATTTGTGATTGCTGTGAGCAATTGTTATAAAAGAGTAATGTATATTGATCGATACCCGAGAGTCGGACCGTATTGTTGCTGCAAGTTTTTAAGGGAACACGAGTTGAATTTAACATATATTTGGGAAGAAAAATGTCTAGAGGTGAAATACATCCTATATGCCCAGCCAGCCTATGGAAGAATGCATGCTAAAATTCCCACCTGTGGAATATATAAGTGAACATATCAGTGCGGCGGACATCAACAAATGCACCTAACCTTTAGATGGTATTTGCGAGTGCATTCAGAGGTAAATGGTATTTGCAAGTACTCCACGAGATCTCCACATAGTCTCCCGTCAAAATTGTTCAAACAGAAAACAGAGTGATCATGCTTCTCATCACCTTGGTAATATTTCAACCCCAAGGGTGCTCGGATAAAAAATATATATGTTAAAACAAATCATATATGATTTAGAAAACAATATATGCAAAACTCAATCACTTTTTCTTTTTTTTAATGCAACTCAATCACTTTTTCTTTTTTTATATGTAACTCAATCATTTTTTTGGAATGTAGTGTATTCTAAACATGGTATTTGATTTTCATGAATAAGTTAAAAATAAACAAGATATTTGATTGTCATGAATAAGTTAAAAATAAACAAGATATTTGATTTTCATGAATAAATTAAGAAAGGTTTTGAAAATTTAAATATTGCAATATTCTTCTAAATCACTAATTGCAAGTATCATGAAGAAAACTAAAATTCATAAATAAGATATATATAATTTTATTAATTGCAAAAAAAATCATATTAAAGAAGTATTATACATCAAACTGTGAAATAAAGAATTTACATTTAATATAGAATGCAAAGACAGTGTCAACTAGAATTAACATAAAAAAAGAAAATGGACAAAGCACTATTTCCAAAAAAAAACTGATGAACTTTTCAATTGATTACATTTCAAATTTCTGCAAATATCCAAGTACATACAGGCAAGCAAATAAAGGTTACATAGAAAAGAGGTTGTAAAAAGAAACTAGAAAATTGGCAAAAATTGTCTTCATTAATGGTAATCATACACACAATTATAAACATGTGATTAAAAAAAATACAAAATAGACCTTCAAGAAGTATTATTAAAAAAAATACAAAATGGACCTTCAAGAAGTAATATACACACAGGGGAAGGACTCAGGCAGACTTTCTCATCATTTTGGAAGTACTCAACCTTTAAAGATATTGCATAAATTTGAAAAGAATTGAATCACGGAGCATAGAAGACCACCAATACAGAACTGAATCTCTCAAGTTATAAATTTGCCCCCTCTTGTTGATGAGCATGACATATGAAACACTTTAACAACAACTATGAGAATAAAACAATCCAATATTATATTATAATTTTTTTTGGCAAAAACTGTCTCCATTAATGATATTCAAATAAAGAGCACGTTAATCCTGTGATTAAAAAAAATACAAAATAGACCTTCAAGAAGTAATATACAAAAAAATACAAAATAGACCTTCAAGAAGTAATATACAAAAAAAAATGCAAAATAGACCTTCAAGAAGTAATATACAGACAGGGGAAGGACTCGGGCAGACTTTCTCATCATTTTGGAAGTACTCAGCCTTTAAAGATATTGCATAAATAATGAAAAGAATTGAATCGCAGAGCATAGAAGACCACCAATACAAAAGTGAATCTTTCAAGTTATAGATTTTCCCCCTTCTATTGATGAGCATGACATATGAAACACTTTAACAAGAGCTATGAGAATAAAACAATCCAATATTCTATTAGAAAAAACCAAAAAAGATTTCTCCATCAATGTTGTTGAAACAAACAAGTTGATCCTTAATACAGGAACAGAGAATGCAGAGTAGATCATGCTGCATCCAGGTTACATGAACAAATCAACGACAATTTCCTAAATTTGCTTGGCTAATTACATATCTTGATGAACAGATCAACGATATCTATTCCAATATTCTGCTAAATTTATTGTCGGTGCTGCACTGGATGACTTCGAGTCATCAAATGAAGAAAGAAGCAAATGAAAAAACAAAACACTGCATCGCAGACTACATCCAAGCACTCGATGACTTCAACTTCAAGTTGTCAGATGAATGAAAATAAAGACTTCAAATGCATCACAGACATTGAACCAACACAAAAGTTAAAAGCAAGCTATACAATTTACTTAATCAACAAAATTTCCTAAACTGTTAGATTGTAATATATTGATGAGAAAAGCATCTAATTTCCATCAACAAATTATAATAACTCTGAAAGTAAGCAATGGATATTCCTAAATATTTCTGATCATGTGCATCTTAGAAATTAAAGTTCACATAGGTCAAGAATTTGTAAAACAAAACCAGAAAATTAGTAAGACAAACTCCATTAAATAAACATATATTTCAATATTCTGCTAAATTCCTTAGCCGTAAATTAAAAGTTAGAGAAATATAAATGATAAAAGAAGCAGAAAACCGGTGAAAACCTCTCCATTGATGTTGTGGAAATAAAATACAAAACTATGATCAAATTTGCAATTAATACTAGATATCCCAGCACTATATCACAGGCATCCAAGTTCAATCAGAGACTTCAAATGCACTCGATGATTTCAAATCGTGAAATGAATGAAAAAACATTGCATATAAGCATTGCATTGGATCTAAGCAAGCACAAACGAATGGAAAAAAGCTTTGCATGAGGCACAAACGAATAAAAAATGCTCTATATCACAAACATCGAAGCAAGCACAGTGGAGTGAAAAAAATATTTGCATCACAAACATTGAAGTAGGCACAAGCTTAATCAATACCTGAGAGAACTTATAAATAGTGGAGATTTCCTTTCACGATGGTCGTCACCTACTTTTTTTTGCTTTTTGCTTTTCTTTTTCTTTTTTTTTTGCTTTTTGCATTGCTTTCTTTTCTTTACCGGAAAAGCATCCAAGCTTCCACGATTGTCGTTTTCGATGCATCCAGAATTCCATAATTGTCATTCTACTTTTAGATTTTGTTTGTTGTTTGCGTTTTGTTTTCCTAGGTTGTTATACTTGTTATTTTTATTTTTTAATGTCTAATTTTATTTATATCCATTGAATTTGGGCTATTATCTAGGGTGTTATTTTTATTTTTTAATATCTAATTTTATTCACATTTAATGGATTTGGGAAAATATAGGTTTATGATAACCTGATGCCTCTCCATGACATCAACGTAGAGGCAGAGCAAATGAGATGATCGACATTGATGCCAAGCGAACGCTACATAATGTGCAGGGAAACTTGACCTATTTGACCTACATGATCCCTATGGTATAGGTCGAGGACCTACTCGAGGCTACGCAAAGACATGGGGTCAAGGTACCTTGTCCATGGGTTAGACTATTCAAACATTTAGCGAACATTGTAGTTTGCTATCATGATCATCATTCGGTACCATAGGCATAGGTGTCAGGACTCTATTTTGAGGGCTAGAAGCCTAATTTTGTACTCTGACACCATATTTTTTGGAACTTTTATTCAAAAAATAAAATAAAAATATGGCTACTGGTTTGATATATGTACATGTGTATGGATGTGAATGTGAATTATATGTGAATGCTTTTTTTTAGTTATGTGACAAATACCAATCTAAACTTTAATTTGCATATGAATCAACAACTTGATTATAGCGTCTAGATATCTGTATGTATGTAATGAAATCAAACTGTTGTTCTAACAATCTTCCCTTAAGAATCTTCTTAGAAACGTAGGTTCTCTAACGTGGTACTAACCATTCAATTGTGAAATAATCAACTGTGAATCCATGCGAACCTATAAAGATCGATTACCATTTGAAATGGAATCCTATAATAGCTCAATAACCACACTATACTCAACCACATTTTTCGAGGATGGCTGAAGGCATACACCTCCTAAATACACGAGCTGCCCCTGGGGTGCATACATGATCCAAGCAACAAAAGCTAAGTTCTGTGTATGGTAGATGACACCATCTAGAAATCCTAAGTACATTGAAGAATCCATCGACATTTTCCAACCAATATGAAACATGTCAACAAACTAGTGACACTACTAGAAAAAACAAAAACTATGCAGAACTATACAATAATATACAAGGTACTAGCCCAAGATGGTGACTCAGGTGTAGTACTTCTTAAGGTAGAACCCATTTCTAGGCTCTTTCAGCACATTCATTTTTTAATCTTCTAACTCATAAGCCCCTTTCTCTAGGACACGCCTCACAATGTAATGACCATGCCACAAAGGATTAAACTTACCTGCCTCCAATGGTTTGTTGGATTAATCATATAAAAGAACCAAGTCACCCTCTTTACACTGACAGGGACGGACATACTTATCGTATTAGGCCTTGACACGACTCTATTTTACTTCTATTGCCACGACAACATCTCAATGATGCTCATCAAGTTGCTCAAGGTGGATTAATCGCTTTTCCAACTCAGAGGTGTTAGGAAAGAGCTCTATGACTAGTTTCAAGGAATGGATCTCACATTCAATCGCTAAAACTGAAACCACCCCATGAACCAACTGGTATGGTGAAAAACCATTGGAAGTATTGACTGCGGTCCGGCAAACCCATAAATAGGATACAACATGATATGCCAATTAATCTATTTTGTGTGATGGTTTTTTGTAGAATGGTCTTAAGAGATTTGTTAACAACCATGACTTGACCATTCGCTTGGAGGTAATAAGACAAAAAATGTTCTTGCTTAAACCCCAACTTTACATCTAATTCTTTCATCATATTATTTTGAAAGTGTCTTCCATTATTGGTGACAATCTCCTTTGGGTTCCTGAACCGAGAGATAATCTTATTAAACACGAAATGGACGGTCGTTTCAACACTAGATTTGACTGTAGGCATGCCCTCTGCCCACTTAGTAAAGTAATCCATGACCACTATAATACTATGATGCCCCTCAACTGATGTTGGGTTCCAATCCATAAAATCCACCCCCCACTTAGTGAAGGGATCAATGGTGATAATAGGATGCAACAGGAGTGATGTGAGTGCATGTTCTGAGAAAACAATTGGCAAGGGTGACATCTCTTGATCACATTAACCTAATATTTAAAGATCGACGACCAATAATAACCTACTCTTAAAATATTTTGAGTCGTATCAAGCTCGAATAAATGACCACCACATGCCCCACCATGGCAGTGATTAAGCACAACCTTAGCTTCCTCGTGATTGAAACAACGACGTAATATAGAGTCCACCCCATGACGATACAACGTGTCACTAATGATGAGGTAATTTTTAAAGTTATGAAGTAAGTGTCGTTGTTCGTCCCTCGAGACATGCGGAAGGAGCTTCAGAGTATGAAGATAGACGATGATATCCCCATACCAAGAGTCCTTAGACGAGATGAGAAAAATGTGCTCATCCACAAACAAGTCCTCAAGAACCGTGTCTTGATCCATCCTAGGAAGATCTGACATCAACTCCACAAAGACCAAATACAGGCTTCGATTTTGGCGAAACAAAATCAAGGTCAAAATATTATAAAATAACAATCCATTTATTATACTTCCCCCCTATCATCTTTTTGGTCAAGACGAACTGAAATGGATTGATATGTGCTACAATTGTGGTTTGGTGAAGTAAGATGTAGTGTCGTAATTGTTGGACTGTGTGAATAGTCATTAAAGCCAAATTATCCACATGAGTAAATTGAATCTCCTCATCAATGATATTTTGACTAAGATAATAGATAATGTGCTCATGGATCTCGTCATCCTCTTGAACTAGAGCCATACCAACCGTCACTTGAGACGCAACCACATAAAGTAAGAAGTCTCTACTATAGTATGGAGGACTAAGTAGAGGGGTCGATGCCAAGGCTTTCTTAAGGGTTTCAAAGGACTCCTAGGATCACTCATCCCATAAGAACAGAGTACCCTTCTTCAATAAGCACATAAACCCTTGGTTAGGTTTGCATAATTCACAACGAACCGACACAAGAAATTAGCCATCCCTTAGAGACTCTGAATTTGTTGAAATGTGGGTGGGGGAGGAAACCAAAGTATTGCCTCAACCTTTAACGAATCAACCATAACACCCTCCTTTGACACAATGAATCCCAGCAAGCAACCAGTCCTAACACAGAAGATGCAGGTTTGAGGGTTTAAACGAATCGACAACATCTCTTGAATACCAACCGAATATGTGTGAGATGATCCACCCTTTGGAGAGAGTGAGAAACAAGGTCATCCAGTTACACTTAGATGATACACTTAAGGTTATGAAAGTAAAATGTCATCGCCCGTTGAAAAGTATCTCTGACATTTTAAAGGCCGAAGGGCATCTTCTTGTATGCAAAAGTACCCCAAGGACATATAAATTAAGTCTTGTGTTGATCCTCGAGTTTAATCTGGATCTAATTATAGTCGTAAAAACCGTCCATAAGAGAGAAAATATTGCTTCCTTCACACTCATCCAAAATCATGTGTGGCCAAAATAGTTTATGATGCATCCAGGCTTCCACGATTGTCATTTCCTACTTTTGATTTTGTTTGTTGTTTTCCTTTTGTTGCTTCCATGTCTCCCATTCAAAGTTGTGCAAGTCTACTCATTGTTGTTGCCACTATTATCGCTACTATCTCTAATTCACAAACAATGTTCATTAGGCACATACATGTACATATACATATTCTAATAAACAACCAATTTTAATTATTCATAATTGAAATTATTTTTTTCTAAATAATTGTCAAACATATTCAGTGCACCTTAAAATACAAAATGCACCATTATCGTTTTAGTACAATTAGTGCACCATTAAAAATTCAATATAAATAGCTAATATGCATTGTTATTATGGTTTGGAAGTTGGTAGGGTTCATTGGTGATACACTATTAAAGCACACCAGTAACATCATTGCAACACTGTAAAAACATGGCACCTTTAAGGTGCACTAAAAAATAACATCCACACTTGCCATGTACTTCTCAAAAATTCAAAGCGCATTGACCTGGTGGGATATTCCATATAGATTGAAAATGATGATGGTGTGTTTATGACATCATAATGCATTTCCATTGGCTCTCAAGTAATATTAAATGCATTGTTGCATATTTACTAGGTTGAGGCTTTTAAGTTTAAGTGGTGTGGGTTTCAATATTCATATGCACTGCATATGATCCTTATGAGTACTAAAAATAGCAGAGCAGTGTTACAGGTGTTTGCAACTCTATTATTTTAAATAGTGTGTTTCTAATACTTATCTACAATGATATTTGTGACATACCATTTTTAGACATCATTTTATTATTATGGAAAACATGGTAGCTATCCATAATATGCATGAATACACTCTTTATTTGATTTTCCTATGGTCCTTAGCATAACAATATTTGACTAACAAACATGTTGAATATTATTACCAGAGTTATTAATAAATGCACAACAATATTTAATTCATACTTGTTATGCATCGTTTTCTTTCCAA
Organism: Pseudotsuga menziesii; assembly: GCA_001517045.1. Classification (NCBI taxonomy): domain Eukaryota; kingdom Viridiplantae; phylum Streptophyta; class Pinopsida; order Pinales; family Pinaceae; genus Pseudotsuga; species Pseudotsuga menziesii. Next base: position 4,838 of record LPNX010663716.1, on the reverse strand, counting down.
TATTATCACCAGAGTTATTAATAAATGCACAATAGTGTTTAATTCATACTTATTATGCATCGTTTTCTTTCCCGATCAATGGCTATTTGATTTTAATAATATAAATGGTTTTATATGATTCCGATTTTATTATAGATCGTAGAAGCAATGTTCTTTTAGTTACTAAGATTTGTATGCATGCATACGATTAGCTACATGCCAAGGAATCCGAGTTGAAAATCAGATTTATTTGTTTAATAATAACTGGTTTTATTTATATACCTTTAATCATTATAAGTTTATGTATTATAACACATGACACACATATTATTATATTTGGTATATTATTTACCATAGGAAAATCGTGTTTAATTGTTTAATAATAACCAAAGTATATTTATTACCTTCCTATAATTGTAAATATATGTATTATAACACAAGACACATTGTTATTATATTTAGTGTATTATTTACCATTGCCAAAAACATATAATATTTACAAACATATAATATTTACAGTGTGATATATCTATATCCATGACAAGGTGTTGCACAAGTTCTAATCTTTTTTGCAATTGAAATGTAATATTTAAAAGGCATGTTTACTATATAGTAAACCTTGATCAATTTGCATTATCATTTGACATATGTCATAATTATGTTGATAATCCAACCATCCAAATACCAAGCCATGATTTTTAAACTCCATGTTAAACTTATTGTTCAACGTTCAAATGGTGGCGTGGTATATATAATCGACGAATATGGATGAACTTTATGATATTAGCCACGATCTAGCTAATAACTCTTCTTTCTATGAAATGCATAAGTGTTAACTCGTTATAATCCAAAGCTTGGTGTATTATTTCCCTTTCTTAATTCCACCTTTAAATGGAGGTTGGCATATGATTTAGCATAACAGCAATTTAGAAATCATTGAGCTCAACATGTGTTCTTTACATACAAAGGGTTAATTTCATACCAGTTGTTTTCGATTCGGTATTTATCAAAATACCAACCAATTAATTGCTTCCTTCGCTGGCCTTTTTGTCTATTTTTTTATGATAGAAAGGATGGTTTATAAAGGGGTTTTAGGGCCTAATCCATGGCTTGTCCAAGTACCATGAGGTCACAATATTTTTGTTAAAAATGATGAGCACTTATAGCAAGGTTCTATAGCTATATGCTACTGGTATAGAAACAATAATATGTGTAACTAGTTTACATTCATGAATATTAGATTTGTTGTATTAGTTGTAAGATTTGGATATGCCTTTGGTAAAGTCTCTATCATCCTTCTAAATTATAGTTCGGATTTGTAGATGTTTTGCTTGAACCCTATTCAACAATTCTACCATTTTATCTCGGTTAAGAGAATATGGTGTTGAAGCAATTGTTGTGTCTCTTAAAGTTAACCTTTATATACCTCTATGGAATTTCAAGGGTATTATAACCCACATTTGGGTTTTGAACTAGCGATTTACCTCGATAACTATTAAACCATCTTTGAATAATTTACACTTAGCAAAGCTCTGCTAAAATAATCATTATTAGATGTGATATAGAATATTTTTTTAACACATGTCTTTTCCACAACATTATACACACACACACATATATATGTGTGTGTATTTATTTCCAAAATTTTAACAAGTATTTATTTCTACATTTATTATTTAACATGTGTATTGTAGTATAAATTTCATATAGAATAATCAATAAATGAACTCAATTATTTAGTATGAAATTCATAACAAGAATTAACAACAATAAGTAAAGTAAGCTAATCTAATTCTAGAATCAAGTTATCCAAGAAAATGACTTGGGAAGCTCCAAGAACCACCCAAACACAGGCTGTTTGAAGACACTTAACCTTTCTATCTCAAAAGTCACCCTCGAGCCAAACCATGATACTGCCAAAGAGAAGTAGGGCTCAATTAATTTTTTTTCAATTTCTCTTGGGTATAATTACCATATAGAACTCAAATCATTTCAATTATACTTAAGCAATATAACAATCCCAGTCTTTGTCACACCTAACACATCTAATGCACATTAGAGTGTGCTTTCCCCACCTAACACATATAGTGCTCATAAGAGTGTGCATAAAGAGTCTTGGTATACTTGTTTATGTTTTTCAAGATATCATCCTTTACCAATCCACATAATTGAAATAAATAGGTACTAGTAGTCCATGCCTCATACAAGATTTAGTGTTATTTAGTATGATCAAAGAGAGTGTTACATTGTAGTCATTCAAGTTGAACTTGAATAATTCTCATTACAACGCTACTACAAAGGAAGCATCTTCCTCATTGGTTTCTAGTTTCTAACTCATAGTCACCCACCATTCATTCGCTTAACAACTGTTAATTGACAACTTCCCTTTTCAGCAGATCATAGTTAGTCATTTAACCCAATGATTGCTACCCCTCTTCGTTTACTCATTTAAATGCTCCTTTCAATATGGGTAGGAAGATCATTCTAATTGGAATCTTTTTTCCTAAATATTAGGAGGACCTACATAGCCACAATTTTTCGGTAATGGCTATATTGTAGGAAACAGGTTTCGACCACTTCTTCATTTATGGAAAGTGGGTACAAGTGGTTGGTACTTCGACTTCTAGAACTTGCACTACCTTCCCCTTTCGTGTTGTCATGTTTTCTTTTAGGTCGATCCTACCTAGTTAGTCTTAGATGCATTTTATTAAAATATGTTTGAAATCTATCTATAATCACACCATTATTATAATAATGTCTCATGGTGCATCATTTCCAATGTCATGTAAATGTATTAATCAAATAAATGAACAAACTAATTCAAAATAACATTTAATTCTAAGGGGTAATATCTTGGGATGTACCTCTCCCTTAAAGTGACACCGTCCTCAATGTTCCTTCACTTTAGCAATCTTGATCATGTCTGATATAGAAATGGATATGCACCTCTCATTGAATCCTTCATCTGGTTTGAAATGTTTCCGTTGTACCTTTACATGAGTGATGTCTTGTGTTTTTGTGTTGTCTATTATGCATGGGGGTTGTAACTAGAACTCTCCCCTGAGTTCTACCTGAATCAAATCCCAGTCAATTACATGATTAGGGTCATGAACATACTTTTTAAGTAATGAAACATGGAATACATTATAGATCTTGATGTTAGTTGTAAAAGCAAGTTGATAGGCCACCCGTCCTATTCTAACTAAGATATCAAATGGTCCATGATATCTAGGAGAAATATTTAAAAATTTCCCAAGTTTCGGTGACCTTATTTTTTGTTTCACTTTCAAAATGATCTATTCCCCAACCTTAACTTCTTTTTGTATGATTTTCTGGTATGCATAAATTATTTCTTTTGTCTTAAAAGTATGCATGAATTTCTTCACTTCATGTTCCATTTCTCTAAGCTTACCATGAACAAGCATAAACCTATTCATAGGTTTATCCCAATCAATAGGAGTATTACATATTCTACTATAGAGAGTTTCAAATGGAATCATCTTTGAAGATGCTTGATAACTATTATTATACATAATTTCTACTAAGTGTAGAAAATATTCCCACTAAGTTGATTTATCCATTACCTACAAGGGAAGTATGTCTTCCAAGATTTAATTTTCCCTTTTTGTTTTCCCATATGTTTGTGGTTTATAAGCAGTGTTGAAACTTAACTATGTGTCTAACCCTTCAAATTATCATTTCCAAAAATTAGTTGTGAATTTTGAATCTCTATCTAAAATTATAGTTTTAGGTACCCCATGCAACCTAAACACTTATTTCATAAATATTTCCATAATATTTATTTCTTTGGAAGTATATTTGATGGGAAATAAATGAGGAACTTTGCTTCACTTATCCAGTACAACCATGATTTCATCATTATGTTTTCTAGTTTTAAGCAAACCTATAATAAAATACCTAGAAATAACCTCCCGCTTCAATTTAGGAATTGGTAAAGGTTGTAATAGTCATGCACAATGTTGGTGCTAATATTTAATTTGCTAGCATTTGACACATCTTGCAATATATTTAGCAATCTATCTTCTTATCCTCGACCAATAATATTGTTTCCTTGTTGTAGTGATCATTTTCTAATATCCAAGATTTTTTGTAGCTCATCCATAATCAATATATTCATATATATTGGATTAGGAATGTACAATTTACCCTTGTACTTTAATCATTTCTCTTCGGTCATTTGATAACATTCATATCTTTGTTCATATATTTTTTCTATAGATTTCCCTCATTTGTTAATATAATTCATCATTAATGGGAGACCTTTTCACCTTTCCCTTTAAATCAAATTCACAAATACTACCAATAGTCATATGAATCAAGGACATACTCCTGCTTAGTGCTCCAACAAACCTATTCTCTTTGACTTTTATATGTTTGATCTCAAAATCATACTCACTAAGGAAATCCAACCATCTATCTTGTCTAGCATTTAAATTTTGTTGGTCAAATACATATTTTAACCTAATATTGTCAGGCAATAGTAAAAATATTCTACTCAATAAATAATGTCTCCATAATTTCAATACTCGAATTATAGAAGCAAGTTCTATGCCATGAGTAGCAAAGTTTCTCTCATTTTCTTTTAGTTTTCGAGATTCATAGCATACTACACAATTGTTTGTTATGATCCAAAGCCATAATATATCATAATATAAGAAAGTGCACGCCATCTACAACAATGTAAACATGGGGCACACCTCCAATATATATAAGAGAGATTATTTACACAATAACTTCTTAAATAATATGAGATCCTTCTCCAAATACATTCATATAATCATTTCACATGTTCCCTCAACAATGACCACATTACCTCAAATATACCTATTCACTCATTG